>VYZX01004324.1:211425-310380 GCA_013401335.1 Brachypteracias leptosomus
GTAGGGCTACAAAGATGATTAAGGGAGTGGAGCATCTCCCTTATGAGGAAAGGCTGAGGGAGCTGGGTCTCTTTAGCTTGCAGAAGAGGAGACTAAGGGGAGACCTCATTAATGTTTATAAATATATAAAGGGGGAGTGTCACGAAGATGGAGCCAGGCTCTTCTCGGTGACAAACAATGATAAGACAAGGGGTAACGGGTACAAACTGGAACACAGGAGGTTCCACTTAAACATGAGAAGAAACTTCTTCTCAGTGAGGGTAACAGGACACTGGAATGGGCTGCCCAGGGAGGTTGTGGAGTCTCCTTCTCTGGAGACATTCAAAACCCGTCTGGACATGTTCCTGTGTAACCTCATCTAGGTGATCCTGCTCCGGCAGGGGGATTGGACTAGATGATCTTTTGAGGTCCCTTCCAATCCCTGACATTCTGTGATTCTGTGATTCTGTGATCATTAAATCCTGCTGGTGTTCGCACCATACATCTTCTGTAAAAGAACATAACAGAATACCTTGAATAAAGCCGCACACCTCTGCACTTCTGCAAAATAACAGAGCTAAAAGCACTGGGGTCCAGCCCACATCGCTCAGCATGGGAAGTGAATGGATGCTAAATAAGAGCAGACCTGATTCCTCACAGAGCAGCCATCAGCAGCATGAACTGCTACACAGGGCAACTGGCCCCAGCGAGCTGCTTAAGAGCCTCTTGATTATACAGTTCTCCTTGCACTTAAAACATTAAACATACGCTCCGCATCTGCCTGCTGAATTTCTAAAAGATGTTATCTGTGATCCTTGCCAGCCAGGTTTGGGATTGTGCAGATTTTACACTTGTATTTCAGTACAGACCTAGAACTTGCACCCACTACACTTTCTGTCATAGCTAAGCAATACTATTTTATGTACCATATCTCAAGAAATGGATTTGCTAGACTAGCTTGGCTTCTTTGTAGTTATATCTTCCCATAAGGTTATTTGAGGGAAGTGAGAATAGTCCAAGAAAAATATGTATTTGTCCAAGATAAAACCATGGTCCCTGGGGAATAAGTTCTCGGGCTCCACATCTCTGTCTGACTTGGCAAATATACTTGGCATGTTTAACAAGCCCCCACAGCTCTAATGTGAATCTTCATTTCACCCCATTGCAAAACATTGTTGATCTTGTAAAATTTCTCAATCCCTACATGACTTCCATGTTTTATTTTTGAGAAATTATTCTATAACACTTAAAAAATGATGACTCTGGTGGTTTTGGGGAAAGCTCTTCCCTGTAAATTCACAGCAGGGCTGGAAATGTTGACCACTCGGTACCAATAGTACCTTGACCACTCAGTACCAATAGACTCAAGGCTCAAGTGCATTTTGCCCATTTTCTTTCATCAAATGCCATGGAGAATTCAACTGCAGTCTCCAAATTGCCATCAAATTTGGTTTTCAATTGAAACATCTGTATGTGGAAATTAGCCTTATGCTGCCAAGGAGGAGACCTGGAAGATGCAAGAAAGGTAACAGAGTGTCATCTCCCAGACCATGTCTGGGAAGGCCAAGGCATTGTTATGGTCTATTCCAATTGACAGATGCTTCCCATAGGCAAACCCACTTGTCTTTTAGACACATAAATGAAGTCTGAGTCTCCCTCTCTCTTTCAACGTGTAACCTTTACAGTCTTGTTGCTGCAACACTCAACTTTGACCATGTTACGCTACAAAGTCTGCACTGACCCTCCCATGTAAGACTGCTTAGCTGTTCACATGCTGGGGCTCAGGACTGTGACCTCTATTTGTCTGTTTGGTTCTCAAAATTTTCACATTTATCATCACTGTCTGGGAGCGCAGATTGCCTTGTCATAAATCTCCACACACAGCACTTCACTGCAAGGACTTCCTGGACCTCCACTGCCAGCATGAAGGGCTTTGTACACTGCATGAGAAGAAGCTCAGGTATTTAAAGACTCTTACAGGCTAAGACATACTCAAGGACATTTTAAATAGAATTGTAATTATTAACATAATCACCATTTATTAACTAAGAAACAGGCACAGTATCTTTAAATAGTCCTGTTATCATTTTTTTCCAAATCTTCTGAAGTACAGGCATTGATACGGTTGATATGAACACCACAGCTTCCTTATGGAGGGTAAGAAACTATTAACAGACAGAAATCATCAGATTTTAAGAGCAGAGCCTAAATACTAAGTGAAAGAGCTGGGAAGAAATTCCCCTTGTGGGTAGGTTATTGCAGAGGTGTTGAAAAGTCTTAGGCTGAGCTGGTGGGGAGAGTACACAGGCAGTTAGTCCAATCCCATCATCTAGTGACCAAAGGGACCAGGGTGGGCTCTGGAGGTACTAGGAGCTTCTCCTCTTGTTTTGGCAGCAGTGTATTGCACTAAGCCAGTGTAATTTTACCTCAAGCTCCACCAAGTTCTTGACACATTGAGCCACCATCTGTAGAACCTGCTTCTCCGACAGTGAAGCTGGCTTCAGATGATGACTGGTCATGTTTGAGGAAAAGAAAGCTAGTTGCTGGTTGAAAGTCTCAGGATCCTGGAGATGAGAAGATAATCCCAAAGAGCACCAGCACCTACACACTCTCTATGTGTGCTTTTTGTTCAGTAGAATAAAGCTGGAGATGTGAACCAAGGTGCCATCTTCTGAGAAGATGGAGACCTCTATGCTGAACCAGGATTCACGACAGTCTGGGGCCAGATGACAGAAAACAAGGCTGGAGCAGAAGAGTAGGTTTGTGGCATGCACAGCATTTCAAGCATTGTCTTTGCTCCATGCCTCCTTCTCTTCAGTGCTGCTTTCCATTGATTGAGGGGAAGAACAGAACATCATTGGACAGGAAACCAGACATTTCTACTCAGCAAAGAAAAGCTGGCTACAATCCTGACCCTCAATTTATCACTCTTCATCTCATCTTTTAAAAATAAAAACTAAAAGAACCCTAAACACACATCAAACTCACAAGGCATTCTCATGCTAGTGTCCTAAACATTCTTCTTTGCCTTTGTCTTTACACTGTCCAAATTACATTGCAACATATTCAAGAGGATGCCTCTTTCTGCTGGTGTTTGCTTGCAGAGCACTGTCTACAGTCACCGAGCTCTTATTATTATAAGAAGCACATTTTACATTTCCCAACTCTGAATTAAGTTTAAACCATTGGGCAAGAGTCCAGGAAAGTTTCCCAGAGCATGCAACCAAAAGCCAAACTGGATATATTTCATACACCATTCATCTCCTCCTTCAGTCATGTTTATTTATAACCTTGGAATATCAATTGCCTCTATAGAATAATCAAATAACAAAAACACAGGCAATATGCTGGGAATGTACTGTTCAAACCTTCTAAGAGACACGGCTGCGAGTTTCACAGATGTTGGTGCTCATGATCCATTTGCCTCAGTACAATTTCTGAGGAACTGAGAAACACTAACCTTTGCACATTGTTTTGAGGGCCACAGGTTTGCTCCCACAAAAATCAAGTTTGTACAGTTTTCAGACATCTGGAAAAATAGATACCCAGAAACTGGAAATTTTGGTACCGAGAAACGTCACATTCATATCTCTCTTTCCTCTATTACTTCTCAGAATTCATGATGAAAGTTAAGCCCATAAACTTCTCTGACTCAGGAAGGCCAAACTCTGCCTCTTTTGTTATTGAAATCAGAAAAGGGAAACATGCTCTAAAATTACTCATAGACTTCATGTTCCACTGAGATTAACATTTAAGTACCTTCTGAATCAAGGCTTTTTGGCTTTCCTGTTAATTTCAAAGCACATCAGGGAACAACTCTCCTGGTTCCAGCTGAGAAACTTGGCAGTACTTCATGGCAAGCCTTGGAAACACACTTCTGGCTGCAGCTGTAATGGTTAAACACATTCCTCCCACAAGCCCTGGAAAGGCTTGAGGGTGATCACAAGCAGCCCATGTGTTAGGAGTGCAGCAGCAGGGCAGCAATGGATGGCTGAAAGAGGGCAAACCTACCTCCTGAAGAGGACATGTATCAACAGCCCAGCACTGCTCCAGCCCTGTGTTCCTCAGCCATACTAACTTTCCATTTCCTACCATGTGGGATCTCTCTTTGTGGGCTGCAAGCATGAGCAAAGCAAAAGTACTTGGACAGTCACAGGACATGCACCATTTCTCACATCACTGAAACCCAAAAACAAAGGCCCAGCAGAATCTCAAGGACCCCCATATCTTTGTTGAATTTCCTCATGATAAAGGCAGAGCTACTGCCTTCTTCCTTTCCTGCTGGTTACAAAGTAATGCCTGAAAGAAATGTTCTGGAACCCAAGCCAAAACATTCTCTATTCTACGGTTTGATCAACATATTGAAAGTCAATTATTTGCACGTCTCTGTTTAGTGGGACCCAAGACACAGACCACTGCCCAAGGGAAACACTTCTCCATTAACTTTACTGAATGAGTATATCCAGGCACAGTTTACTGCACAGCATCAGCGTTTCATTCTTCCTATAACAGTGCAGCCATGCTCAAGATTAGATTAACAGAGAAACCTGATGATTCAGTCTTTAACTCTTGAGTACTCATCTGGAGCAAATCCAGCAGGAAATGTTTTCTTAAAGACTAAACCTCATTAGTACAATTACTATAGCAGCTGAAAATATTGACACTAGAAAACAAAAGGGAGCCTTGTGTGCATCCAGAGACACCAAGAGTAAACTCCGTCTGAACTCTGGATTGACTAAATTAGGCCAAAGTATTATGGTACTGACCCTAAAGGATATCTGTGGAGGGTTTAAACTCACATGAAAATACTAAACTCACAGAAAGTACTAAATATAACCTAGTTATAGTGGAATGCACATGCATGTAACAGCCTATACAACTGCCATCATTTATTTTGTAAAATCTCAGTGAGCCACAATCAGTGAAATAATGGTTCACTGCCATGGTCAGTTCAAGAGCTGCCCAGATCAGGATCTGCTCACTGGGTCCTGTGCAGCCTGGAGGTCCCTGAGTCTGCAGAAAACACAGCACCAGGCAGCACCAGCCACTCCAAATGTACGAGGGAATCAAACCAGCTGAAGAAACTGATGTGTGATTTTTCCAAGGATCTTTACAGAGTGAAGAAGGCAACATGCCCAAATCCTGAGCTCTTTAATGCCAAAAGCCCTAGAAGGATGATCATCAAAAGATTGTGTTAGTTGAAATACAATCGGCAAGTAAAAGGAAAACAATTATGACAAAAATGCACTTTCAGCAAATCTCTGGATAAATTGAAATTAAGTGACTGACAGGACAAGCAGCAGAGCATCATCCACAGGGACCTTGACGAACTTGAACAGAAACCTCATGAAGTTTGTAAAGAGCAGGGCAAAGGTCTGCACTCAGGTAGAATAACACCATGCCCAGGACAGGCTCTCTTGTGAAGGGCCTGGGCTTGCAGCAGGAGCCAGGCTGACCACGCACTACAACGTGTTCATGCTGCAAACTGGCCAGCAGATACTGGACTCCTTCAGGGCTGTGGTCAGCCGACCAAGGGAAGGTATCCTCCCCTTTTTCAGGCAGCACCTGAAATAGCGTCATCTGCTGTGAGAGTCGAGCCCTGGGAGCACAGCAGTTGAACAAAAGCAGCCTGTTAAAGTCAAATTCCTGGTGACAGCAGGTGCAACAAGCACAGAGGGGAAGTACAGGGGGACCTCCCTGCTTGGGCAGCGGTGAATCCTTAGGTCAGCTTGAGCTCTTCAACCTCACACAGAGGCTTTGGAAATTCCTCTGGTTTCAATACACACACGCCAGAAGAAGTTAAAAGACCTGGGCTTGAAGCTGGGCTGTTCTTAGTGGCAGAGAGGGATACATGTAAATGACAAAACCCACAAGCTTGCCTATATGTCCTCTCCCAAGCCCTCTATCTGCTTCTCCAGCCCCTGGTTCCTAACTCCACCTCCACAAAGCAGAAACTCTGCTCCACCAAACATCCCCCCATCTCCCACCACCTGCTGTCCCCACACACTCCTGGTCCCTGGCTCATGCTTCAGCCTCCCACAGTCAGCCTATACCTACCAACACCAGGCAGGAGCTGGAGGGCAAGCGCTCTGTAGGCTGCACATACCGAGCCCCAAGCAACTGCAATGCTACGTCTGCACTAGGCTGTTTGTGCAGCTGGTACAAATTTTTCTTAAGTTCTTGATGTTAGCTATAGGTATAAAGAAACAATAGGGACTTTTGTCTTCAGAGACCATCTGAAAACAAGCTCATCCTCTCAGAGAGAGGAGCAAGGAGGGGAAATATTTTTTAAAAATCCCCTAAATGAGAACTGAAAAGAAAATGAGACCAGGCTTTTCTGGGATTCCCAGGTAAATGACAGAGCTGCACTGCTGTTCACAGTGAGCCTTTCCTAAGTGCTTCATCACACTGAAATCTTTGAGTCGGGAATCAAGACCAGGAGTAGCATCTGGATTTCATCTCCTCCCCAAAATGAGCAGGACAGCTCAATCAGAGAACAAATGGTGTCAAACAGATCCCACTTTCCTCTGGAGACAGGAGGCCATTTCTCTGCCTATCTCTGCAGCTCTTCCTGAGAACCAAAAGCATATACGCATTGTCTCCACTGGAGTTTGGCAGTTTCCTACCATCTCATTGGAATCCAGTGACATCTACCAGCATGAGGGCTGGTGCTGGAGGGAGGCAGGGAGAACATGTGCAGCTGCTGCAGAAAGGGTAAAAAGGGACCATGATGTGCCTCTGGGAAGCCACAAGCTGCTGGAGAGACTCACTCATACTTTGCCATAGATTCCCTTGTCATGAGTCCCAGCTTAAGCACAGCTGAAGCACTCAGCACTGCTGCCCTCTCTCCTTGCTGCACTTCCAGCTCTTCAGGAAGGATAAGTCCTGGAAAAACAAACCAGATGTGTGAGTGCTACAAGTCAGTAAGGATCTCATGAGAACCAGCACATAAGCAAACACAAGCAAGTTGAGTTTCTCTGCATGGGAAGTGGGGAGGAGCAGGTTCCTAACTGCCCTTATGATCCTCAAGTACTTCACAAGCAAAGCAATGGAGAACTGACAGGAGAAAAAGCAGCTCCACAAACAGCCCTTGGATGTCTTGGTGAAAAAAAAGAAGGTTATTGCTGATTGTGCAACTACAGACACAGGCTCCTAGTTCTGTCTTGGTCCCAGAGGTACCAGCACTGCTTAATAATGAATTCCCTTCTTTCTGAATGGTCCTGGGAGCTCCTGTGAAACAATCCCTTTCTTGTGCAAGAATAAAAGAGAGTGTTCGCTTTCTTCACCAAGAAGTGGAGGAGCAGCATGCAGGAGAGGAGAAATTCAGTCTTCTGGAGGTTTTTTTCTGTCCTTTTTTTATTCCTTGCTCATCTTTCACTGCTCTTTTACTTTGGAAATTCCCCAGTGTTAAAATTTGTTCAAGAAATGGTGTTTCCAGGCTCTTGCACAATTCCCTTTGGAGCTGTTGTATTATTTATCTTTAACCACTTTCCCACACAGTGATCACTGTAAACAGCTCCTTTCTTCCTTCAAAATTTTACACTCTTTCCTCTAGGGACACGCTGATATTATAGTCCCAAAATTTACTCAGTTGGAATGTGGGCTAGAAATTGCAAAAATTCAACTGCTGAATGAGAATGAGCAATGGGAATGGAAAAAACCTTCTTTCCCCACATTCAGAATTGGAATATTAATCTTTGTCAATGAGCTGGATGAGTGCTACATATTTTTATTTCAATAGAGAATAAGCTGGTTTCAGAATTTCATGCATATCCTTCTCTTCTTTTCTACATTCTATATTTAATGTTAAGATTTCTCTTTGCACAACAGCTGATTTCTTGCCATAGTGAAGTAAGACATTTTCAGCTTATGAAATTGAAAAATGAAAGTAAGTTGTCAGCAATAAGTTCTAAACAGTTACAATTTTCATAAGCTAGTCTTTTTTTTCCTTCATTTTTTTTAATATCCACAATCTGGACTGGGTGCTCAGACCAGCCCTTAGGCTGCTGAGTGCTGTATGGGGTGCTGTGCTTACTACTACAGGATCAACAAGATAATGTTGGAACATACCCAAAAATACCTGAGCTGACAAATATGTATGCAGTATTTTCTCAGAGACAGCAAGGACCTGTACACCTGTTAACTACAAGTAATACAAATGGAAAAAGCAGAAATATGGAAAACAGAAATATTTAGAGCAGTAAAATAATACAGCTTGGTGCCCTCCACCTCCTGAAAATCCTGAGAGAGCTCCTGGGATGTGGAATAGCAAAACATTAAAAAACACAGTTCTGAGCGAGGCTCCTGCTGGGTAAAGAAATCAAAGCTCCCAACAATTACACAGTCCCTTTCCAAATCATGTGACAGTAGCTGTACTACATTTAATCTCTTTGCTATTTACTTCTAATTTATTCACCACAAGCCTTCTCCCTAAGCTAGTAATGCATAGACTTTCACAGAAGTTGTCAAAAGAAAGGTAGTGGCATGAGGAAGAAAGCTGACTCAAGAAAGCCTTGAGAGGGTCTGGTTTGTTTCTTTGGTTTTGTTTGTTTGTTTTTTCATAAAAACATTTCTACTGGCCTCCCTATCAAAGAGCAGATGGAAGCAGCAACGTTTTGATGAAGAGAAATGGACCAGTTTCTCCATGGTACACCAGGGTCAGCATGGAGAGGACATAAAGTAAATAATGCACACAGAAACATCTAGGGTTTATCTGCTACAGATTAAAGGACTTCCAGCAGTCAGGGAGCCTTGTTTTAATGAAAATTAAATTAATTTGAAAGCTTTTGGAGCATCAAAAGAGGATCTCAGTGTGCATCTCCAGAGCTTCATGCTAGCAGCCAAAATGGTGCTGAAAGTAAAGGACACAAACTTGGTTCTTCAGCCTCACACATCATCCTCTCTTGAAATCAAGAAATTGAAACTCAACTCCAGGTGCCACAGTCATGGGGCTAATGGCATCTTGGCTTCCTTTCCGGCCCTCTCATCCTTCCCTCTCTGCACCAGCAGCTTTCACAATACTTTCACTTTTAGTACTTAGTTCAGGCAGAGTGTTTTGGATGCTGTACACCAGCAGTGACCAACCTTTCAGTTACTGCAGGCCCCAGGATGAATTACAGAAGGTTGAGATTTACAGCTCTCCCATCAGGTGACTGCAGGTGTCCCTACCACATAAACAGCATCCTGTCCTCCCCCGTGCTGCTTGCTTTCCTGAGATGCAGACCATGTACTCACATCCTTCCCAGCTGTCAAGGTGCTGCACAGAGATAAAACATTCAGTCCCCACATCACGTGGAATCTATAATTGGATAGAGAGATCCTCTGGGTTGCCCAAAAGCATGAACAGTGCCTTACTATTAAAACTTCGTCTTGCTTCTTTCTTGGTCAGTTGGTGCCTGGGGCCACTCTCTCCCTAGTAACTTCCTCCTGACGTGGCAGAGCCTGGCCATGTCTTTGCCACAGAAGCATTTCTTTTCTTTCAGCAGCTCTGCCCAGCATCTATCACCTCCTGGAATGAGGAAACTTAGTCCTTCAAAGGCAGGTAGCCATCACCAAGGGGTCCAAAACAAACACTTCTGGACTCAACCCTCAGCAGGCCCTTCACTGCTGCCAAAAGGCAATCAGCACTTCTCTTTCCCTCCTTTGCCTGTTCCCACTCCCCACAACCTGGGGTGATTTCTAAGAAGAGTAAAGTGATATTCCTTTCCTGGATGTCAGTTTCTATTTTCATGTCAAGTGCTAAAAAAGTGTCACTTAGCAGTTGTGGAGCCAAGTCAGACTTCCCCTCTTCTGCTTCCTCAAGATCTGCCCCTTGCCACAGAGTCAAGAGCAGATCTGTGCTGGACTCCAGAAGCCTGCCAAACCCAGACTCTCTGCAAACTGTACACATTTTGTATTTCCTTGCCTGACACTGAAATTCAGTCAGACTGAACAGGGTTGGACACACACATACACCACAAACACATTAGTGGCCAAGACTGCCCAACAGTGTTTTGGAGTCTTGTTTATTCATGGCCAAGAAACGAACCATTCTGAAAATATAAACTCAGTAAAAGCAAAGTAGTTCTAGTGGGAAAACTCCTCTGTTCTCCAGACATTGCTTAGAAAGAGAAATTTTTAAAAAAATAAAAAAAAGTTTTACATTCAAATGTGCAGCCCTGTCCTGATCTCATGGTCATACACAGTTTCATCTGAAGAATATTTATCTCATTTGCTTCCATTCAGTTTCCAGCCTTTCTATAGTCTTAGATGCTAAGACTATATCTTTATATAAGAACACAAAACCAGTCAAGTGGGTCAAACTGAGAGCCCATAGCTCAGAATCCTGCCTCTGACAGCAGCTGGCAGTGGATGCACAGGGAAGACTAGAGCAGGAAAAGTACAGCAATAATCATGCAGTGATTTTTTCCCCTAAAACACTGAATACATACAAAGTTACTGTTTATTTGAAAATCAAAACTGTTTTTTAACTGCTTTTTAATGCTGTTACAATTCCAAAAGCCACAGCACCACAATAAAGCAGGTTAAGTATTACACAACAATGAACTGTCCCTAACAACTGCCTTAGTATCCGCAAAACTGTATTTCAAATGCCTCCCTTTGCAAGCCTCAAAGGCAATCCTGTGGTTCCTCTAGGTCCTCTTAGAAGACCAGATTCTGGATTTGAAGATGAGGAAAGAGTGGGAGTGACCCACTTAAAAGACCCAATGACTATCACTCCATCAGCATCAAGTCCTGCTTGAACATAAGATGAGACTTGGCTCATTCTGGGCTCTGTGACAATATCTCTACTAGAACATTAACTGGGCATGTGGAGGTCAGCTGGTACAGAGCAGCCATGCCTAGGCTAATAAATTGGTTAGTCCTAAAACTGAATGGCTGCAGCAATCTGCCTTTTGAGAATAGTTCCTTGACTTCCCTAACTGCTAGCCCAGTCCCAGAGGAGCTTTTGAGGAACTGTTGGTTAGCACAGGCCAAACTTACTACTAGGAATGTCCTGGTGAGTTTGCGTTGGTGACCAATGGTCACATTCCAGTGCCTCTGAACACTCCTGGGTATGCCTGAATTGATAGAGAAGCAGTTCACATCTTCACTGTGCTCCATTCCATCAGACTCTTTACCCTAGGGCCCCTAGACTGTGGTAATTCCAGCAGTGGAGTAACAGTTGTGAATCTCCACTTTAGAAAAACAGGACTTGTCAAAGTAGCTATATCTGACCTGAAGGAAACACTTTCTCTTCACCATTTGAGAGGACTCTGTGCTGCCAGGCCTGTCACCTACTGCTGCACTTCTTCCATGTCCAGGGCAATAAGGTTACTGGGATCTTTCCCACTCTCAAAGCAGGCAGCACTAATCCTTCTACTGAAACATGATGCTAATCACCTCCCCTTTAACACCCTCCTGTCTGCAGCATCTTGATCTCTGAAGTCCCAGGGAGGAGCCCATGCAAGAACCTAGCTTTGCAAATGTTTTTCTAAATGAACAATGAGAGAGAAAGCAAGCCTCTGAGACTGACAGAACTGCCTGTGAAGGCAACTGAACCAACTTTTAGGGGCTTTTTGGAAAAACAAGTTGAAGTACAGTCACAGCCCAGCAGGAGTCCTGGAATATGAACTAAAAAGGGATTTATAACAAGAAAGAAAAAGGGAAATTTGAGTATCCACTTATTCTTATCCAAAACCACAGTCACTATCTGTTCAACCATAACCCTGCACCTACAGCCAGTGTTTAAGCTCACACCCCATGGATGTGCTGGCTAGTTAAATGCGGTCTCCTGATAAATGCGAATATGTCATGACAGAAGAGTTCAAGATAAACACAGACCCATCTCAAGTCACAGCTCATGAATGATAAACCTTATCTCCCATGACCCACTAGAAACCCAAAAGCAACATTCCTATGTTGACACCTGAAGGCAACTGAGTGCAAAGTTAACTGCTGAACTGACAACCACAACAGAAGCAGTGACAACACATCTGTCTCACTAATTACACACAATGGACTGGAAACCATTTCCAACAGAGAACATGAGAGAGAATAATACTTAAGTAAGACTATAGTTAAGAGGCAACTATCCCTAACAGCCAACTTCCACATGAAATTAAAGAGCGCTTTTGAGTCCAAGCAATTCCATTGGTGGTTCTTCAGTGATTCAGCAAAGTCAGGATTAACACTGACTTCTTCCTACTGAGGACAAGTGTCTACATTTTTAAAATTACTGTCACAGTAGTATCCTCAATAACAAGGCCAAAAGTTGGAACTTTCCCTCAGTCTCCTCCTTGCTCCAAGCTGATGCCTACTTATTTGTGACAGTGCAGCACGAATTATTCTCATCCTGCAAATACGGTTCTTGTAAGAGAACAGAAATCTTGTTTTTCTGTGGGTTGTAATCCCACATCTCTAATCAGCCATAAAGTGTCAGCAATAGTAAAATGATTTAAAAGAAATGGAAGTATTTAAAAAAAAATAAGTGAACTCATGATTTTCTTCAGGGCTGACAACTTGGCTCTAGCCAAAGTGTAGACAAAGCAAAGGGATTTTTGTCAAGGGGCTGGCTTTTCAAGACACTGCCAGGAGCTCTCTAACAAGAAATGCATATGACCTCAGCTTTACATATGCTGAAGAACTAGCACTCCAGCAGCTCTGCACTCTCTATCAATGTACAGCAACATTCAAGCAACCTCACGTCAAGGAGTCACCTATTCCGTGTTTTTACTATAGTCTTACTATAAGTAACAGGAATGTCAAATTCGAATACTCCAAGAGCCGTAGAGAACAATTTGAAATGGCTAGCAACAGGCAAGGAATCACAAAACTACAGCTCGAGGATGGTGGTGGAGCAATGTGAATAACCTAGAGGTTAAACTATCAAGGGCAGGAAGTAAAAGAAGTATGGAGCTGGAATCTCTCAGAATGCTAGATGTATGAGATACAAATACTAAAGGTTGGAAAGCAGAACATTTCTGGGAAATAGAGGAGTTTAAAAAAAAAAAAAATACAGGCTTGAAAACAAAGTTCATTAGTGAAACTGGGAACCCTGCCCTCTCCCTGGACCTCTGTGCAATTCTAAACACAATTTGATAGTAATGTCCTTTATAAGGATGTAATGAACTTAATCTCTGTTTACATAGTAGAGTATCTCTGTCCCAGGAAAAATGAGTGGGTGTTGAGGCTGTATTGTGTTAACCCTGGTTGTGCTAGGGAAAATAGTCAAGGCATGTTCTTTCCCTCTCTTGCAGTGACAGCCCTAATCCTTGTAGCTTGGGTAGATCCCCCCAGGGCACGGAGGGCTAGCACAGGCACAGTATGTTCTGGTTACACTGCCAGTGCACTGTGGTGCCAGGCTTGGTGCTCGCACCTGCACCATCCACACTTAGCACAGGAAATACAACTCAGGAGAAGTCAGAGGGGTATAAAGCTCTGGTTGGGAAGGACCCCACTGTCCCAGCCTAAGAGCCACCTGGACCTATCCCTCACCTACCTCCAGGCTGGTACTTATCGGTGGGGAACTCCAGTCCCACAGGCAAAGGACCCTTCAGGGGAGGGCTCTACTAGAAGCCCTTGCTTTACTTTGGGTTCCCCTTTGAATTCCACTCTTACTATATGGCTTGAATTTCTCATTCTCGGAGCCCTAATCTTAACTCTAAACTTAGACGGGGTTCTAAGCCAGGATCTCAGCCACGTCCCCAGGTCACACAGTGTGGAGGGAACCCTGCCAATAGCTCTCCCAACTATTTTGGTAACCCCTTTTGAGCACCTCTCTTTCACTGTACTTCTAGGATTTCTCTTTGCTAGATTCCTAACCCTAACTCTGTGCCTGTACCAAGTCCTATGCAATAGCATAGGCCACAAAACTTGGAAAAGTTTAGGTGCAGATGGACCCAACAGTCCTCAATGCTCCTGTTCTCTGGTGATGCTTTGATGAGTATTCTGTCCTGTCCCAGGTGGGCTATAATATGTCAAACATCTGTGTATGATCCATCAGTGCCTTAGGGCAATTAGAAACTCATACTCATTGTAATTAATTGACTGGGAGATGAGGACACCCTGCAGGAAGAGGCTAAGGCATCTTTTCCAGGCTGTTCCTTGAGCATTGCTTCAATTACTGTTGACATTCTATCACCCTGTCCCTGTGCAGCACAGAACAGCTGGTACGTCTGGAGAAGATGACTGATACTGTTCCAGGTCCAGCCCTAGCTATTCTGGCATTGATGGTGTTGATTTTTCAACCCCTGCAGCTGACTAACACTCAGAAACCTGTGGGGTGTTCTAGTTATGCCTTTCTGTGCACAAAGAATTGCATAAAGCAAGTTATCCTGGACATTGCATCTATCAGAAAGGAGCTAACAATTTCTTTGATCTCAGTCCTAATGTTCTTCTAGAAAATTCTAGTTCCCAAACCCATCTAAGTACCTGGACTGAATCATGCCATCAGACTTCCTCATCTGTCTCTGCCTCTTAAATTAGCCTGTTCCTCTTACCTCTGTCTCTCATGCACAACAGCACTAAGAAAAGTCTCTCCAACCTGAGCACAGTAAATGCTGTCCTCTGTTCTTCAAATATATACAAAGCCACAGCAGTGACTGGTGCTCAGGTGACTATCTCAGGTGAAGGCAGCAGAATGCAACAGCCCAGCAGCAGAATCCCAGTTTGTCTCAATGTACTTGGGATGGTCACATAAACCTTGCTATGCTTAGCAAAGCACAGGCTCAGAGAGACAGAAGTGATTTATCTGCAGAAAGATACGAGTGATTCACTTAGGGCTCTAGAGCAAGTTAGTGGCAGAATTAAGAATATAAACCAAGGAGGAAATCTTCTTCCTCACCCCACCTGTAAGACAATATTCATACAGCTCTTTTTCCACAGTCAAAAAGCAAACAAAACCAAGAGTTCCAAGATAAAAATGCAGCACGCATACCAAAAAGGCACTCTATCCCTCCCTACAGAGGTCTTAGGAACAGCCAGAAAGGGAACAAAATTCAAATACGCTTTGAAAGTCAGACAATAAAAATAAAAATTGTCTTTATCTATCCAGAAGTCTTGTTTTCTGTCTCTCTGAA
The DNA here is from genome assembly GCA_013401335.1 of Brachypteracias leptosomus. Lineage (NCBI taxonomy): Eukaryota > Metazoa > Chordata > Aves > Coraciiformes > Brachypteraciidae > Brachypteracias > Brachypteracias leptosomus. Next base: position 226,464 of record VYZX01004324.1, read on the forward strand.
CTTTTTACTCTTCTTTTTATTATTATTTCCAAAAGTAAAACAAAGTGAATATATCATGCAGTAAGCGTGTCCTTTTATCTAAGAAAATGAGCAAGTTCATAAATAGCCCTTATTTCAGGATCATTTATTGACTGACCTTACTTTTGATTCCTCAATGCGTACTGTCTGGCTTGCTGCTTCATCACCTGCAGAAGAAATTATGTAAATAAGATCTGGAGGTTGTTGAAAATTGTCTATTTAGTAAAACAGAAGTCTAGAAGAGCTCTTTTGAAGGCATTTATGATACACAGTCACCTGAGTGCCAGAGCAATCTTCCAATGTTTAATCAGGAGAGTCCTGATTACAGAAAGAGGAAACTGTGGTTCTGAAAAGCTATACGACTAGTGGCAAACCAGCAAAGGATTTAAACACATGCTTTCTGCCTTCTGTGAGATTCCTTACATACTTAATTTAGGCACATGCTTAAGCACCCTGTGAATCCCTTGTTCACAGAAAGCTGACGTGCCCTTGGGGATGTTTGGGTAAGGTGCACAGTGTAAGGCAGTCAGAGGAAGCAGATTTGGTTCAGCTGCTTTTCGATGCAAATGAGAGGCCATAAATATTGGCAAGATGAAATTGAGCTGACCGTTCTGTCTACAAGTTTGTCTACAGCTTTGGGGAATAGTGTTTCAATAACTTTAAGATAACATCACCTTAGGCACCCAAGGTTGACAATGTCTTTTCCTCCTCTATTACGGCTTGTTCAGCAATTCCTGAAGTTCTGAATATGAAGGATATGAGAATAGGATGTGAAGACACAAGGTACCTGCCCACACAACCTGAATTCTATCCTCCTTGAATGATAGCCTGAATATCTCTGAGCTTCCTAGAACAGGAGCTGTTGATAGGCAGCAGCCATATATTTATACTGCATAACAGAAATAGCACTGCACACAGTGCTCAGCTGAATCCCTTCATCTTTATGCAATAAACTCTATTTTAATTTAACCAACAGTAATCCTACAAATCACATTGATTTCCCACCAAAGTGGGAATAAAAATTTGTGTTTCCCCTCAGGTAAGCATTTTACTTATTCTCCAACTTGAATGATTTTAAAGGCACCTTTTTGACATTCACTATTCAATATTTCAAATTCAGATGCAAGATGATAAAGTTTTAGTATTTTAGAGAACAGAACAATGTGATGTTCCATTTTTATAATATTCCTGTAATCTCTTAGATCCCATCCTGCACCTGATACGATCCCCCTGACCTCCCTACATTTAGTGTAGGTTGACACTTGATGAAGAACTATGGCGTTTATTTTAAATCTGGTCTCATGGTACAAAATAAACCTTGGCCTGGGAAATCTGGCAACTGAGAACTTCACATGCAGAAGATGAATTGTTGGTGGGTAATTTGTCTACTCCAGCTAGCTCTGTGTCTTGCCTTCACACATGGCAGGCATGAGCCTGGTGCCCCTGGCAGAGAACTTGATTCAGGTTGGTTCTAACACCACAGGAAGCAAAGCAATAGAAGAACAGGTCATGTCCTACCGGGTCCCAAATTTTTCTTCTGGGTCCCATTTCACAGTTATGCTCAGTACTTCTGGAAATACACCAAGAAATCTGGTTGAGGGTAAGAACAGTCTGTTCCAAGACAAGTTTCTCTCATCGCAGCATTTCAAATGCTCTTGAATGCTTGGCTCTGCATCCAAAGCAGAAACTCCTAATTCTGTTCTAACGTTATGCAAGTACCAGTCTCATATGACTGTGAAATTTTATCATGGCAATTTTGCTTACAGATTTGGGCACTTGAAACAAGGGGGGGGGGGGGGGAAAAGGTAAAAAAAAGTAAAGATGAAAATAATGGATAATAAGAAATCTGATGCATTCAAAATGGTGTTACATGACCACCATTAGAAAAGCAGCTTCAAAATGTAATTTCTCTTGTACTGCAAGGAAACAAATCCATTTTCCACTCTCAGTGAACAAGAAAATGTCAACTTCTGAAAAGAAATTAAAGATTATGTCAACTGAAGCTATCTTTAAAAGTGTATTTGATTGAATACAGATGTGCAGGCCATTTCTGTAAACATCTTCATGCAAATCTGTGGTCTCCCACACAAATAATTAGGTCAAATAAAGAAAAGAGCATGGAGAATAAACCTATGTAAAGTTTTGAAAGGTGAATCGACACCAGAAGAAGCTCTGAAATGCAGTGCTGAATTTTCTAGAGGAGCAGCTCAGGGGAGACAGAGTCAAATCAATATCATCCACCTCAAAATCTCCAAGGGTTTCAGAGTCCAAGCTCAAATGCTATTCAAACTTAAATGATGCAATTATCTATGAAAGATGTTAATTTCTAGGTCAAAAACACTTATGCTTCCACTATTTCACTGGAAGTCTTGTAGTAACTGAATCTAAATTTTTCTAGTAGAAAAATGTCTCGACATGCAGAGAACCTGCTCATACTTCTTTTGATGCATCTTTTCAACTGACCAGCAGTAATGTCAACTTCCATGATTTTATCCCAAGATGTGCAATCTGTAACATTTTTCTCAGGGATGCTGCACATAACTTTAATAAAATCTAGAATCAACACTTTCTTCAAAAGACCTCATAAATGCTCACCTGACTTGGAGCACTCGGATCTGGTAGTACCAAATCGGAGTCAAATTAAAGTGTCTCTCCTTCAGATATCAGGGAGCCTAATCCCAAATCACAGTGGTGTAGATACAGTGTAAATAAACAAATTGCAGGAGCCATTTCAAGGCTCCCCTTCCTAAAGTTGTTCAACAGCAGATGCTTTTACTTAAAGAAAGTTCTGTCAGAGAATACTTAGCTTCCTCAGTCCTTATCTTAAAAAGTCCATAGGCAAATAGTTTTGAAGACAATGATCTCCCAGTATTGAAGTCAGCCCAGGTTCTTCCAGTAGTTTCTGCAGACCCAGAGCCCTGTCCAGTATTTGCAGAAGCCCCTTACATGAGTCTCAAAAAAGAATTCTTTTCTTCCCTTGGGGTAGCAGCTTTATCTGCTCTTTTTCATATTCTTTTCTGAGGTCCTGTAACTGATCCTGCTTCATGAGCAATCACGAGTCCTTCAACTTGCTTGTCAGGCTGAAGCACCCAATATCCAAGGCTTTCAACTGTCACCTCCTGGTCACTCACCCCAGCAATTGACATTGATTTCTTTCATCTTGTCTGCCAGGAGCTAAAAACTGCATGTTCTAAGAGCAAATGCCTCACATGGGTAAATGACTGCGGAATCGGAAAGGATAAAGATGAAAGCCAGCTGGCAGCCAGCCATTAGTGGGAGAGACATTCTGCTTCCCAAATATTGCTTTCAAAAGGAAAGAGAAGATTGTTAAAGGTATCATTAAATAGATTCACTGCTCTTTAAGAAAAGCAGTATCTGGTTTTAACTAGAAGGATAAAAATAACATGAAATACTGTAACAGTCACAAAACTAACCAGCTAGAGCTTGCTCCATCCATACCACAGCTCTGAACTTCCTCCCTTCCTAAGGCTATTATTTATTCTTTATTACATTTCATTTTAGTAGGCAGCTTAGAGCTGCACTTACTTGTTTAGCATTTTTTTGAGTACAGGAGTTATAAAAGGACCTGGATTCTAAACTAATCCAAGGACATCTTGTCATGGTGGTGGCTACATAGGATCCCCAGGAAAACTCACCTACAACAAATCCTATAGAAGTGAAGCAACCTTTCAGGCACACAGAAAGAGCAACCTCATTTGCAGGTACCCAGCATGGCCGAGCAAGGAATATCACTGCCTCCTCTGTTGAGTGACATGTGCTTCTCCACCACACTGTGGAGCATCATGCTGTTATGGAAGACACTAGGAAATGTGTGGGAACAAAAAACAATGGTTGTTCTAAGCGAGAACAAGGATTACCCAACATACATCAGATTCTCCCTGTACAGCCCAGACTCTGGAAACACACAGAATTTAGAGGCTGATTTGGGGCTCTAACAAAGTCCACAGTGAGAGGAGCCCACTCCTGCCCTCAGTGCTGTGAGGTGCAGTATGCACATCCAGTTGCGTGATGGAGGTGCAGCGAAAGGCAATCCCCCTTCTTTGCAGTGCCCATGTCTAGCCCCATGTATAGAACTGCAGCTCAGACAAGAAAAGGTGACATTGTGGTCAACAGCATTTTGCAGAAACCTGGTGAACTGAGAAATAGGAATGTCAAGTTGGTGAAGTATAAATAGCAAAAACTCTGACTGCACGCTTCAAGTACCAGTCAATGCTGAGCAATTCATGTGTATCTTACTGCATCAAGATCTTGCTTTAGATATAGGGGAAAAAATCTGGAAACAGAATGAAACCATAGCTCCATAGTGCCATTTCCTTCAAAATCAACAGGAAAAGCTTCTCACAAATGGAACAAAGCATTTCCCCCCCCAGGCTAACCTTGCTAAATTAAAAATCAGAATATGGATCACCAGCAACTAGAATGGAAAACGGTACCTGAAATGTTGCTTTACTTCTCAAGGCCCAAACCTCAGACCTCAACCCCTGTTTAATAAAGCAAAGCTCAGAATGTAGTTTCAGTAGAAATGCTTACCATACTCAGACTTTCTCAGAGCTGCTTTAGCTTCCTGCATAATGCATTATGTTTATACACTCTGCCACCAGTATCATACTTTATTCCAAGTGTTGAAATGTTGAGATTATTTATGCCTCAAGATCCTGGGTTCATGTGATTATGCAAGAAATCCAGTTTTAATTAAAAACAAATTTCTAGTTCTTCGTGTTGAGAAAAAAAATCTTCAAAATGGGACTCCTAAAGTTGCAAAACTCAAAGTACACATATAAAAAGGCACTAAATGCACTGCTTATTGAATCAGACTGTAGTTGAGGTACTCTTGAGTCTATGGGAGACAAGCTGGAGATAGGATTACTGATACCATGCTGTCATGCAACAAATTCTATTTGCAGAAGCTGGCAAAGATGTAACAAATTTGCAAAAATCATTAGGAGAAATTAATGTATATACCCCAACAGAAATTAACTGATATGTAAAAAAACCTGTGTCTGTTTTCTCTCTCTCTTATATATGATGCAACATTTTTCCCTGCAGAGCTGTCCTGTTGCCTTCCATCAACCCCTGGAGATTAATCCTGTCTGCAGGCACCCATTCCGATTCACTACTGTCATCTGAGTCTTTAGAAACCAAGAGTTACTGCCATTTTTAATCTATATTAAAAGACAAAGAAAATATTCTCTGATCTAATAAAAGAGCACCAACATAAGAAATAAGCTAGAGCACCATTTCTATGAAGCCTTTCATTTCTACCCAAGATTGTCCTGGCATAATCAGCATAAGTGCAATAGTCTAATATTTAAAGATGAATTTTTATAATCCAAAGGGAATCCATAGGAAGCTCTATCCTTTGAGAAGCTATAGTTTTTTCTAAGATCCTGCTACTAGATATGTATTTATGAGAGAGAAGCTTAATATTTAAAATTGTTGTCCTGGCCAAATAAATTAAATGGACGATAGACTGCTCAAAGAGCGGTACCTTAAAAGTAGTCAGACATGTGGATACAGTGCCCTGCAACGGTCACACCTATCGTCAGAGCCTGCCTCTTTCTTCAGAAGAGAAGCTGTTACATACAATGAGTGGGTTAATGTTTTCTCAGACCACAAAGGAAGTTTCATCTTTATCCATGTGAAACTTTGACATACAGCCTTAGCAGGTCTGTGCATGTTGGGGACAGTATAATGTTGATGTCTGCATGAGCTGAACACCTTTGGAAAGAGAGTTCTGAAAATTCCCCTTTTGTCCTCACCTATATGACTCCAGACTCTGTTCCAGATCAATTCTCATCAACTGGTAGTCTGGTTTTGCTCCCAGATGAACAGACTATATAATTTTCTAATTATTTCATCCATCACTGACATATCAACACCCAAACAATTCTCCAGCCAGAACAACACATTTAACAGAGTTCTTTGTTGTTATGACACTCTAACCTGCCCTTACAGGAAGAGATTAAATTAGTTCTGCACAAGCATAATTAGCAGGTCTAATTTATTGAAGCCTATGCTGCTTCTTTAAATTAGATTATTTCTAATTTATCTTTTTTTATTTTTCCTCAGATTAATTAACATAATGAGGCTGAAGTTAAAGTAACTTGTTCCCAGCTTGGACTTATCATTTGCAGCATCCAGGTCAGGCTTCAAGAGAAGCTAGAGTGCTCCAAAGCTCGTCTGTTTGTGCCCCCAAAGCTGTTCTGTTTCTCCCTCTGTTATCCACTGGCTTTAGAAAACATGGCACCTTTCGCTACAAACACTGCTTCATTTTAAAGTGGGTAAGTCACTTACTAAAGCATGGATGTAACACTCCTTCCATATCCAAACTTCCCAGTGAAGTCCGTAAAATGCAGTGGAAGCCCCATATCATTTAATTTGAAGTTTTTTAGTATGGCTCTCAGAAAAGAAGGCTGTATGAGCTCCAGACACAGTAGTGTGAGCACCACCAACATACCAACAAAACACAAAAAGTCCTTGTTGCCGTGGTTTAAAGACAGCTATAATTTGTGAGGAAGGGAAAAAAGAAACCAAGGTAAGTAGCATATCAGCAGGTGATGTAACTTTTCTGGGCCTCTATCCTTCCATCTGCAAAATGGGAAATAATACATATACAATCCTGATACAGGATATCCATACAGGATATCCTGATACAGGATATAATCCATATACAACATTGAAAATGCTGTAAGTAAGAGTGATCATGGACCTATACCATGGATTGCAGTGGGCTCCAGAACAGACCCATAAATATAAATGGACTGTCATGGCACAGTTCTCCTCAGCAGTTCCCCTAGTACTTAATTTGATGAATCTGTCCCACGCAGCTATTTTATTAACTTGGAGAAGTGTTACTGAGCCATCCCCGGCAAGCACCTCCATCGTTCTGTTTCCACTTATTCACCCATTTAATTCTTGTTGGTTTCTTCCTCCAGTTCTACCACCCACTGAAAACAGATCAGGTCTACTGTTGCCTTAACTTCTGGCAAACATACTCCTAACTTTTATAGCTAAATAAACACGTTGCAGCAGCTTTGCCATCAAGTCCTAATAGTTTTTTCTGGAGCTAAAATAGCTCTTTATCCCCACCTGGAGGAGAGACAGACCCTTCAAGGAAGTGCTCACCCACAGCCAGAGCCACTCTCCATCTGCAAATGCACTTTTAAAACACGGCCAGGATCCCAGCCAGGACCCGCACACGTACACGCAGCACAGCAGGTACAGCTCAAACAGCTCTAGTCCATCACGCTTTTGTACGTGTCAAAGAACTCTTCTGTCATCTGTTATGAGCTTGCTACATTCAAAACACTGGATAGTTCTTTTTGGAAAAAATAAAACCAGAGGTATTGTAAAAAAGGAGTAAGCAAATTAATTGCCTGGCAGAATTCCAAATGGGGCTGTCTGAAAAGCTGTAATTTGTTTTTCAGCAGTCAGGAACTGGACTGCTCTACTGCCACTGGAGCTGCTGCTGTCCCTCCTCTTACTCAGCACCGAGGCCAAAAACTGGTTTTGAGATCCAGCTTGGGAAACCCAGATTGGAATGGAAGCACATGTCAACAGCAAGAAATAACATACCGTTTCTAATTCTGAACCTGTAAATATATAAATATTGAATCATTTTACACTGGTAAATAATCACATTAAACTGGATGAATAAAGTAACTTTGTAGGGTCAGAGCTGATGTTACAAAAGGAATTCCTCTGTTTGTTCTCCCCAATGCAATTTTTTCCATTTTGTTTCAATGTTAATGACAGCAGTGGAGTATAAGGCTACATCATTTTGAGTGACCTCCTGCACAAACTAAACTGACCATTTCACTCAACTATTCCTGCACTTATTTGCATAAAATAATCAAAATGATCAAGAAAATCTACATTTCACCCACACCGATCTTTTCTGACAAAACCTGTAAATCTTGTCACAAAGGAATCCAAACGTGTCTGAGCAGGATTATTTTATGTAATCATGTTTACTGGTGTTCATTATATAGCTGTCTTTGGTATTTTACAAAATTAATAATTCTTTTCTAGACCTCTGACTGAAATACTCTCTCTGAATATTGGCACAACATGAGCATTCCTTTAGGTTTATGGAATTTCCCAGAAATTTCCATTTTTAAAAAAAAGTGAGCAGCAGATAATTTTTCTGCCCATTTATTTTTCTTGCCTACAAATTACGGGCTTTGCAATTAAATGTATTATCCTGCTTCATTGTAAATATGAATCTTAAGCACGTATCAAACACTTTTCTGCATTATTAGCAATTTTAATTTTCCTTTGCCTATCTACCAGTGGGATATTACCATCACAAGGATTTCTTTCACTCTCCTTATACCCTGAGAAGTGATTATCCTTACCTCTATAACCATGTATTTTCGCTGGTGACTTCAGCTTCCCTTAATAATTCCCTTAACTTGGAATGTGTTTCCTAACACAGGTCTCAGAACAGTTTCATGTCATAGCTGCCTTAAGTTTGCAATGTAGTTTTCTGGCTATTTATTACACTCCTAGATTTCCTCCACAGTGATGTGATGTTCTTCCAATACATGTTTTTTAAAGTTGTCCGTGGTTTGGATGCAAATTGTCCTTTTGAACAGTCAGGAAGCTCATATTATCAGTGCTGTCTTTGTCCACATTGCTTTTTACTCACAAGATGTTCTCCACAAACACCAGTAACTGGGCAAGTGGTGGCTTCAGCTTCACCACCACAGCCCGGTTCTCCGCCCGCGGCCCCTTGTGACACCGTTCGTTTTGAACAGCTCTCCAGACATGTGAACAAAAGAAACCTCCAGAGCCCGCCGGGCCCCTCACACGGATTCTCGGGGAAGGCCTGGGACCGCCCGGGCCCGGGCCAGGCCTCGCTCAGCGCCGCCATCTTGGAAGGGAAGCGGCGCGTGGCCCCTCACCACCGCTGCAGCGGCGTGGACCCCTCGACGCGGTGGCCGCCAGGAGGTGTCGTCACCGTGGCGCGGCGCGCCGCGCGACAGCGGTGACGCAGAAGAGCCGCGCCGGCGCCGAGCGCGGGAGGCAGCGTTCGGGACCGAGCGGTGGCCGCGGCGAGTGGCGGCAACGGCGGCTCCCGATCCTCCTCCCGCTGCGCGGCCCGCAGGGGAGGGGCGGCATGGCCGGGCCGCTCCTGCAGCAGCCCAGCTTCCTGCTGGTGCGTGGGGAGCGGCGGGCGGGCACCGGGCCGGGCGGGGGGGCAGCCCGTCTGTGGCTGTTGTGGGCCAGGGGTTACACGGCCGGTCAGTGTGGCTGCGGCCGTTATCAACGGGAGTGCTGTGCCGGAGGAGCGCCGGCATTAGGGGATTTTAGCGTCATGGCCGTGATAAATACTGTCCTTTCTGGGCACGTGGGCACGCTGATCTCATTCCCTTCTGATTTGCCGCAGGCCACGCTGAAGGCAGATTGTGTAAACAAACCGTTCGTGCAGCGGTGTCGTGATCTGGAGACGGTCATCGAGGAGTTTCCTGCCAAGGTGAGCGGCCTTCCCAGAAACCCACTGCCCAGCCTGCTTCAGAGGAACTTGCTTCTTTCATATTATTATCTTCTTTGCTCCTGTTTTTTTTACCAAGAGTTTTGAGGACCCTGGGTGACAGGGTGGGAATCCAGTGTTCCCCAAGCGTTAAAAACCTTTTCTAGTCATTAAGAGATTGTTTCAGTCGGCTGCACTTTAGCCTCAATTTACAAGAAAAACTCGTTTTTAACAGATAATAGCATGCACTGCTGATGGGTATCCTTGCAACTTTAGTATGGTCAAAAAGTGGGATGGATTTCCTGCAGTTGCCATGTTGTAACACATTCCTTTTGAGTGGAAGCTCTGCCCAGTGGTAGTCTGGAAGCAGGCATAAATGGCTGGCAGACAGAACCTTTGTGCATTCTGGCATGTGTAGTAGAGATTGTTCAAGTGAGGAACTGTACACATTAACCACCTGTGTCCCTTTTCCCTAAAGGAGCTTCATGGCATCTTCCCGTGGCTGGTGGAGAGCATCTTTGGTAGCCTTGATGGCATCATTGTAGGCTGGAACCTTCACTGTTTGCAAGGAAGAACAAATCCTGCAGAATATTCTGTGGCTTTGGATTTCCTGGATCCCAGGTAACTCATGCATTTCAGCACAGACTAAAAAATGCATGGTGAACAAATAACCAGTGTTTGACTTTTTCTGTTGTGCAAACCCAAGCTCACAAAAGTGAGACAGGAGAGGGCACTCACTGTGGATTTTCTGTCTGATGCTTGTTTGCAGTGGCCCAATGATGAAGCTGGTTTACAAACTCCAAGCAGAGGAGTACAGATATGACTTCCCAGTCTCATATCTTCCGGTGAGTAACTGACAAATGTGTAAGAAGAGCATGTAGTAGTTGTTGCAGCAATTGGAGCTTTGCGTGTGCAGTTCAGCATAGGCCAAGGTGTAGTGTCAGTGCTTCAGGTTCAGAGTAGATCCATTTCTTTAAACAGCTGCTAGAGGAGAGTTCCCAGCTATAAAATTTGTAGGAGATGGTGGTTGTCAGCAGCTAGATACTTGTGCTGTTCAGCCAAGAGAGCTGCACTGTGATCCTTATCCTGTCCCCAGAGAAACTTGTGTGCTTTATCTTGGTTACCAGTAGTTCAGGATTGAAAATCGTTTTCCAGGCTTATCACAGAGCAGTACCTTCCCTGGCTGTGCTTTGTGCCCATGTGTTTGGAGACTGTCTGCTATCCTGGGCACGAACTGTGACATTTCAAACAAAACTGTTTATCTGCAGACTTGTTTCACTACGTTTCTTCCATTGCTACCAGCTACCTGCTATCTAGAAATGGATTCTAAGTTTTTAACAATAGAAAACATCAGCCAAGTATACAGTCATTGCTGGCCCACAGCTCAGTCACTCCAGAACAACCAGTAGCCACACATCACTCTGCTGCTGCTCCCATTTCAACTAGAAAAGTCCTGGTGAAGCTCCTCCCTTTTTTTTTTTTCCTTATGCTGAGAAAGTTGGCAGTCATCTAGAGGGTAAGCACCTGCACAAGGAACTACTGCAATGCAGTAAAATCCCACTGAGCTGGATGTAGATACCATCCCAAATGCTGGAATGCAGCAGAACTTCACTATCTGAAAACTGTCTCTGCAGGAATGCTGAATAGGAAGATTAATATTTCCTTGCTCTGTCTTTCAGGGCCCCGTGAAGGCTTCGATACAAGAGCAAGTCCTACCAGAATGCTCTTTATATCACAACAAAGTCCAGTTTCCTTCATCTGGTGGTTTAGGTTTGAATTTGTCTCTAAGTATCCTTTTAACAATTGGATATTTAATTTCTTTTAAATCTAAAACAGATGACAGGTGTTTCTGTTGTTTATTTATTATGTGCCTATGGTAAATCACGCTCGTGCTAAAGTTGTTTAAAAATGTTTAGAGTCCAATGAAAAGTAGATTTGGCCTCTTATAAATCCTTGTGGGGGAATTTCTGGCCTTATTCAAGTCAACAACAAAATTCCCAGTGATTTCCATAGAGCCTGTATTTCACAATTTTTGTTTTCGTAACTACTCATAGTTTATGTAGTATTGATAGAAAAGGGTGTGTTAACTTAGCAGCTAGTGTACTTGTTGGAAGCAGTCGACCTGCATCTGGACTTTGTTTCAGATAGTTAAATGTGCTAAGAAGAATAATGCAAATACACCTTGCCACACAGAGGAAAACCTCGATTGCCAGAGTTGGAGTCAGCTGGAAAGCAAGAAGGCGAAGCTGAATTTCCTGTTAAGCTCTAGCACATTAATTTAGCATTGACAAAAATACAATGTCTGTCTAGTCAGCATCTCCAGATCTCTAACAGCTGTACTTGTTTTTTATTATCTGATCCTTGACTCTGTTCTTCCAGATCCATTTGAATATTACATGTTTTACTTTGCAATTAGTTTGATTACCCAGAAGGTAAGTACCTTTCACAGTTTTTCCCTTAAAACAATATTAGCCTTTCTTTACAATGCTTTAAGAGCCTGCTGAGATGCTGTCCAGCTAAATTCCCAGCAGTTTTAGCTGTACTTCTAGAATTTGTTATTGCTTTGATTCAGTTGAAGTAAGGCTGGATAATACACAAATTATTCACTCTAGATACACCAGTAAGCAGCCTGTCCAACAATGTGCCAACACAGAGCAGGCAGTGGGTTCCACATGGGTTTCCCGCCCCTCTGTCCAGTAACACTGTTCATTGAGTCAACCACAGCTTTGTATGGTGGGTCTGGTTACTTGGTTCCTCTTCCTGTTACCTGTGCAGTGTTGAACACTGCACTCTTCTCACACTCGATTACATTCACTGCTACAACAACAGTTCTCATACAGTTAGTTACCTTTGCTCTAAAGCCTCTGTTTTTAATTCACTCTTTATAACCACTGGGCTTATTTATAGGCAATCCCTATAGCAGCTTAAAGTAACACTGTGTAACTGTGTGACTGTTTCAGAACTCACCTGTCACCCATCACGTCAGCCCTTGCAACAGTGCTTATTTCATCTTGGTGGACACATACCTGAAGTGTTTCCTGCCCACAGAAGGAAGTGTCCTTCCTCCACCTTCTTCAAATCCTGGGGGAGCCATCCCTTCCCCGACTCCCAGGTAATGACTGCAGTGCCAGAGGGGAAACTGGGGGAACAGTGATGACAAAATACAGCTTACTGGAACAAAATCTCTAATGATCTGTATGTACTTATTACAAAAATTAAATAGATTTATGTTCACTTAATTTTACCGTAAAGGTTTCATTTGAAAGGTCTGAAAGGTAGCCATTATTGGACCAGAAAAGGCATGTACAGGCAACAAATATTCATCAGTTCAGCAGCTCCAGGTGTGCTGTGCCCTGCAGCTGGAGCAGGACAGATCTGACTGTTACTGACAGTAGTTTTTCCTGTCATCAGGTACACATGGTATGTGGTGAAGATAGCACTGGTGATAACCACTGCTACAAAGAAAATTGCATCTCTCATTAATGTTGCTATAAAGCCAGACAACTTGGCTCATTTGACATACTCATTTTGTTTCAGTTCTGAGGTTGCCATTCTTAATTGTTTAATGCTCTCATACCTATTGTGCAGTTCTTTGAAACTGCTGCACCAGGACTGTGTCTGTGGCTGTGCTGCAGACTGACAGTGCTCACAGGTTTCTTAGTTCATAACTGCCTGAAAGAAAAAGCCAAGACACATACTAGTAATCAAATGATAGAATGAGTGACTCTGCATTTCAGGTGACTTGTTGCATGGCAATAGATCAAGCTATTTAGCCACAACTGGAAGGAAGAGGGAAGGTTTTTGACCACTTACTGAAGTTCTATTTGTCTAGGTGGTAATGGCATAAAAACTCACAAAGTTGAAGTGAAAGTTCTCCCATACAAGCACTCAGTCTTTTGTTCTTTGTAATGGCTGAGTATGTGAAAGTCCACATTTTCAAAATCAGTTTTGCTGCTCATTTATAAAATGTTATCAATATGAGCAATTTTGTACAACTGTAAAAGTAAATAGCCACTAAATTTTATAAAACTGCATTTTAAATACATCTCAAATACCAGTTTCCATGTTCTGTTGAGCCTTAGCATATACCTAGGAAAATAATCTGAATAGGAGAAAGGAAAAAACGTGTTATTGAACATTACATCAGGTTTGTGTAAAGCTGGTTCAATGCAGAATGAATAGTGATGTAGTGTATGTTTGTAGCTAAAGTGACTAGTAATTATAACACATTGCAGAAGTTTTAAATGTGTAATCAACTATGCAGTTTCACTTCTTAAAGACTGTTTTCCAGTTTCTAAACTGGTGATTAAAAGCAATTACATGATTCTGTGATTCTATGAAGGCTTACTAGCTTCAGTATTTCTATTTGTTTGTCTTTAAAGGTCTCCAGCAGTGCCCTTCACCTCCTACGGCATGCACCACACCAGCCTGCTCAAGCGGCACCTTGCCCATCAGCCTTCTGTCAATGCTGACCCAGCTTCCCAGGAGATCTGGAGATCAGAAACACTGCTTCAGGTAAGTGGATTTAAGGAAGAAAATACCCCACGACATTTCTTGCTGCTAACTGAGGAATCTCTTCTTTCTAAAGCAGAAGCAGTTATGCTGTTTTGCTTCAGCCTGTTTTGGGAATTGAGCAGTGCAGCAGTTGTTTTCTGTTAGTGAAACAACTGCTTTGAAACTTACTAGTTGTAATTTTGAAAGACATTTAATATCTTTTTTTAGACTGTATATCTAACTGATATATACTGATATAATACTGATGTCAAGCATTTGAGTATTTTTTTTCAGAAAAGTTTCTAAACCTGATTTTATTATTATTTTTTTTAATCTTATATCAATTCTATGCTCTAAGCAAATGTTTAGCACAGAGAAGTTGGTCCTGTTATCCATCAAGGGAAGGGAAAGGAGAATTTGGACTTACTAGTTGTTCTGAAATAAGTTCCTACCATGTTGCTGAACTGAATTGTTGGTGCTGAGCAGGTGCTAACCAAATGGCAACTCAGGCATTTGCATTGACATGAAGGTAACCTGAAACATCTCTGAATAGGTGCCTATTTACAAGTACAGCTTAGTTCTCAAATGATATACTATGTTCTTTCCTTATCCTTAGCTTTTGACTGACAAGTCCTGCATTATTTCTCTTTCCTTAGCTGAGAAAATATTTGTTTTGCAGATCTTTGTTGAAATGTGGCTTCATCATTATTCACTGGAAATGTATCAGAAAATGCAGTCCCCACATGTCAAGGTAATAGTTTGTACTTCATTCATGAGCATCATCTGATGGTTGACCTCTTATCTTGGGGTAAATCTCCTATTTTTTTGGTGTATTGGTCCAAAAGGAAGAAATAATTTATCAGAGTATCTATATGAGTGTGTCCAAATTGCTAATCCAGTTATGAAGAACGTTGTGAGTGTGTTATCCAGATTTGCCTTCATTGCAGAAGTTGTGTTGTTTTTCTTGTTTTGTTTTTTTTGTAAAAGACAAGTTTGTGGGATGGTCACAACACCCTGAACACCCACAACCAAACTAAACTATTAATGACAGGAAAGATGCCACTATAAAAACCATAGCATTAAATCCCACTGGGGCAACATGGCTGCTAAAAATAGCTAAAATTCACTTCCAGCAGTAATTGCAACTGTTACTGAAATACCAATTAATAATTTCTAAGGTCTGTAGCCAATATTTAGCATAAATCCAAATTAAAGAAGATTTTACTAAACTGTCCTTCACTGTGAAGTGTATAAGCCATGTTTGTTGTTTCATATTCCGAAATATGCTTTTCACCATCATGGTGTCAGAAGCAATTCCACAGCTACAGAGTTCAGAATATCTCACAAGCTCTTGCTTAAAACTGTGTGTTATCTAAGCAGTTTGTGGTGGCCTGTTCAGTAACAAACTACTGCATGTAAAAATTAAGTAAGTGTTGGGGAGACTAAGATCAAAAGCATCGCAAGTGTAAAAGGGAATTTGAAGGAGAAAATGTTGATCCTCTGAATTCCCTCTGGGTCACAGTGGGACTTCCATAGAAGGGGAAAGAAATATAAAAGCTACTCAGGATTTATTCCTGCATGGAAGAGCAATATGAGAGTAGATTGAATGAGAAATTTGTGATCCATCACTCCACAGGCTATAAAATAACAAACATACTTATATTTTGCTAGGGAAAGACATTGAAGAGCTGAAGTGTGATGGGTTTTGTCTTTTAGTCTTAAAGTTGATGTCAAAATGCAAACTCACTAATGTTGCAAAGTCTCCACTTGGGACTCCCAGCAGCATGGCTGTGCACCTGTGATGGAAAGGCTTTGCTTGAAGTACCTTTGGTCTGTCTGTCTGTCCAGTCTCTGTGCATCAGGCGCTGTGCTTAGGCCAGAAATAATGACTGCTTTAAACTTCTCTCCTCTGTTCACCCTCTGTATTTCTGATGCTCTCTTCTAACACCAGGGAGCAGCAGTTACAGACAATGACTATCAATGGAATGATAGTGGAATCAGTAGGTAGAGCTTAAATTTCTCTGAAATCATCACCTCAGGATCCTCCTCCACCAGGTGTGTTGAGCCACAGCTTGAGGCCATAATTCCCTGATGGTATTTTAGTTTTTCTCTGATGGGAAGTAATTATGGGCATGTAAAAATGGTAGTCTTTACTCTTTTGGGGTAAGAACTCCTAAATGGGGGACTGGAATTCCCCTTGGCATCCATAAACAGACAAAGGATCCCTCCTACAGGACTGAGGAGAGGTTCCAGATCAAGTGGGGACAGGACTGTTCGTAAGCCTGTGATGTTTAAACTGAGTTTTGCAGACTGGTCTCTGGGTGGGCTGAAGGAGGATAATCTGCTTCATAGTTCCTCAAATGGAGAAGCAGAATATGCAGAAATGCAAGTTTTGTTTTAACATAAGGGTTAAGGGGCTTGACTGGATACCCAAGATAACCCTAAACCTTATTCTTAAAACTATTAATAATTTTGCAGGTTCACTTGATTCCATTTAGCCTTCTGTGCGTTTGGAAGGAGGGGTAATTAGTGATCATTCATCCCTGGATCTAGACCTGCTTGACCATTAGTGACTTCACTGGCTACATACCTGTATTGGAAGGTGGGATCAGGTTCCACAGAACTTGCTCTTTCTTTGTCCAGCAGCCAGACTTGTTTGCTTTGAAGGGCTGAGCCAGATCCCAGAGACGTAGCTTTCCTGTGAAGTGCCTCAAGGAATGATAGATTTTCCTTAAACCTTGTTAATGTCATTACAGGCTTCTCTTTACAAGTAGAAGGTGGTGGAATGGGAAAGAATAGTAAATAATTTCTTTTGGGAAGATCTACTTTTTTCTACTGCTTTGAATTCTTTCTGGGTCTGGTGTGAAGCTGAGGTCAACACTATTTGCTCTGCTGAGTTTCACTGTTTTCCCCATTAGTTCAACTATTTTCCCATTCTTTTACATTGTCTATTTGCTTTTTCTTTCTCGGATGATCCAGAGCCCAAGCACACAGCATCTCTTCTCCTATTCCCTTCTGCTTTCATAACAGTAAACACTTAAAAAGATGTTGTTTGATAAAAACTTTATGTAATGCTTCCTGACCTTCCAATGCCAGGTGCCACAGACTCCACCACTGCATGTGGAATACCCATTAGACTACAGGCTCTCCCTGATTCCTGGGGCAGGGGAGTCATTGTGAAACAGACAATGTGTTTGAGTTGTTGGGGAGCTTGCAGTAACTATCCTACCACTCTTGAGAGTGTAAAACCAAAAGATACCAAACTGGCAGTAGAAGAGATTGGGTAGGGGCTGTTCAAAGACAGTAGAGGTGTGAGCTGGAGAGTTAGTTTAGATGCCTGACAGTCATTGGTAGTGTACATTATTTGTTTTATGTTTTTTCATTAATTTCATGTACGTGTGTCACTGTTGCTACAGTATCCTCTTCATCCCATTGTCCAAAGATAGGCTACCCTGTTCTCCCTAGAAGGGATCTGGCTGAGGCCTGCAGAGACTTTACTCTTAAGGCAAGATGCCTTTTACATCAGCATGTAGCACTGTATGCTAGGCCTTTTTATACAGGTGATATTTCCCTAATAGTGAAAGTATTTTCCTCTTGTGAGGAAATCCAGAAGAACTGCAGCCTTCCCAAATGGCCTTTAAATAGAAAGAGAAGACAGGATTTCTCAGAACTGGAAACTTACTGGACAGGCTCCCAGTGATTATAAAAAGCCAGACTTTTTTTTCTTCTTGTTCCTTGGGAAGAGGAAAATATCAATTCGAGTTTCTTCCCAGTATACAAACCCTGCTGCTCCAGCAGCACAGGGAGAAATGAGAGTTTTCAAAACAGTACTAAAAAAGCTTGCAGAGTATTGAATGCTTTTACTCCATTATTTAATAAAGCACCGTAACAGCATGTGAGTCCTTGTCGGTGCAGTTCAATTAACTTCTGAAATGAGTTTATTTGGCAAAAGCTCCATGTCCCCTACCAGTCCTTGCTCTGAGGGCAGCAAAGAACAGCTATACTTTTAACACCTGCTCCGAGTTGTATTTCCAAGTTGAGCACTAGAAAGAAGAGGATACTGTGGCTGCAGTTGTTGTTGTGATACGTTGTCCCTGACTGTATTTGTGATGTTCATATTTTCCCCCCACCCTTCTTCCTTGGGCTCATTCTCACTTTTTTTTTTTCTCTTGCTCTCTTCTCTCCTTTTTTCCCTCCCCCCCTTCCTTTTTGTTTCTGTTGTCTCAGCTGGAGGTTCTCCACTACCGACTCAGTATCTCCAGTAAACACCACGGTAGTCCTGCCCAATCCAGCTACCAGGCCCTCCACGCATACCAAGTATTATCATCTTTTCATTTTGTTTCCTTTTGAAAAATCTTGTTCCATCATATAATCTGCAAAGTGTATTGGCACTAGCTGCACAGCAGCTTTTTCTGCTAAGGTGTGGTTTTACAACGTGATTGAGAACACTGCACTGAGATTTACTAAATTTTCTGAGCTGTATTGGCAAAGTTCATCTAGAAAATAGTTAACATCTAGCATATTATGAGGAACTCATAATATGGAACTCCATTTTAAGAGATGCATTCTTGTAATGCATCGTAGAAAGAGGCTTATCAGCTATGCTAACATTTTTTAAACACCAAAACTGCTTTCACTGGTGGCAGATTTCTGCCCCACACACAACAGTCATTAAAACAAACCTTGCATGGAAGAGAAGATCAGAATTTGCATGGCTGTCACCTCATATTAAGGTAGATAATATCTAGGGGGTTTTTAGCCACTGAACTGTTATTGGGTAGTACTAAATTTGTAGTGTCAAGGTGAACTTGACTATCCAGTTTTGCAAAAGCACACGAATAGTACATTTGCAGATTGTTCAGGAAATGTGCATGAAAAAACATTCCTGTTGGAACAGATTGCTCATTCCTCTTTCCCTACTTCAGCCCTTTTATTCATTGGGTCTTCATTTTGGGAAAGGGGAGGGCTGAGCATATGTACTATAAAGTTCTTTAGCACTACCTGTTTTTTTTCCTGCTGTTTAAAACTTTTACAAAGTGCTATGATACCTCAAGGTACTGCTTAGAAAGGAAAATAGCAAGTACTACATGTCTTTAAATATTTTTTACTATTATGTTTATCTAATTAGTGTGTTAAGCATACATCTGTCCTTCAAGCTAAGGTTTGACAACAAAAACACTTGTGAGGAAAAACACTTTTTAAGCCAGTAATGTTCCTAATGGTGCTGATCCAGGCTGAGAGGAAATTATAAGAATTGCAAAGTGGAAAGGCTACTAGTATCACCTGAAACGATGTAGTGAAATAGTGGTACCGGTTGTTTTGTGAGTTCAAAAGATACCTTGAAGGGGAGCCTGGAATTTATTTTTTTTAATTACACCTTTTCTAGGCTTACAGCAGAGTACTCAACCTCTCTATTTAGATCTCCTGATCTAAACTCCTACAACTGAGTAACTTCTCAGAGTTCTAGCCCCTTATATTTTATATAAAACTCCTCTAGAGACATGTTGTCTTACCAGGACCTGTCAAGAACACAAGACCAGCCTTCATTAGAACTGGTAACAGGTTATCCTCTCTCTGAGGGGAGTCTCAGATCTGGCTGTATATGTGACTATACCTATCATCAAGCCTTGAACCTTTTCCTGAACTTTACAGTGTATTAAAAATGTTAAGAGATTGTAAAGCACATCTGCTTTGCTTCAGGCATTGCAGAGAAAGGACACACCAAGACACACACAGACCCACACCCTCCTCCAGCACTGGAAATACTGTTGAATAGATTTAAGAAGTGGAAGCTTTTTTTGTTGTTGTTAAAAAATGCCTGCCAGTCCCCTGGAGTCATATTCAATGTCTTACCTCAGCATGGCTGCATTTGGCATCCTGGAAACATCTTGCAGCTATTCTCTAATACACTTTCCAGCATCTTCCCTTATACTTGCAGCTATAACTTTTGTTTCATGTAGATTCTTGTCAGCTTTTGAGAAACATGAGAGCTGTGAAACTTAGAAAACAAATGATACCTTAAAAATCTGCCTTTGGTGGTGGATTGAGATTAGTTCACTAATCTTAAAGCAGATTACAGTAACCAAGGACCTAGTGCTTTGACCCCAGATTCTGCAGCAGACCAGCTCTGGTGCTGGGCACCCAGGAGAACTACCTGATTTAACCTCATTCATCTCCCTGCTATGTCATACACTCACTCATTTATTACTAACATCACTGTGGCTCACCATCACTCCCTGTGCTGCTCCCACCCAGGCTGCTTCTACCTGTATGATGCTAGAAGCAACAGGATTCCTCAGGACTTGAAGCAGTTCTTACTCTTACCATAACTCTTCCTAGGATTATTCTTTCTTATAAGGCAGATGAGTACCAGCATAGGAAGGTGAACTCAGTAAAGCCAACCAAGAGCACAAACAAAGGATCTGTTGTGCTGTCCACAGCAATGAACTTAGGCTGAATACTCTTTTTTCAGAAAGGGGTAAGTCAAAATCTACAAGTTACTCTGTTCTTTAATGGTAGCCTGAAATCAAAAATAAGCTACAGTTTCATAGTGAACTGATGGCAGAAGATTAATGCAGCTTGTCCTGGGGGGCAAGTCTAAAATCAGGTGGCACCAAACTACATTGAAGAACCTAGAAGGAGGAGAACATTTCTTGTATTTTGATTTCTGATCTGAGAATATAATTTTCCTGAATTATCTCCTGGACATCTGGCATATGATACTCATTACCTTCCTGTCTTTTGCTTCAAATCTAGGAGTCATTTAAGCCCACTGAAGAGCACGTGCTAGTGGTAAGACTGCTTGTGAAACATCTGCATGCTTTCAGCAACAGCCTGAAGCCAGAGCCTCTCTCCCCTTCAGCCCACTCCCACACAGCCAGCCCGCTCGAGGAGTTTAAAAGGTAAGTACATGAGCAGCCTCCCTCTGAAACGCATAGAACTTCTCTCTGAAAAGCTGTTTTCACTGAGGGGTTGGATTAGTTGTTTTAATGGCTAGATACAGGAGTACATTACTAAAAGTACATGAGAGTTTAGTGGATTATGTTTCTCACATCCACTAAATGGGTGTTGGGGGGGAGGTACAGCTTCAGGAGGGGACATGTCTTGCTATTACACTAGTCTATGTCTTGCCACTAGTTAATTTACAATAGCAAGTCAGAGAAAAGAAAATGCTATCAGAAGATTCTAGCCAAGGTTAGCAGAGAATTTTATCTTTATGTCTTTGAGTTGAAATTCAATGGCCAGGAATAGCTTCAGTAAAGAAAAAAGTTTGGGTGAGTCCTTTCTGTACTTGTGGAATTGTGCTGGGTTGTTGGTTGGCTGGATTGAGTTTTTGTGGTTTTAAAATTTGCTACTGGTTTATACATGTGACTGTTTTTGAATTTGTTTGCAGGGTTGTAATTCCTCGGTTTGTCCAGGAGAAACTTTATATCTTTCTGCAACACTGTTTTGGCCACTGGCCTCTGGATGCCTCTTTCAGAGCAGTATGTACCTAATTCTCTTTCCAAGTCTGCACCCAACAGAACTAGTCATTAGTTATTGCTGTTTAGCAGCTATTTCTTGGTCTTTAAATCTTTTTTTTTTTTTNTTTTTTAAATTTTTTTTTTTTTTTTTTTTTTCAGAGTAGGGAAATTCTTTATATAACGTATATTTAATGTTAGAGTGCCAATTAGACATAAGAAAGAAGTTGAATAGATCTTGGTGAGAATTACTACAGGTTGATATAGGTCATAAAAAAAAGTAATATTAATTTACAATAGCAAAATACTGCAAATACTACCTCCTGCAAGCAGGAAAATAAATACATCAGACAGCGACTCTTGTAGTTAATGTAGGAATTTGAAAATGCAGGATGCAAGAGGGGTAGATCTTCAATAGTTAGCTCTATCACAGTGTTTGAGGCACATGTGTAAGGCAGTGTCAAAAGAAATGTTTACAGATGTCACAGCAAACCTGTTCTTAGCTTCAGCGCAGTCAAGACTCCACTGTTTCCTCAGGGTGGTGGGTATGTCTATGCAGAAGATGAGAGCTGAAATGGTATCAATGTAGCATCTTGCTTATTTCAATAGGAATTCAGTGAATGCTATAAGAACTGTTAAATGCACCTTAAATGTAACCACCCACTAAGTTTTTTGTTGGGGTAGCTGTTTGAGTACCATCTCATTTGGGTATTACAGAAAATCCAGATTGGTCCTAACAAACCTGCACTTTTCAGTTCATTTTTCAAAGGTACTTGGATTACTAGAGAGCTTTATTCCGAAAAACTTCCAGGTGTCATTAAGATAATATTCACTAGGTTTAAAAGAAACAAACAAAAACCCCTTTATGTCTTCCTTTCCTGAAAGTATTGATACTCACATGTTTTTTTGTGGTTTTGCCTAGGTTCTTGAGATGTGGTTAAGTTACTTGCAGCCTTGGAGGTATGCTCCAGAAAAGCCACCACAGAGTGCGGAGCTCTTGCCGCGCAGCGTATCGGAGAAATGGTAAGGAGGGAAGCAACTGTGAATAATCTGAACCAAACATCAAGTTTATGCAGATCCTGAGTAAAACAGCAGAATTTCAGGAAGCATTCACCAACCTGAATTAGTTTCTCAGAGATGACTTGTTACAACACAAGCTTTTGTTTTGAGGGGAGTATTCGTTGGTCTCAGTGCAATAGACCATCTTTCCAGAGACAGTATAAAACATTCCGCTAATGAGTCACTTGGCAGAAGACAAAATGATAACTACTTAAATAGCTGTACTCACAAATCCTGTACTCACTTTGACAGGGCTGCCTTCATTCAGGAAAATCTACTCATGTATACTAAGCTGTTTGTAGGATTTCTGAACAGAGCTCTTCGAACAGATTTGGTCAGTCCAAAAAACGCTCTCATGGTGTTCCGAGTAGCCAAGGTCTTTGCTCAGCCCAATCTGGCTGAAATGATCCTGAAAGGTAAATGGATATTTTGACATCTTATGCTGTCCTGTCTCAATCTTTCCTCACAATGGCTACATCTTACCTCAGAAGCACTGAGGTGAATGGACTTACTCTCCCATTCTGCCATTCAGAAGTCTGTCTTCACTAAAACTTGTCACATTGGTTTAATATGCCTGTAGTTCTTTTCTAACCACTATCATTGAGATTTCATTCCACAGTTTTTCTTTAAAGAATAAAGAACAATATTGGGTTTTTACAGTAAAGTCAGTTTTTCTTACACTTGTCTTACTTGATTATTTACATCAGGATTAAAGGATTTTATATCTCTAAAGGTAGCAGTGCCTAGCAAAATAGGATAATTAGGATACAGTAAATTTTGAAAGGGGCAAGATTTGGCAAGTATCAATGTCTTAAGTGTCATGATTCTCCACTGCCTTTATTGAAAAAAGTTACAGGCTTAAAATACTATCTGTATGGTCTGCATTTAAATGACTCTGGCATTTTCTGCTATGGGCAGAGAGGATTAAATGGAAGAAAAAAAAAGATATTTAAGGAATACCTTAAATACTACCTGTCTATCTAAAAGCACATTGCCCAGCAGACTTAAGATGTTTTGCAGCTAGACCTTCCCAAGGTGAAAACAGGAGTATTATGTAACCATCTTCACTACTTTTCTCAAATTTCAGGAGAACAGTTATTCCTGGAGCCAGAACTTGTTATTCCTCACCGTCAACACCGGTTTTTCATGACCCCCACACTTGGTGGGAGTTTCTTGTCATCATGGCCTCCAACTATTACAGATGCCTCATTTAAGGTGAAGAGTCATGTTTACAGCCTGGAAGGACAGGACTTCCAGTATAAACAGATGTTTGGCACAGAAGTCAGAAATCTGGTAAGCAACAAGTTTCTTGTCACGTCTTTCTAATTTAACAGGTGCTTTCTCAATTCCAGGCATCCATATTAGAAGTTAAGAGTGGACACCCTGCATTACTGTATACTTAAGTTTACTCATGGTGAATTCTGGAACCTGAGGGGTCTCAATCCAGCATAGCTGTAAAAATCTGCTTGCTATTTGCTACATAAATTAATATTACAGCTTGCTGCCTTAGAGTAGTATATTGCAAGTATTTCCCCTCGAACATACTTGCTGTGACTTCTGATTCATTGCATTAGTTAGTACCTGTCAGCCAGTCAGGTAGAAATAGCCAGAGGGAAAATAAGCATCAGGAAAACCTAAGAAGCACTGAAGTTTCTTAAATGCTTCAACAGCAAAGAATTACCTTTGCCCTATTGGAAATGCAACAAATAGCCTCGGCACAAGTCCATATGAGCCAAAAGAGTGAGTTTGCTGGGTTGCCTCACTGCACAGTTTTATCCACATATTGATGCTTAGTGGTCCTTCGTGTTTGTTACACACCTTTTTTTGTTGTTGTTTTAGGTGTTAAAACTGGCTCAGTTAATTTGTCAGGCACAGCAGA
Organism: Brachypteracias leptosomus; assembly: GCA_013401335.1. NCBI lineage: Eukaryota > Metazoa > Chordata > Aves > Coraciiformes > Brachypteraciidae > Brachypteracias > Brachypteracias leptosomus. Next base: position 250,870 of record VYZX01004324.1, read on the forward strand.
CGGCAAAATCCATATCAGACCATTCTGCAGAGACAACAGCTGGCCATTCCTTCTTTTCATGGTTTAGATTTACACCATCTGAGATGAATGGCTCCTACACAGGCAATGACCTTGATGAAATTGGGCAAGACAGCATCAAAAAAACAGATCAATATTTAGAGAAGGCACTGGAATACTTGTGCCAAATCTTTAAGGTACGTAACATCTTTGTAAGAACTTTCCCCACGTGGCAGTGTCAGCAAGAGTCAGGATTCCTCAAATGTACTTCTGTCTCTACTGTATTTTGTGGGGTCTCTGGCTAGGAGCCATCCAGAGACCCTGATAGCAAATGTTATTGTAAACTTCTAGGCTTGACTTTACCTGACCACTTCAAAACCCCTTGTTCCATGCAGATGGAACAAGATGCTCTGAGTTTCTAAATATCAAGCCTACTTTGTTTCAAGTGACCATTCTTTTGAACTGTATAGTTCATACCAAATCTGTCTCTTTACTTGTACCTGTTCTCATGTTTACAAACAGACAAGGCATAGCTTAAATTTAAAAAACAGTCCAATATCTTCTAAATGTAAAGAGCTATAAAAATACAGCATATAACGAGCTATAGATGAATGGATGAACTACAAGTAGTTTGTTTCTTTGGTTAAACTTAAGAGAATGGATTAATTTCTCTGTTAGCCACACTCCCTCATACAGAATTGACCTGGGAAAAGGCAGCTATTTGACATCTTACTTCCAGGAGTAAGGGGCATATAAAACAGAACACCTCTCATGGATTTGACCAGCATAGATACAAAATCTAAAGACTTTTCTCTCCTTACCAAGGTGCTATTAGGCAGTTCTTGGTATCTGTGCTGGCTGTCAAATGCTTCCAGTGCTAAGGAGTTTGTGAAGGGAGGAATAAATGATATGGAAGGGGGTAGATCAAACACATGCTTTAGAACTGTCTTATTCTCAACTAGCTGAGTGAAGCCCAGCTGACCCAGATGATGATGAAGTATGGAACAGCTCAAGATGAGAATGGAAAAAAACAGCTTCCAGACTGCACTGAAAGTGAGGATGGCCTTGTTCTTACACCCCTTGGCAGGTACCAGGTGAGAGAAGAAAGATTCCGTATCATTACTCTAGATTGTTCTTGAAAAAACAAGTTGTTCTTCTACACTGAGAGAAATGCAACTTACCTGGGGCTATGAGAGATGCCTGTATAAGCACGTTTCAGATCAGAGCTACAAGATAAGGAATTTATTTTCCTGTTTCTAGATCATAAATGGCTTACGTAGATTTGAGGTGCAGTACCAGGGAGATACTGAGCTTCAGCCCATCCGAAGCTATGAAAATGCCACTCTCGTCCGCCTCCTGTTTCGTTTATCCTCAGTGCTTAACGAGCGGGTACGTACGGCACTGACACCTTGGGGGTTTTCCATTGCAAATTCCCATTCTTTGCTGCACTTGCACATACATGACATTTGGGTTGTTCTTGCTCTGTCTCCTTTTTCATGGTCTAGCTGGGTATTTCCTAATAGTGTCAGGCCTGCTTCTCTACCTGTAGTGCTGTTTTTCCTACACAAAATATGAATAAGTAACATTTAAAATATTCTTTATGCTTGATGAACAATGGAGTATCATTCAGAATGAATGACTGTAAAACAGGAAAAGCAAATCCTTTTCTTCCTATGGGTGTGACAGATACAAGGCAAGTCTGCAGTGTAGCAGTTCTGCTATTTAAAAGTGCATTTTGATTTCCCCTCCCGTCTCCTATAATCCTCATGCTATAAATGAAGTAAATTGTAAAATAAGTTACACTTATTTTATTCTACTTATTTTATTCTACTTATGCAGTAGAATACTAATGCTTAAACTTTTCTTACCTTAGTTTGCTGATCAGATGGATGTGCTTTGCTCCAGGGAAGATTTTGTTGGCAGACTTTGTCGTTACCATCTTACCAACCCCCACCTTATACAGAAAATCAGGTATAGTCCCATGGTGAAGGACAGAACAAGCCAGAAATGGGGACCAAGAATCAGTCTGAGGTTTCTGGCTAGCTACAGGACTCTCACTTCTTTGCTGATGCTCTACTTCATTGCATCCTGGTTTTACATTGGGCCAGTGGGCTGCACATTCATTATCCTGATTGGGTATTTCCTTTATGCTGTAATAATGACTTTTTTCTTTGAACGAAGAAAACCACATGAACATTGATTTTCTTCTCTCAGCTTACACTTGTAAAAATAAAATGTTTTAAGTATGAGCTTGGGCTTCAATGACTAAAATGTTTGAATTAACATCAGATCTTCATAAAGTATTTTTTTTATATTAAAGTTAATTGAGTTTTATAAACTATGATGTGGTCTTATGGAGTGGAGATAATGTCAATTTTATTTTTATAAAAGCATTCCTATAGAATCTAATAAATGACTTTTTTTTGAGAGATGATACTAAAATGAACCATGCCATGCGTGGAAATAGTTTTGATTCAGCAATAAGTGCATTGAAGCCTCTTGCACTGTTCTGAAGCGAGAATCAGCTGTAGGACTTAAACATGATGCTTACAGGCAGAGCAGTTACAAAGGTAACAGCAACAGCCCTGCACCAAGAAGTGGGGAGAAGTTGCACCGATAGAAAAAAACAAAGCAAAACAAGAAGCTGGGACAAGGCAGCAAGAGTGACATCTCACAGCCCAGTGCTGAGCTTAAAACCACTTCTCCATGTGTTCACACCTCTTCTGGAGCCACTGTGCTCAATGGGGTATTAACGCTTGCTTGTAAAAACAGAAGTTGCTGCTGCTTCCCCTATAAAACCTTACTACAACTCTAACCTGTCAGTTCTGGCCAGCATGTAGGAGCGTTCCTTTCTTGGAGTTCAGCAAACACTTTGTCCTCTGCCCTGACACAAAAAAGCCAAGAAATCCTTTCTTGTTCCATCAGTGCTTAAGGGATCCACTGGTTCCCATCTCAAGCAGCTGCACTGCAGCAGTCATACTCCTGTAAAGCATTAGGGACTATGCACAGCAGTGAGACGGGAGAAAAAACCAAAAAAAGAGCACTCACACATGTGCATTTAACACACTGGTGGCAGCATCTGACTCGGGACCAGTTGAACATGCAGCTCGGCTCCATCCCTGCCAGCACTGCCACATGCAGCTGGGACAGGGTGAGGGAGCTCCTCAGCACCCCCTCCCCCCCCCTCAAACCCACAGCTGCTACAGGGGCCCTGGGGCAGGCCAAGGCACAGTGCAGTGGTGGGTGGGCAGCCAGGTGAGGACAGCTCTGCCTCCCTGCAAGTGATCACAGCAGGAACAGAACTGTGGTACTGGAGAAGGGAACAGCAACAGCTGCTCAGCAGCAGCTGTCATGCTCCATGCTTCCTTAAATTACACTATTTAAAAAAAAAAAAAAAAAGTATTTTTCCAGCCTTATTACAGATCTTCATTAATCTCATTAGTCATAATAATTTATGAGTCAGGGATTGCTATTAGAAGGTATGCCACATTTCCCCATTGCTGCAGACAGGATGAATTCAAAGCTGTGACAGAGATCACCCACTACCTTGTCATCAATACTTACCACTGGAGGACTGCGCTGCAAGGAAGCCTTGCAAACCTGCCACTTTTTCTTGCAGTGTATCTTGACCCCAGGGGAGTTGACGACCTCCAGTCAGTAACTCAAGAGCCATACTTTAATCAAGAGCACTCTGGTCAGCTCATACAGAAAAAAGGATTAGCTAAGGGTCATTCAGCTTGACCTAGAAATACAGCTGCTTCTAAACCACCACCCAAACAGCAACAGCAGGCGAGGCAAAGCCAGAGGGGTGCTGCTGGCAGTGTAATGCACAGATGTTCTCAGCACTAGCTCCAGCTATGTTTGAACAAACCAGATCTGCACACAACATTCACTTGCTTTACCTACACTGGTTGGAAGCACAGGGAAGGAAAGCAGTATTTCTGCACTGCCTGCTGCTGCAGTACAACATTTTTAGCAAGACATTTTCTTCCTCACACAGAGCAGCTGTGAGATACACTGCCAAACATTTCACTCAGCATAAGCCACAATTAGGAGGATTTTGGTCTCTTTTGTACACCAAGAGATAGCACAAAGAGGAATCCTGATCGCATCAGCTTCCAAAGGCAACACAGTCAGGAAAATAACCACCATCATGTGCTCACTAAAAATATGCCACGGTAGCATGTGTGGGAGAGAGCTTATCAAGTGAAGTGAGGTTCAGTAAGAAAATGGCTATAAGCTAAATGTAGATAAACATCCAAAGCTTCCACAGGAACCAAAGCATTTAGTATCATGGAAGTAAGCCTGCAATAATGAGTTTTTGCTAACAAATCCACCAATTTGCTTGAACCTTAGAGCTGCAGAAGTGTAAGAGATTTTTATTTCCTACTTACTAGTCCTTTCCTAATTGAAAAAGAAATGGTTTCAGGTAATTAGAGTAACATTGATTTGCTGCATTCCTCTCTGCTCTCTGTTGCCACACTAGTGCCTGTTACAAAAAAAAGAAAAAAAAAAAAAAAAAAAAAGGGCAGTTTTGCCACCACCGAATCAAACACTAATGAACAGCTTTGTTGCAAGACAGAACAAGTCAGGCTATTCAAAGAAGCTATCTTCACTGAACTGCACCTTAATTCAGCACTGTACACTTCATTCTCTTGGTTCCTTATTACTGCTTTGAACATTTGCACTGAAGTTTCATGATAGATTCTTCAATTGCTATTATCACCTCATTTCAAGTAAGAGCTGATTATTCACCAGTTTTGTATGCCATTTGTTCAAGGAAGGGAAAAGATCAGACTTGTGTGTTTCTGATTTCATAACAGATCTGTGCATTTCTGAAAGACATGCAACTCTGAATTTTTCCTGACAGGCATTTTCTGAATTCACTTTTAATGCCACAGCAGCTGATAAAGTACCAAAACATTAATACTAACTTACTCCTACGTTGCTCCATCTTTCCAAGGATTTGGGAATAAGCCTGTATTTCTTATTTTACCAACAACGGAAAAGGAAGACAGCTATACTGATACATAGCTATTAGTCCGACAGGTTGTGGGTACATCATCCCCTTCCAGTCATCAGGACTTTTCCCACTGAGAAGTTGCTGTGCCAGGATACCTACTCCACCCTCAGCTTAATATCTCATTACATTTTGTTTGAAGCCAAGCTGAGAGGTACTGCAGTGACAGCTCTGAAAATTGCACTAGGAAAGTTATTGTACACCTGAGGGACATGCACATTTTGCATCTCTTTCCAGATATGTTTTAACCAAATTGCTAAGAAATAAACGCTATAAATGTCTCAGACCCTGGCAATATCTTTAAAACCCTCACCTGCTTCTATCCTCATTTCTTGGGTAATGGCTTATGTATTACAAACTGTACTGGTACTGCTGGTTCTTTTGCCCTGAGGGAAGTCAGCCAAGTAACAGCACCTGTTAAAAAACTACATCATCCGTTTGTAGATACTGTTACTAATCTCTTGTCCAGGTTTTCCAATTCACTATAAGGACAGTAAAGATAGCCTTGCATGGGATGAAGAGTCATTAATGATTTCCTCCCCTTGCCTTCAAAGCATGTGAGTTTTCACTTACCATAGAACAAAGTAACCATCATCCCAGGAACACAACAGAACTGGTTTCTAAGGATCAACGTGGGAAGAGCAGGGTAACATTAGCATCCAACACAGGAATAATAATAAATTTATTACAATAAAAACAAACAGATAATGCATTAATTCATGTACAAAATACCGATAGCATTCTGCTGCCTCAGTCAGTGCTTACTAAGTACCCACATTTAAAAACATCCTAAACTGATGATACCACACAGATTTACAAAGGTCATAGCAATTTCTTGACACTACTGTAAGAGAGCCCAGCTACTCTTTAAGGTTTGCTGCATAATACAGGGGGATGGAGCAGGATATAATGGGAGCATCTGAAATTTGAAATTCTTCTGCACCAGGAAATTAAGAGTGAGCAACTTATAAGCATAGGCAAAATAAACCAATCACAATATGCATGAAATTAAAGAGTTACTTGTGGCAAATGTTTTCATTAGAAATGCCCAACAATAAGGCAGCTGATGACTGACTTGAGTGCCCATCACTGCTCAAGGCACAAAATAATGGTTGTCAGTTCTACTCCTGGGCTATGTTGTTTTTTTCCTTTTCTTTTTAAATAAACTGATGTAGCATAGAAGCATTTTCACTGAACTGCATCATCTCCCAAAGGAAGCCAGATGCCTCAGAGAGAAGAAAGGTAGCTACGAGCCTGCTGGATTGACTTGTGTTACATGGGCTTTATACTGTTGGGATTTTCCCTGCTACCTTTACGTACACATTTGCTGAGTTTATAGAGGAAGTCAGTGTGCACATTAATATATCTTCTTTTTTTATCATCTCACTCTTTTGGAGAAACTTGTGGTCCATGCTAACCAAAAACCATTGATACAAAGTAGCATTTAAGCTATAAAATGTTTCCTTTTGCTCTATTTGGCTCCCTACCCCCAAGTATAATTATCCACATTTATCTCACGTATTTGAGGGATGCCTTAAAAAGCTGTATTTGATCCCATCTCTGTGCAAAGCTAACAGGCAAAAAGATTCCTGCAACCACTGAGAAGTTTGCAAGCACATTCTAGTTGCAGCTAATTTATTTCTGGGGCAGTATTAGGTCACAAAACACACAATGTGAAAGAAATACTGGCACTGAGCAAACTTTGAAGCAAATTAGGACATTCTCTCCCTACTCCCTCTTATACCAGACTCCCTGATGGAAGTCCACAAATAACTTCTTCTCTAAGAAGACAATAAAAACTCATCCTAATACAGTCTCAAGAACCATATATACACATTTTGTATATTTGAAAATGCTGGCAGAAGTCCACAGAGGCAGAAGATAAAAAGCATGAAAACTAAGTCTAACATCAGGTTCTCTACTGAACCTGACACCTAGAAACAAAACAACATAAGGCTTCTTTTCTTCTGAAGTACCCTCCCCAGAATGCCTATGATCTTCCAGTGGCACGTGGAAGAGGCCAGCTGTCGAGACCTTTCTTGCTTCACAACTGAGAAAGGGAGATGTTATGCAGCAGAGAGGCAGGCCTGACGAATGCTTTGAGCCCAGGTATTTAAGAGTGCTGTGACTGAATGCTTGTCTGGAAGCTGCAATAGTTTTGAAGTCATGTACCGATACACTGACTGCAAAAAGGGATTGGCTGCTGGAAAAAAAGATAACAGATAAATGGAGTTATAATAAAAATTTAAGAAGTATTTTAAATAAACTATTTAGAAAGATAATATCATTAAGTGTTCACATTTCCCCACTATTGCCACATACAGATGCCCAACAAATGTCACGCCAGCATCCTCATACCATACTGCCTAGGGTTTTTTATCCACAGAGGGCTCTGATCTGGGTAGTCTGCTGGAACGCTGAGCTGTAGTGGTGGGACATTTGGAAGATTCTTGTCATCTAGAATGCAAACACACTTTCCATCAGAACAAAGCACTCCTTGCTGGACAGAGAGGATTTTTGTGCACAGTTCAGCCTGGTTTCTAGCCTCTGAACCCAGAGGAGGAACCAGGCTGTACACCTCCATGTTTATTGGAAGGCAATCTCACTGGTCACTTTAACAGCACTCAGATTCTTGGCAGAAGTCTAGCACACAGAGCTCCATCTCTACACATTTCTGCACCTTGCCAATCTCACCATTTCATCAGCTAAACTACACTAGGTTAGACACCTCATTTTTTAAAATCAGTGCCTTATGTACTAATATTCAGGACAAAACCAATTCAGATTTATCAAATGAAGGGGAGGAGGAAATAATCTACTCTCCCCATTGGAATCCAAGGGCAAACCAAGTTAATAGACTATAACACTTTATGATTATTCAGCCGAGATAAAAAAAAAAGATGCAATCTGCATTTCTTTCTTGAACATATACCATTGTCAGTGATTAGTACAAATGGAAATAGACCCTCCCAAAAATTAAATTAACTCCACATTTCTCTAGCTTTGTCCTGGTTGTTGGGGGCAGAAAAATTCTTGCATATCAGTATAGGTCAAATCAGAAATCAGAGATGTTGCTAGCAGCAAGTAATTTTCTAGACACTACATGACATTACCAATTGCAACTTCAGTGCAAAGAAAGAATCGGTGTGAATGAAATCTCCAGGCATTCCCTGAAGCCAGCTGTGCAGATGTCATGATTAAACAGTGCTATGAATCTGGTAAGTACAGACTTCATGCAGATGTCACAGGTTGATAAGAATCAAGACTGTTAGCAAAAAACTTCAAATTTCTACAATCAAGCTCACCACTTCTTTCTGAATTCAGCCTTTAGTTTATTCTTGCTTACCTAGCTTGCATATGAGATGAACTGTGCCGTTATTACTGCAGTGGGAAGGGTCCAGGTTCACGAGGAATTTAGGATTTAATCTTGCAACTTCCCCTTGTAAGACATTTGGTATAGTCTGTCTTTCATCCTCTTCATATTTCCGTTTTCGAGGAGAAACAACTGGAGCCCTGTGTAAAATACAGTCCACAAAAGGACTAGGTGAGAATGTTATACCAACACCACATTTCTCAAACATTTTCCAGGTGTGAAAAGGAAAGATAGAACTCACATCTGTCCATAAACCCCTGTGTTCCTTTAATAGTTTCTACAAATACATATTTTCTTCTTAAATAACAGTAACATTCAAGACAGACAGCAGGTCAATGACACATACGTGATTGGTGGTCCATGAATCGCCGTCATAGCCGGCATAAACGTGCGGTAAAGGGAATGGTTGAAGACTGGCGAGCGGATGTTGGCCAAAACAGCATCCAAAAGTGGCTGACACAAGTACTGCTGTTTGGTGGGAGGCACTGGAGGAGGTGGTGGAGTAGGCTAAAACAAAAGAGAAGACCCTTTTCTTTTAATCATCACCAAAAAAGAAATCTCTAATATTGAGTCTTCAAAATTTGATAGTAGTAAACTGCCAATGCATGAAATGCAACGGATTCTCAAAGCTGCATAGAGTAACATTAAAAAAAGGCAAAATAAAAAGCCATCCACAGCTTTTATTTAGGAAGTCTGTCCTGAAATCGGCTGCAAAAGCTCACGCAAAGAATTACTTAAGTCTTTGCCCAAAGCACAGGAATTTTAAAGTTCAGTTAAAAGGTACATATGGGTGACTTCAACGGAGTCAATTCTTGGCAATTTGGCAAAAAACATCTTGCCAAATCATGAGGCTGTTTGTAAATAATTGCTTATCTCTTGCTAGCACAAAGTATTACATACCACAGCCATATCATTCTTCAGCTTCTCCAGAGCAATTTCGCATTTCTGCAGCGTCTTCAGAGGGCACCTGCAAGAAAAGGAGACATTTCATCACCACAAAATGGGTCACCTTGGCTCAAGTGTTTCCGCTGCCTAAGCCCCACAGTCAGTCATGCTAAACAACGAATTTCTGGAAGAGCTAGAGAATCTGATGTCCAGCCAAAAGGAAAAAGAGTTACCGTTTTGAAGGGTCAGTCAGGATATCTAAGAGACTCTTCATTTTACTCAGGTCCTTCTTCCTATCTGGAATAGTATCAGAGAAAGAAAACACTGACTACAAGAACAGCTTCCACACTTGCAGACAGAAATACAGTATACTGTTAAAAGTGAAAACATGAGCCACCACTGAAGTAAGTAGTGAGGATCAAAGATCCTCTATTGTTCATCTAATCATAAGTATATCCACTGCATAAGCTCTCCGTGTCTCAAAAACACCAGGAGTAAAGGAAAAAACTGACGGAATTTAGCAATGAGGATTTTACCCACTCTTCACAGTAAAATCCTTACAATTTTAGGCAAAAGAGAGCAACTTACTTTCACTGTCACTTTTAATCCCTGCAATAGAAACCACCAAAAATGCAAAGTACTGCTTCTTTCATCAGAAGAGAAAGCTGACAGGGAGAAATACATGACTAAATATAGGGAACCTCACCTTCATTTTTATCTATTTTATTGATCATCCTCCGGAGTGGCTCAATGTATTTTGATAGCTGTTTGAGTTTCTCCAGATACTGTTGCTCCTCTGACTGGCTAGAACTGGCTGGACTCATGACAGAATTTGGATTTCCTGGCAAGAAGTAAAGACTGCATGTCACAGGGATAATAAAAGATGCTGCAGAACAGCATTCTCACATTTCAAAATCTAGATCTGAAATGTGGGACTCTGGAAGCGTAGTTCACATAAAATACCCAAATCCACAACTGGATGCCCTCCACAGTTTAAGTGCTTGTCCAACCCCTCTAGTCTTTGTGTAGATATACACAAAATACATTCTGTGGACAGAACAGCAATTCCTATTTAATACAATTTTTTGGTCCAAAGTTTCCTATACCCATTTTCTAGGTCCTCATTTTGCCTTCACTCTGGTGCATTAAACACTAAATCAGATTGAATTTGCTGCAGTTTTCCTTAAGCTGATGCAGTTTCCAAACTGCAGAACACACAACACTGGTTATGAGAAGGAACCAGCGCACTACTTCTGTTCACAGTATCAGGAACTGCTTATTATATCTTGGAGAGAGAAGAGCACAGGTTTCAGAGTACACCTGGGAAGGTGTTTTGGAGCAAAGCAGCCTGCACCTGTGATTAGGTGGTTACACCCTTTACAACTGCACATTGTTGCTAAGGGTTCCTTCCTGTACGGAACTGAGGAATCATTACACCTCTTATAAACTTGCTCCATTAAATTAAGTATCATTCTTTTTTTCAAACAGTAACAGGTTTCTTGGGAACTATGACAGCTATCAAAACATACCCCAACTTGTACTCTGCTGTACAGTTCTCAGAACATTTACCTGGTGTGTTTAAAGGACCTGGGGATGGGACACTAAAGTTCTGAGGTGTTCGTGCAGCTGCTGGGCTCTGGGATGGTTGTGGAGATGGACTGGGGAGAAAGCTGCTGGGTGATGGAGCTGGGCCAGAGCTGAAATATAAGCATAAAATCAAACCTGACACAATTTGACAAGGAAGAACGATCAGTCTGTGAGCAGATATGCTGCTAGTAAGCATTTTTATGGCACTCTGTAGCTCTGCCAATAGACTTGGTGAGGATTTTGTACACAGGTTCTTTATTTAAAATGCAGGTTTTCAGAATGTATTTGGCACAATCCCACCTGTGCTCTCACTGAAGCAGGTATTAAAATAAATTCACTCCAATAGAAACAATATAAGATATATTGAATGCTTCTGAAAACCTCACCCTTACAGCACTCACAAAGGTCCTCAAAAGTCTAGCTCACCTGACATTTGAATTTGGTTGTGAATTTGGCTGGCCTGGCTGAGGAGATGGCTGTGGTGGTGGAGGCATGGACTGGGGTGTCTGAGCTTGTTGGACAGGAGATGGGGATGACATCATGGTAATATTGTTCTGGCTGACCTGAAATATGGAAAAAAAATAAGATCAATAACAACAAAAGGGAGCAGAGCATGGGAACCTAAATAAAAGGCTTTATGTACAGAGAGAAGTGTATCCTCAGACCTACAAGAAATGAAAGTGTTAGTTTCCTGTTCTCCTCCATAATGACAGTCTCACCTGTAGCACTCTTGAGGCTCTCAGGGCAGTACTTCATAACAGCTTTACTAGAAATAACCATTAAAACTGTACATAATTTGAATAACAGCATAATAATTGCTCTTCATTTCTCAAACCATCATGTTGCAATTAAAATGTCAGGAGTGCCATCTGAAAAACCTGTACCTTATTAGAACTAGAGAAGAGGAGGAAGACAAGACCATTCTAACTTGAGAATTAACAGCCATAAAACCCCCTCCTTATTTTGACATTTTAATTATAGTCTTCAAAGGTCTGTCAGACTTGACTGTAGCTTCCCAACTGGTTTTCTTTAGGAGGAAGGAAGGAAAGAAAAAAAAAAATAAAAATTAAGTAAGCCAAACCACCAATATCTTTTTAAATATTCAGCTTTGAAAATCTGAGTGGAGATAGAAACAATTCAAACTGCAGGACTTTATGGAAAAAAAACAATGAAGTAGCTTTCTCTCCTCTGGAGAATGATGACATATGCCTAAAGGACAACAAAATGAATAAAAGCATTTCCAGAACAGCAGACTCTGGGTAACAACTCTGTTTATTCTATACACTGTAAAGTGCCAGAGCCAGATGATGCTCAAATTAGAGCAACTTCATATTAGAGCAGCTTCTCACATTGTTCTGATGGACATTTTTCCCCTTGAGCACCAAACAAAACAAACACTGTATCATGGCCAGGAGCATGGCATAGTAATGCAAATATGAAGTGATCATGTTAGAGGCATATGCATAGTTCTTATGATCTGAGGCTACAAATAAGTACATACAAAGATAAACTGAAATTGTCTGCAGAAGCCACATATTGTGACTCAGTAAGCTGTGTATGCCTTCTCTAAGTCACTGATTAGCACTTTTATGAATTCACAACTCTGTTTCCTTCAATCTAAACCATTTTTAAGCAAAGGTCTCAGCAAACCCACAAGTCCCAGATACTTCATGGGCATTGCAATTTGTGGTTGCACTTCACTCACTGGTTAAACATCCATCTAAATCATCCAACTGTTTTTAGAGGACATGGTATTTAGCACATTAAAACCTAAGTATTGCATGATCTACTTTTGCATGTATGGACTGCATATGGATTTGCATATGGACTGCTTTGCTTGGAATATCACTTTACAGCTATGCAAGAGGCCACACTGCACTAAAAAATAAAAAAAAAAAAGGCCCAAACAATCCCCAGCTAGGTGCAAATGTAAAAATACTAAACTTTTAGATACTAGTTTATCATCCATCAAAGCACAGTTTAAAATCAAATGCAGCCTGACATACTGTTATTTTTTTCTTCCAATCTTCAAAACCCCCATTACCTTTACAACCTCTCCTACACAAAGATAATATCCAGAACAAGAGAGGCTGAAATTATGTTTCAAATCAGCTATTATATCTTCCTTTTCTCCATAATCAACAAATATTGAGACTGTGCTTAGTGTTTCTCATAGGAAATGGATTCTTGAACAGCATGTGTCTTCTCAACACTTGGAAAAACATTTCTGAGATTGAAAAGCAAAGTCTGCTGCCCACGGAAACCAAGCATCTCACCACTGCTTGGAAGGAAGCTAGGATGTACACTGCAAAAAGCACTCCCTGATTTTTTACATTTCTATTTAACATTTTATTAAACAGCAAGTGATTTAGAACTTACCCATATGGATGCTGCACCCATTTTTCACCAAGTCAAACTAAGACCACTTCTGAGTGGTTCATCACTTCCTGAAAATCAGGCCCCTTTTAAGTGTTTCAAGTTGGTTACACAACATTACTTCTGAAACTTAGATCCTTGTGTTTTGGGAAGGAAGGAGAAAAATTTCATTAGGTTTTTTGCCAGATTTATCTTCTGTAACTACTTCAACACCAAGGCCCCTTCACATTAATTTACAAATGTTGCAGAAAAGCAAAGAAAAGAGCACGCAACATCTAATGTGCACATAAGCATAGAATGAATTAGATCTTTTTTTGAATTACCCCTTCTCATTTAGGTACAAGCACAGGCAAACAGCTTTCCTTCTTGAAACAGGTTTGCTCCCTGACAGCTTCATTTCAGAATACCAAAGGCTAATGTCTAATATTAAGCACAATTGCAACATTTTCAAGAACATGCATCCAGAAGTGTGCAACTCTGAACTTAGTGCCCTAATTTTATTTGAAACCAGTTAATTTGCTGCATAATAATTTCTGATGTCTTTCTATAAAACAGTCTAAAGATGCTTTCATCTTTACAGTTCTACACTGCCTACAGGATATGGATTAAGATTATAACAATTTAATGAAATTTCAACTTACAGAGAATGCTCTTTCCAACTGACTCCCAATAAAAAGAGGGCTTAAAAACCCCCAAAATACTATTAAATCCAAAGGACAAAAAACCCTCCCTCTAGAGCTTTAACTCCATTAACTCATTTAACTCCTCATTTAACTCCAGAGTAGCCATCGTTACTGACCATTTGTAAATCCTTCATCTTCAACATATATTAGGAAATGCAACTATGTATTTTTTCACTGCAGGATGTTTCCACATCTACAAGCATATTCATGTCCAACTGTTACAGCCCAATGAATGTGAATTTACTCTGTCACCCTACAGTGACCTGATCACAACACCAAACTCCGATTTTCTGAAGTCTTGCCCAAAAGATATTTAGGCTTGCACAACAGAAGTTTGCACTTAATATCCACTAGACCAAATCTATTCTTGGTGTTTAGAGTACACCATGCTGGAAGATAAACTCTGCCCTGAGGCCTCCTACCTCCACTTTGCTGAGTCTCAGGCAAGGAACAGCACTCAGCAGGTAAGGCTGACAAGAGTTTTCAGAAGCTCTCAGTAGCAAGAGTGCACAATATGCACAAGCTAATGGTATGGAAAAGGAGACTGTAACAAGTAGTGATGGGTAATGATGAGGAACAGCAGAAGCACTTTTAGTCTAAAGGAAAACTCCAGAAAGCATTTCTACTACTGTACTTAGAGTTTCCCTATTAAGCCAGTGAGCACAGCCTTGCCTACTCTGCTGCACACCGGGTTTAAAGTGCACCCTTACGCTGCTTTACGTGACAAAATGGAAACTCTGCAGAGCTTCAAGTAAGTCCAGATACAGGTTTCCATATTCCCAGTAAGGCCAGTATCCCTTCCTTTATTTTAATATTAACTCAGTTTTACATTTTCCTTCCTATATTTTCAGTTTGCTGAAGATTTCTGTGCCAACAATAAATGGGAAGTTCATACTATTGCAGAATGAAGTAAATTTGTAGGCAGCACTTGAAGGTTTTGACACTAGAAATACAGGAGAATGGTTGGGATAAGCACATTAGTTAATTAATTGCTAAAGCAAAAGCTAAGTATTAGACTAGTTTAACCTTTTAGAATTTCAAGATCAGCAGGTTTCTTGAGACAATCAAAAGATCCATTAAACTTCTCTTAGCTGTTCAAAGAGTGCCACTAACCCTGACTGGAGTTCACCTCTGGTAACTATTCAGGCACAAACAAACTTCAGCTAAGAAAAAAAAGTCAGTTCTAATCCTCTGGCAATTCAAAAGGAGATTGTGGAATACAATGTCACATCAGTAAATATATTCTTTTGATCGAAAGCACCATAATAGACAAAAAACCTCCAACCATACAAAAAAAACCACTGCAGAATGAACTGAGTCTTGTGATAAAAAAGGACAGACTGACATTTTTGTCATATAGCGTAAAAATAAATAGCTACACAGTATTGGTATCACACCTGGTCCTCTTATTGGAAAATATTCTTCAGTGCAATACCAAGATTCATATCTAAAGAGAAAAGACTCTACCTATCACCAAGTCTAAATTACTTTTGATACTGTAGTCAAGGGGATGATAGACTCTTAAATGAGTAATTAACAACCAGATAGATGTCACAGCCCTTGACTCCTATTGTGAACAGCTGCAAGGGCTCTGATGACAAGCAAGTTACAACATATTCCACAGACAATATTATTTAAGCATTTTACAAAATTGAGGTGTAAATGACAACATTTCTAATTTCTAATCTACTCAGAACCTGAACAAAAAGTTTTGACAGACAGCACTAGAGACTCATGCTGATCCAGAGCCGTCAAGTATATGGCAGGTCAGACTGGCTTTAAAAACATGCTTCCTGCCACCATTAAGCCACAAGTCACTCATCTTAGCCCTAGCTTAGGAGCCATTTTCACTCTGATCTTTGTTCATAAAGAAATGTCTTTATTCTTCAGCCTTCTCTATTTGCTCAGTCTTCTACATCTTTCACTGTCTTTGGCATGCTACTGAGAGCACTCCCTGATGACCAATTCACTTGGTGCCAGAAATCAAAGCTCCTCAATATCCACAGACATGACAGCACTAAAAGATCAGCCTATGGCACTGAATGCTTAGACCAGAGGTCCTTTGTTATGACTCAAATATTAAATATACGCCAATCTAATACTTAAATAGCTATCAGAAGGCCTCACTGTCAAACCAAACATTGTGAATACTTCATAGGGAAGATGATTAACTCAGTATATTTAAACTGCTACAATGAACAAAGCTCTAAGTAAACTTTCCTTTGACTCAACAGCTATGCTTGGGTTTGATTTCAGTTAATATATACACAATGACCTGGATTGAAATGACCATCCATCTTAAACCAGGAACAACAGATGTGTTTGCCTAGGTCTGTAGAATTTTCCTGGTCACTGTATCTACCTTAGCAAATTCCTGAAAATAAAAGGCTGTGCCTACTAAACTTGACGCAGCAGCTCTAGGAAGCAGAGTTTCAGACATTCCACAGCCCCACAACAAGCTTGCAAAGGCAACAAAAACGCAGAGCAAGGAAACTTTCATTAAACCCATGAACAAAATGCAGCGGTACTAAGAACTAAAACTGCACTTGGTATTAAATTTGTAGATTAGCATCTAAAAGAACAAGACATGAGGTTCATAAATAAGAGATAGAAAAATGCAGTTGAACACTACTCCACTATCATAGCATGATATGTTTAAACTGACACCACTCACACAGGGCTCAGCAAACTCCTGTAGAGCAAAGCACTACCTTGTTTCTGACTTACTGGTATGAACTCAGTTCTATTTCATTCTAGTTCCACCCTTTTCTGCTCCCCAAAACAACACATGTTGCTTGCAAAACACGACTGCGAGGTCTTTAGCAGATCTGGACCTGCACCAGGCAGATGCAGTACCTCAACCTCACATGTTCCAGCAACAGCTGGATAGGTGCCCCCAGCCTGCCTACACCACTTCTCCTCTGAGGCAGGTACAAGTGGAATCCTTCTGGCAGTTCCTCCTACACAACCATGAAAAAAAAGCACAGCTCTGTTTTTCTTGGTCCCTGGTACCACGTCAAGAAGCTACTCAAACTGAAATGAGCCAAGTTTACTATTAATGAAAAAAGCACCTGTACAAAGCATAAACACATGGTAAGTAAGGTCCCAGATACAACTCAGCCAGTAACTGCAGTACTGACTTGAAACACTCTCGTAGATGCGCACTCATGGAACATGGAGAAAGACTAAACCACAAAGATCTAACTCAAGACTTGAACCAATTCTAAACATGGAAATGTTTTAAACGTTAAAAATAAGTATCTATGCTGCTTTAAAAAGGCTTTATTTGATATCCCAAGCTCTCATAAAAGCCATTATTTAAAAAGACAAAGGATCCATAAAAACCCTAACCAGCCCAATACCATGAGTAACACCAGCAAGTTGGTGGTTTGATGGACAAGTGACCTTCCCCTTGCTCGAAAGCAAGCTCTGCACAATCACGTACCGAACACCTGGCACAATTCCTGACACAATGTGCTTTGACTCAGTAAATACCTGTGGCATTTGCTGTGCACCCAAAGGAATGGAGCTTGGCGGCGTAGCAGACACAGCGGTGGTAGGCGGGAACCGTGGTCTTATTTGCATCCCACCTCGGGCCATAGGTGCGGTGATCATCTTTGAGGACAGAGGGACAACAGACAAAAGTAATCGCAAAACAAGAAATGCAGTGCACTGGCAGGATGAGAAGCACATGCAACCTCCAGGAATTAGGGGAGGGGGAGTATGAAGGGAAGGTTAGTCAGCTTTTCTCTACATGTTAACCTAACATGCTAACTTATAAATAGAACTCCTTTTTGTAGCCTTTCTATCCATTTTCAGAAGGCTTCTAATGGATTCTGGGTAACTTGAAACAGCTGATACATAGATTCAGATTCATGGGTCAAGGGTTGACTATGCTATCATTTGCATGAAGGGCTTCTCCTAAATTTTGCCTGACATCTTGAATTTCTAGAATTCTTGGCAATAACTACTCTAAGATCGTTGTCAAGAATGCTCCACGTAAGAAGCTATATAATGCCACAGGTTTCTGATGTGCTTTCCTCCCATGGACTCACAGGGTTCAGCAGTATTTGCATATGCCACCCTTCATTATAAAAGAATTTGGCAGACAGCTCAACAGCGACCGTCAGCACAAATCCTCCACAGGGAGCAAAACTTCAGACCAACCTAACCTGTGACAGTATAACAGTGCCAAAGACAACAAAAAGGACTTCTGGGTTTGAATAGGCTATTTCCTTCCTTCTATAACCCACAGAGTAAGTCAAATATATCCTTGTAATTTCCATCATTTTGACGAATAACCTTTCCTCTGTTACTAAGCTGTGCTAAAATATTCTGAGCCCATAATCTGCCTCAAGTTTATTCATGTACTATTTGATTCTACAGATGTACAGACTGAGCACACTCTAAAGTACAATCATTTAGACAAATAATGAAGGCTAGCATTAGAATGGATGATTTGTATTTTAAAATAGTATTAAGGCTATGTTACTCTGCAGTGTCTAGAAGCACCTTTCAGAACTACCAGCCTGCATGAGCCACACAAATCTAATCAGATATATCTGCATAGCTCTCTGTTACTTAATATTTCATATTGTAGCATATACAAGAATTTACAGCAAATACAGCTATTTAGGGTAGCATTCTGGTAACTTTGGCAGATTCACTCAATAAAAGCTTCTGTTTGGTACTTAAAAGATCTACAGTAAAGTTCTCTGGGCTACTTTTTTCTTTCCCCAAGTAAGCTACACAGGCCCTAACTAATCTATGAGTTAATGAAGTCTCCTTTCAGTAAAGGGATTGGGGCATTCTTGCTTAGTGTGCTATGTAAATGGACTGAAGCAGCCAGCAACATGTCTCTAGAGAGTCAGGGAATGCATGTGCTTACAATTGTTAAAAATAAATAAAATTAAATACAACATAGCAAGACTGAAAAAGAAAAGCAGTAACTGATAAAGAAAATAGTGTCAAATTCAGCACAGCTGTTAGTTCACACCACCAGAGCAATGCAGTCCCTTTCCATCCAGGCAAAGAGGGATGGTCAGAGACAGGATTTTAAAAGGGAAACAAATGAGAGTGCTCAGACATCACACACACATGCACGTGTACATGTACACACACAGCATGCAACGGCCACCACAAGCAAACACAACCACCCAGCACTGGCACAAAGCACTGGTGGATGCTACAAAGTGCAGTGAAGAGCTACAGTATCAACATGAGAGCTGGTGAAGCAACACAACCCTAACAACAACAAAATAAAATAAAATAAAAAAATAGAAAAAAAGGGAAATTGCTAGAAAAAAAAGAGTCAACGTATCCTTCCAGGCACAATCACCCCATCTTAGACCCTCATGAATGCACATGGATCTCTGGAGCGTGTAAAATCCCAGGGTTATTACGGTCACCCACATGTTCCATCTTGGTCTTGTTCCTCATGCCACACCACCAAAGTGTGAAGATTTAGATTACCTCCTCCAAGATCAAGGAAATTAGAAGCATATTGACAGTTCAACTGTCTGGCAAACCACTGAACACCAGCATGGCAAACTCCAGTTCAAAGGCTCTCAGCTGTTTGTTTTATTGTGGTTGCTCAAACATGCATGCACCCGCATACAACTTTGGGTTTGTATTTTTGTTGTGGTGTTTTTTTTTTTTTGAAATGTGTGCTTGAAAAGAAAGTGTATATAGAAAATAACACCAATTCCACTCTCTACAGTCTCTAGCTGGTTTACATTTATGAAATTTGTGACCCTTTGACAAAGAAGTCAGGAAATGGGGTTGCAAAGATCACATCTCTTTAATGCAAAGCAATTTGTCCATGAAGGAGTTGTTCTTGTTAGTTTAAAACCAGAAGACAACTAGAAATGTGCAAGCACTTTCAAAAACAATTTAAACTGAAGGCAAATTCTCCTCTACAGGTTAAACTGACTTATCTCCATTTACAGAATCAAGAATTTTACCTCATAAATACTAAGAGCAAGTAAGAGTCTCCCTCCATTGTAAGACACAAATCCCATTACTTGATAAAAATGAAGTGGAATATAGCATAAGAATCCTGAACCTGTAATTTTCTTTAATCTACAATTCAAAGATTCAGAATTCCATAAATATGCAGCTTCTGGTGAGCATATGTAAGTGCTGTGCCACTGTCACTCCTCTAAAGGCAGCTCTGATTTTCAAAGAGCAACAGGCAATCTGCTTTGTGAGCACCTGAAGGGCTTGCACCAGAACAGTGATTCAAACTTTATTAATACTTAACTCCAGTTGATTACAGACTCTCTCTTAGGGCTGCAAGCACTGGTGAAGCACTCTGGTCACTAGCTTCATCCGTGAGTTACATGCTCACAAGAACTAGACACCCAAGCAGGGTAACATTGACTGGCATGATGCCTCTGACTTCAGAGAACAACTTCAAAACTCATATGGATCCATGTTTAAACCAGGGATTGCCTTCACTTTTATGTAGGAAGGATGAGCAGAATCTTTACAGAAAAATGCAGCCATATCAACCAAAATTCCCAGTTTGAAACCCCCTAGAAACTAAGCTTAAATGTAACAAGCAAAGATCAGAATAGGATTTGTTTAGAACAAAAGCTTCCCTGAATCAAATGAAATAGATGTAGATTGTTTTTAAATGCTGGTGCTAGTGAGAAGTGTACTAAATACAAAGCAAAATCCACTCTTAAACTTCTTATAAAGAAAATTCATATTTACTTTCAACATCGAAGTTGCATTGTAGCAGTGTAGACACAGCCACAATCTTCAAAACTAAATATTATATACAGAAAATATTTACACAAGTACAAGAAACCCATGTAATTATTGGACTTCACAGTGTTAAGTGAATTTTAGTAAACTCATATTGCAATGGCAGGAACATAAACGGAGTAAAGCCTGTATGTGGAATTTTCTGAACTCCCTCTGTGACAGATAAGGAGTAATCCCTGAGTTTACTACACAGGTCTGAGTAAAGCTGCAATACAAAACCTGCTGTCAAACATCATATCACCTGAAACTTTTCAAATGCACTGTGCTGTTAAGCCACTGGCATATGAATTCACTAAATGGGGCAAGAATGAAGTTGACTCTACATAAGCACAATCATCTGCTTAGGAGTTGAAAAGAGCACCATTAAGTTAGTAAAAAAAAAAAAAAAAAGTCTTGAGTCTCATTCCAGTCAGCCTAAGCCCCTGCAGTTCCCACCTGGAAATTATTTAAGAAACAAACAGAAGTTTTAATTCACGTTTCAACTGTAGAAAGAGAATTCTGCATTGCTGCCAGTACTCTACAAACTGTACTTACCACTGCTCATCTTTTATATCCTGTGTTACACTGGCACAAGAAAAAGGACCAATACAGAAACAGAACTTAGCCACCAACATGGATGTGGGCCTCATGAGAGTTATGACAGTACAAGACACTATTTCTGATCCAAGTCTGGGAGATGTATGTTGAAGCACCAACTGTTATTAGAGTCCACGTGAGAAGCTTCCATATGTTTTATTGAATCTGTAATATTACTTGTGCACTGAAGGGAAAATGGTGCATGAGACATGGAATGTCTGGGTTTGCAAAAAGAACTCTGCCATTAATCCTAATCAAGCCCATTTCATCTGTCTGCCTCAGCCTCTTCATCTACAAAGGGGTGATAATTTTACTTACCCATGTCTGTAAAATGCCTCAATAGAAACACTACAGAGGTAAGCCACAAAAAACTATTTCATAATCTTGTGAAAAATGGGATGAGAGGTTCAGTTCAAGCCATTCCAAGTTTTTTTCCCCCCATGTCTCCTTCATACCAGACACACATCAAGGAACACTCACTGGGGCTATAAGTGTATTGCAGGATAAGAAAACTGTGTTAGACAATAAGCTTTCACCCAGCACTTTTTTTTTTCTTTTTAAAAATGTAACTCTGCACTTGTGACACATGCCACTTTTTCTTCACAATTCACATCCAGAACAAGAGTAATCTATATCTACTGTCCAGTTCACTCAGAAAAAGAATGAAAGATGGGAGGAAAGAAAGGGGAGTGCAGAGAGATTTCATTGTCTAGACAATTTTTCACGTTGATACATGGAGATGGAAGGTAAATCACATGTGAGTAAAGATAGCAGGCAAAGGTTCACAGTACAGAAATCAGTTTACACAACAGAGCAGTCATCTAAGAAAGTTTAATGAAAGAAGTGATACACTCCAGGTACCAACAGTCAGACTTGCAGCGTGACCACAGTAGGCCCTCTCATTGATGTGCATTCCTGTGTCAGTAAAGCCAACAATCTTACCTACTCAGGACAGAGACCATGCACAGAGAGGTTGCCAACAAAATCCTGCCTCTGACTCCAGGCAAAGGAGAAACAGCATAAAAGCCCATAACCCCTTTATAAAGGGGGTGACCGATGTCAGACCCCTCATCAGAAAGCCACCAGAAACCCATCTCCATGCTCATCTCTTGCATGCACTTGCTACAGGTCTGTAACTAGTGATACTGGCTCCTGGGCCCTTACCTGCCCTGAAGCTCCCATCTGAGCAGCTTGGGCCTGAGCTGCTTGCACTGCTGCTGCTGCCTGCTGCTGCTGGACCAGCTGAGCTCTTACCTTGAGCATGAAAGAGAAGAATAAAGTAAACATAGGTATCTGATTAGAGTAT
This sequence comes from Brachypteracias leptosomus, assembly GCA_013401335.1. Lineage (NCBI taxonomy): Eukaryota > Metazoa > Chordata > Aves > Coraciiformes > Brachypteraciidae > Brachypteracias > Brachypteracias leptosomus. The sequence continues at coordinate 273,444 of VYZX01004324.1, forward strand.
GATACTTCTGCTTCGATTATGTTGACTGCACTCATGAAAGGGTGTGGAGACAAGATCAGCCTCACATACATACTCTTCTTAGATTTTTTGAGCTTTCCATATGAAAATAAGTTCCTATGTTTCTAACATTTAAACCAGTCTTCCCACAGACTGTGCACTCAAGATTCGATTTCTTCTTGAAACTTCCCTGTACTACCAGGTCTTCCTAGGATAATACTAGGCACTTTAACTTTCTGGCAAAGATAGTTAACCACATACATGTTGGTTTCCCTAAAGCATGTTGTATTAAGCGCCTACCAATGACCAGCATTTCAAACGTTTACACATTCATTATGATTGTCAATGTGATGTACATGACCTCTAACTACTCCTAGTTTAGCTGGTAGGAGCACAAAGTGGAGGCAGCACCTCGTCCATGTGGGGTCACTGATCTCTCAAGTGTGGCTGACACTCCACTCCTCCTCAGCAAGGCCCAAAGAAAAGCAGGTCTTGGGATTACATCTGAGCTTTTGCTCAATTGCACATATGGAGCCCGGCAAAACACAACTGTAATACAATAGTTCAAAAACCTGCACCATTAAGAGGATGACCCAGCAAGAGGTTCAGAGTAAAAACTACTGCCTTGTCTACATTCTCTTCAAGGCAGGAAATACCAGTATCTTAAACTTTGACCAAAATCTCTTACAGATGGCAGCAAAAGCAAAGCCAGGGTGCTAGAAAGCCAGCATGGCTCCAGTCACAGGCACTAGGCACTTCAAAGCACTTACTCAGGTTCTAGAGCACCAAACATCATGGAGGTGATTTCTCCTTAACCAGAGTTTGTTCCATTTTCTTTTACTTGTCCATTTAAGAGTAAGACAATTATTTTTACATATCAGCTGCATAAATGTTTTTCACAGATTTCCAGAAGTCCTCCTCCTAGAACACAAAACTGTTCCCTACTGGTAGGCCCAGACATAAACCTTTAAAGTCTCCATACTCATGCTAACTACTCATCTCTTATCAAACTATGTTTTCTCCTACTTCATCATTAGTTAAAGTCAAAAGATTTTTTTATTTCTCTAGAGGATCATAATGAACCAACAATCAGCTGGTCACTAGCTCTTACCTGCATTGCTTTTAATTGCTGTGGCGTAAGAGTAACAGGCATAACCTGACCAGGAATTTGTCCTGAGATTGCCTGTGGCTGAGATACCATGGGCTGGGGTTGTGGCTGGGATTGTGGTGCGAGCTGAGACTGTTGTGCCTGAGCAACCTGCTGCTGTTGTTGCTGCTGCTGTTGCTGCTGCTGTTGCTGCTGCATCTGTTGCATCTGTTGTTGCATTACTTGTTGAGGTGGCTGCTGCTGTATCTGTTGTTGTGGTATTTGTTGCTGCTGTTGCTGCTGCTGCTGCGCCTGCATAGCCTGTGCTGCCTGCAGTTGCTGCATTTGGGCAATTCGCTGTAGTTGTTGCTGCTGTTGTTGCTGCTGCATCTGAAAAGCAGGAAAAGCCAGGATGCTAAAGCTTCCAATAGCGTGATAGCAGCCTGATATTTATGGCATAAACCGAGAGCAAACAGAATCCTAACACATCAGGCTGAGGTTTCACATCCAAAGGGAAAACCCAACCCTTTTATCCACTCACTCTTCATATATCTCAACTACATATTGAAACCATGGGATGTGCACTATTATAAGTTTGTCTCACTATTAAAACAGTTTTCAAAAGCAAAGATGAAGTCCATCAGCTTTTCCTGTACAACTAGGCTCAGAAGCACTTCTTCAAATGCAACCAGCCTGCATCTGCACCACTATTTACCAGGAACTGCACAAGAGCGTGCCAGCTGAAGTTTCCTCTTCTGCTTTTGTGCCTAAGGATGATACATAAACATGATGTGCTTGGCACAGTTTTAAAGTGGCAATGTGTAATTCACACAATGAAAAAAACAGCCACTATTTCTAGATAATAAGTGCTTTTACTCCTTTCCCACATCCCTGTTCTTGTCAGAATGAAAGACTATGCTTATGTTTATAAAGAGAAAGAGACAAAGGTTTTAATTCTCTGTTGCTACGACAGAAGAAAGCAATCAAACAACTGTCAAGCCTTTCCTCTGGGATGTAATATACTGTTGCCAATTAACTTGCCAGTCTAAACTGAAGTACTATCCTAAAATGGAAACACGTTAAGTGACAGACAGAGCTGCTATTCAGTACTTCCATAAAAGTAAAGCTTTACTTGACAAGTACCTGAACACAGATCACCTCAATTGTCATTTTAATTGTTTGTCATTACCTGCTGTTGGTTTTGCTGCTGTTGCATCTGCAGTTTCAGCATGTGCTGTTGCTGCTGGACAGCTTGCAACTGTTGTTGTTGCTGTTGCTGCTGCTGCTGGGCTGCTGCAGCCGCTGCCGCCTGCTGCTGCTGGACCTGAAATTGTTGTTGCATGGCTGACTGCTGGGCCTGGAACTGCTGCTGCTGCAAAGCCACCTGCTGCTGCTGGAATTGTTGCTGCTGCTGCTGTTGCTGCTGAGCTATCTGCTGAAGCTGAAGTTGGGCTAAAAAGAAGGTAGACTGTACTTAAAACATGAGACCCAAACAGTGCAAGAGACAGTTACCCAGTATTACTAATTGTAATTGACACTAATCCCTAAAGTACATTAACGTTCTTTATTAGCAGCATATACCTTTGCTTCCTCAAATGGATGAGGCCCATTAACAGCAGAATTAATCACAGAATGGTTTGGGTTTGAAGGGACCTTAAACATCACCTAGTTCCAAACCCCTGCCATAAGTATAAAATTTCTTCAGCACCCTTTCAAGATGTGTGTGGTGGGGCTCAGTCTGTTCAACCAAGTAACAAGTGCCAGGACAAGAGGAAATAGCCTCAATTTGCACCAGGGGAAGTTTAGATTGGATATTAGGATGACTTTCTTTACTGAAGGGTTATCAGGCACTGAAACGGGTTGCCCAGGGCAGTGGTGGAGTCCCCATCCCTGGAGGTATTTAAAAGACAGGTAGACATAGCGCTTAGGGATATGGTTTAGTTGAGGACTTGTCAGTGCTAGGTTAATGACTGGACTTGATCTTAAAGGTCTATTCCAATCTAGGTCGACTCTGTGTACTGAAAAACTGATCTAATAATTTCAGTGGTTTAAGGAAAGTGAACACTTACTTGGCTGAGTAGCTGTAGAGACACCAGGCATACCATGAGGGGCCATTCCAGAGGTTCCAGGAGGCTGCTGCTGCCCTGGGAGACTCATCTGCTGTCCCATAGGGCCAAGGCCACTCATCCCACTCATCGGTGCTCCTTGAGCTCGGGAAGCCATGCCCATTCCAGGTGCCCCTGCTGGGGGACCCCCAGTTAGATTCTGCAGGGCATTCATCGGATCTACAAAGAAAATAGTTACCAATATACAGTCAGCCATGCAACTGCCTCCCCCAAACCCTCCATTCTCCATCATCCACCCTGATCTATCAGCTTCAGACCATGACTAGATCCAGTGCCCTGAGAATCTAACATTTACTGCTCTGCCTGTGAGACAAGAGGCCTCTGGCACGTCTTTGCTTCTCTGTAAATAGAGTGGAGATTACTTAAATTGTTTCAGATTCCCAAAGTTCCAAATAGACTCTAAATACATTTGAGAAAAGGAACTTATTATCCACCTCTGAATTTATATGCAAGGCAAAACATGCTGCCAACAAAACTTTGTGAGGATATCCAGCTTGTAACCTCAAAAACTAAGAGGAGAGTCCCACCATAGATCCAATAAGCCTCTTCCTCTTGAAGCCACCACAGAACAGCAGTCTCAGACCAGAGGAAGTACTTTGCTACACAGTTCCCCCCATAACATCGCATTTATTATGCAGTGGATAAATTCAGTGCCTTTCAAGACAAAAGAGGATCATAGTATGTACCTAACATACACTGCTGGAAGAATCAGCAGAGGCCTAAGACATGCTCTGATCTAACCTCAGCCAAAGGCAGAGTGTGTACACCCCACAAACAACATCTGCCTCTGATGTGACACACTGAGGAACCCAGAGCTGGTGACAGGGAGAAACCTGGAATGCTCAGCAGATGATGTTTCAATCACTACTCTTCTTTCAAGATTATTAGTGCTGTGAGCTAACAAAAATATAATCAGGGAAACAAATAAGTCTCCTATGTTACATCCAAAACACTGTCCAAATCTGTCACCATCATCACTACCTTTCCTTTCCTCCAGCACATTTAATATTCCAGCTATGGAACCCAAAGCCTTCTTATTCTCAGTACATTATAGCCCTGATTTCTAAGATGTTTGGTTTAGAAACCTGGGGGAGGGGGGGAAGTGGAAGAAGTAAAAAACAAGGAAAGGGGGAGAGGGGGGAGAGGAGAAAAGAAGCTCTTACCACTGACTGAGGCTTGAGATTTCTTATTGTCTGCAAAGGAAGAACAATTAATTGCCTTTGTTAATCTTGTCACACAAATTTGGCCCTTCCAATATACCATCTACAAGAAATATATTAACTTTCTTTTTTATTATTATTTTAAAAAATTAAATCACTGTCTACTGTAGTTCTAACGAAATACATTAACCTAAGCTAATTTGATAACCAGAACGCTACATAAACAATGGAAAGAAAAAAAAATTCAGGAAAAAAAAAAATCCAGGAAGGTGGAAAATATAGTAAGTTTAAATAATTTTTCAAAGACTTAAATTATCAATGGATGTGCAACAGTATTTAGAAATTAAGCATGTAATGATGTCATGATGGGATGAGCAATCCCATTATTGAGAAAATAAAAAAAACAAACACAAAAGCAAACAAAACACCAAAACCACCAAACAATTACTTACGAATATCTCGAAAATGAATAATAAGTCTGGCCACAAGAGAAAGATATTCCTCCTAAAGATGAAAAATGAGTATATTTTAGCATTGAAAATAAAAACATTGTAACATGACTTTCTGGTTCTTCAGTATTCTTCCTCAAGATAACAGATTTGACTTTACAATGTCTGTGGGCTTTTCAAAGCAACTCACTTATAAGGAACAGTCTGTTCATTAACCCAGAAGATTTCTACTAATTGGTCATCGTGGCTGACTGTATAAGAAGGCCAAGAAACCAAAAAATTCACTTGGAAGAAACTCTGTGGCAGTCATACTAATAGGATTGCAATATGTAAACACAATTATAAACCAATACAACAATTTTCCACTTTTTATTCACTCTAACTCCTTTTTCTTAAGGATTGAACCTGCTTATTTGGGACACTGACTTTAGTCCTTGAACTGTGTTACATTCATACTATTAGAACTTTTTTTAAGCTGAATTAGTACTTCAGATGCAAGTCAGTTAACAACTTTAAAGACTAACAAATGATAGAAGTGTCAGCAGTTATAAGAGAAATATTCTTTGCAGCATTTCATTACTGTACTCCATAACATGTAAGAGAATCTGCACAGGGCTGAGAGAGTCTTCCTGCCCATGAAACTACCAACTCAGCAGCGAGTATGACATCAGCAAGCACACATGTGTGACATGAGATTTACAGATTTATCGCCAAGACAAGTTCCATCTCAGAGGTGGCTTGTTTGGAGACAGCAACAGTATCCAATTTCTCTTAAAAGAGCTCCAGAAAAGAAGTTTGTGTTTTGGTAGAGTCTAGACCTGTGCATGATAACCAGACTTTCAAAGAGACCACAGCACTTCCCTTGCCCTTACTCTTGACACAGCCTTTTCTTTGGTATCTTAGTCTCTCCTGACCACCAAACTGGTCATATGGAATAGTGATACACTTCAGGTAAAGGAAATTCTATGCAATTCACACAAGTTTCTGGATAAGAATTAAGTGCAGTCCCACATAGGCATTAAGTGCTGCAGCATCAGCAAAGCTGTCTTGGACTGAAGTCCAGTTTTATACATATATTGGATGCAAACCACCTCACTTCACCTCAGGGTAAAAAGAAGTACACATAAATTAAAAATGTGCATAACTATGTACTCTAAGCAGAGCCAGTTAACCAAGTGGATCGGGTTTGCTATTTCTGTGGGTTGTTCCGAACTTCTTCTGACACCCCCATAACTTCTGGGCACAGAGATACTTTACCCTTGTCTTGGCCTTCATAAACACATGACTCTCCATATCTTTGCTGGATTTATTATGGGCAACACCAGCCTTCCTCATAGCCTCATCACTGAAAAACATGAAAAAACAAGGCTAGGTATTAATTGAAGATATCAGAAAATACTTTCTGTAGTTAGGAAGGTCTGTAAAACAGCTCTTAACTCTTTTATAGATCAAAAAACGATGACAGAATCCCACCACCACCACCACATACATCACTTCAAATTGCCACTCTTTAAAATTTCTAAAGAATAATGGAGAAAATAAGCCAACTGATTTCTAAAAGGCAACACAAACATCCTTTGCAAAAATTCAGTAACAACTGCTAAGCAAGTCATTATTTTATCACCTGATGCATTATTTTGACAAAATACCAGGACCTATTCATTTGAGGAAAGCTGAATGACAAGATTAATGTAATCTATGTTTGGTGAACAATGGGCTTGAGCCTGCCCAGCGTTGGGAATTTCCAAAAGAATCCTCTAAACATAAGGTGGAAGAATAAAAAAATAATAAAAGAGATTGTCTAAAGGCATAGAGGTTTGACCAATGAGTGAGAATAACAAGTGGGAGCATCAAACAGGGACAGAGAAGAGCAGAGGGGCAGCAACAAGCAGTGGAGGTAAGAGATAAACATGAGAGCAGCAGGTAAAGCAGGAAGATGAAAAGAAGGCTCTGTTCATGGAAAGTTGAGGGGAAGAAAAATAACAAGTTTGGTATAAAAAGCTTTCAATTCCCTTACTGTTCCCATTTACCAGCTAGAATGATGGGGACTTGCTGTCCATTCTCCATCCCATCTCTAGTAAATTGGATCTAGATCAGCTCTCTGGATGGAATATTGAACATGCAAGATGAAAAGGAGAAAAAAAAAAAAGAAAAAAGAAAAAAACACTGAAAACCACAGATTGCTAAAGACACAGCTGGAAGAGAAGCGGCATTCTCGGTAGGTCACGAAGCAGGAAGCAATTCAACTGTGATACATGAAACAAGATACAGAAGTCCTACACCAAGGAGTTCAGCCAGGTGGACAGTCCTACTCCAATCCTCTGGGCATCCTCATTCTCAGAAACATTTCACTCCACTTCAAAACCTGCTCTGTTTTAAAGCAGCCTAGCAGCTGCAGTCTAAATTCCACAAACAAGTTACCAGGAAATATTTTCTCCTTGTAATTAACATCTCAGCAACTTATTTCTCAGCAAGTGCTGCTGCAGGAGCAGTCACCCTACACTAAATGCGTGTCAGGGTAGTGATCCCTGAAAAGTTTCAACCAGTTTGAAGAGAGACTACTGTTTTCTTCCCCCTGAATTTCTACTACCTCCCATGCGACAGGACTGGTGCTTGCAGGAGCAGTAAGCTGGTTCAGTTCCCTGAATTAACACCACAGTCCAAAGCAAGATGAACAGATGTTGTAGTCTTAAAATGCAGGAGCTTAGGCTACCACAACTCACACCTTTACCTAGCAAACTAGTAACCTGGCAGCATCTGGCTAACCTGCTGCAGGCTGCAAAGCAGGAGAGAGCAGAACACAGCTCCCCACTGTTAGGCTCTTCTCATGGTAACTTCTTCATGTGGTTGGTCACACTAAAAAGGTGCTGTTTGTACATGAAGGTTACTTAAACTGAATTGGAATCCGAACATAACGAGGAATAACTATTCCTCCATATGCAAACAAGCCTTAAAGTGAGCTGCTCACAAAGGAGCTCTGCTGCAGAGGAAGAAGCTACATTCAATTCTTTATTGACACCTTTTTTTAATGTTTTCCCTTTCAGAAAGGCTGCCTCTAAACCCACACCACTCTGAATCCTCCTTAACTTCTCAGTCTCATAGTACAATGACAATGCCTCTCATTTTAGGAGTACCAAGAACTGACCAGGAAAAGACAAGAAAAAGATTATGCAGAGGCAAGCAAAGGAAGCAACACACAGGTAGTATTAAGTAGCTATGACAGCAAGAAACTTGGAAAAAAGTCATCCACAGCAAAGAAGTTATCTACTTTTATATGTATCCACCATTTCCTTTTGATGTTATAGAACATGAAAAATATCATTTATAATGACTACACCTGCATTACCAATAGTGCCACTCCAAGCACTCCATGTCATATCTGCTAGCTTCCAATAAAGGTCTAGACTGGGAGGAAGAAAAAAACCCCACACAACTGGTTCTTTGTTTACATATTCATCTGCAATCAACATAAAAATATTTCCTATAAAAGACTAGGAAAGTGACTAAAAAAACCAACATAGCTTTAGCATCAAGTGAAAGCTACCAAATAATGTGTCTTATTCTTGCAGAACACAAAACTCAACAAAATTCTGAAAATGGTACCAGCCAATTCAACCTTCATCTGCCTCATAATCACTCACTAAACGCATCATAAGATGTGCACTAAAACTCTGCTTTCTTCATTTCAACTCAAAGTTGCAGTTTCACAAGATGAAGCATTCAAGACCAGCTTCAGGAATTCCCCCTGCATTCCCAAGAAGCTTGTCTCCAGCTCAACTGCAACCTCTCACTCAGGCCAGCTCATCTAGCTGAAATATCTTGCAAAACACGTTCTCCTTCAAAACTCTACCAGCTCCCTTACTCAGTTCACACCATGACTGCATGAATCAGTTGTTCCAATGAAATAAAAGCACAATGAGTTCTAGGGCCAACACCACGCTAAGCCACTAACATCACCCAATGCTGCTTCATGGAATAGACTACTTGGTCACTGCAACACTCACTTCAACAAACCTTTCCTGCAATGAACAAAAATGGGAGGAAAAAAAAGAAAAGAAAAAAAGAAAAAGATGTGCTAGTAAGCAGTTATCCACATCTATCCACATCACAAGGTTTAAAAACCTCCAAGTAAACATAAACAAATACACAAAACTTTCAACACTTGACCTTGTGCACATGATGCTGCCCCACACAACAATTTCTGTTAGTTACAGATTGGACTCAACGAATTCCATCAACAGCAGCACTGGCTGAGGAATGCTCACATAACACAGACCAGCAGAAGACCCAAACCAGGAATCACCCATGTCACTTCATTCACATTTGCTGGACTGAACACATAAAGGCCTGAATGGCCTCAGCTTCCAGAACATCCCCTTCAGCTATACTCAATTTCTATAGTCCCAGAAAGGGAGAAACATCTGCCACCTTGGCCTTTTCTTGCTTGAATTCACATCAGACATCTAGGTTGGAATATAAAATTAAGGCTCCTTTATGAACCAGTTTTCTAAAGTGTTTCTTAGAGAGCAATAATGCAAATGATCCTCCTTTTATTTTGTTTCCCCCCTCACATAAACTTCAGCTGATGCACTAATCTCCTGTCTGCTTGTTCCTCAGTCTCCACCTCTACCTCCTTTCAGGTGCTCTCCACATTTCCATCCTTATTTCTGCTCACACATGCTCTTTCTTCCCATCCAGCTGAACCATTAGCTAAACCTACTCAAGCTTAAGTGAGAGCACACATACAAAAACTTCAAGCAAAAAGCTGAACACACAATTAATGGACCATCACATAAGTTAAGTTACATCCCTCTTCTATGCTCAACGTAACTCCCCTCTAACGTAACCTAGAAGTAGCTCATGGCAGCAACTGTGCACAACTTGTCATGTACCGAGCTTGCCACCACTCGATCCAGGGCAGATTTGTCCTTCAGGCAAAACCAACATTTAAAATCATATTAAGGAAAAGCCTTTAGAAATGAGACTCCCACGGCACCAGTACGTGCCTTCTCCCTGTAAAGGCCTGACAAAAGGGGTGCCTTGCAAGCACAAGTACATATTCCCACTCCCTACATCATCACTGTCTTCTGGATCAACCTGGGAGAAGCCAAAGCTGCTCCCTGGCCTCAGTCATCTGAGCTCAGGCCTTCCTGGATCCTGATGGGGCCCGCAGTCAGTCACACAGCAACCGAGTGTTGAAAGGGGCTTCCCAGCTCATCAAATGCAGCACCCTTTCAAGTGACAGTAGCCAAATCACACACATTGACCATAGACACATCCACTGGGATACCCATTCCAGACAGCACCCCCAAAATGTTCTTCCACATACTGTCACTCTGTCAATCCACACTGTCCTCTAACCTCACAAATAAATATCACATTATTTGCAAGATGAACTGGAAGATACACACACATATAGGACAGTGTATTTTCGTAACTGTTAGGAACAACCTTCTCACAAATTAAAAAAATTTTCAGATGATTCACCAGATATTTTAATTACCACCCTCTTCCACCTACTACATAAGCCTCACTAATGGCAAAACTGAAAGCTTATGGAAAGAAATAGGAACTTATTGTATAAAGAGCTCAAGTCTTTTTAGCCAATATATTGCTTCTATTTCTCATTCAACAAACCTTTCTATTAAAAAAATCTACTTCTGGCTGGCTTCACCTTATTCCAAGTACCAGCATGAAACCAAGCCAAGGTGTTTTCAGAATCTAGCACATATTAATCACTTTAAAAAAAAATAATCAGCTGCAGTCATTGTATGCTTATCCCAGTAATAATTTTGTTTGTTTTTTAAACAAGATAATGAATACAAAGATACAATGTATAATGAAGTGAATATATACCAATACTATAAAACTGGATGGAACACCAGGAAGAAACATCACTTACATACACAATCTTAAAAAAACACTGTGCAAATACACATATAAAAAAAAAGCACAGATCATACACAGACATCAGTGTGCATATATGCAAAATACAATAAACTGAGGACATTTTATTTCTACTTTTCACAGCAAGAATTAAAAGTTTAAGATTCCTGTCATCCCTTCATATAGCATTAATCTTAAAGATTTTATTGGTCAGCAGCATTTTTTTTTTTATATCTTCCTGTACGCTTCTATTGAAACATTTATCAGCATTGTTTACTACTCACGAGAAAAAAACAGTTCCAGCTTGCAGGGCAAACTCAAAAATGAAGGTTTATTGCATTAAGGTTCATATCTGCTTACTCATATTTATTTTCTCAAAGTTACACAGCATTCAAGGGCACTTTTGTTTGCTACTTTTGATGAAGCAGTAGAAGAGGAAGAGAATAAAAAACAACAAGATTAATGACTCTGCAGAAAGTTTAGAAAGTAAAACATCAGTTCTGAGCATCAAGAACATTTCCACAGCTTTGACAGACAGAGATTACCATATTTCTTTAATGAATACTATAAGAGTTAACTCTGAAACAGCACCCTAAGTAAAGCCCACAGCTGGGCAGTCAAACTGCACACTGTTTACATATCATAAAAAATAGACAGTGTGTTTTTAAATATTCTCACAAGGAACAAGGCAAGATCAAGCTTTTCAAGCATACATAAATAAGGATTTCAACATTACTTTAAGAGCATTGAACAGTGCTTTCACTGCTGTAATAACCTCTTTCTGTAAAGTAAAAGAGCCTTTCATAAAATAGAAAGAGCACGCAGAGCAGCAAAGTAATTCAAATGATTCTTTCACAAAGGATGACTGAAAAGGCAACGAGCTGAACTTTACATTAAATCACCAATATTTTTATTTCATTTTTGCCCTGAAAAGCCAGATGCAAGATAGTAACAGTGGTTTTCAGAAAACAGAAAATGTCAAACTTAGCAACACTACGGACACTGCCAAAATCGAAGCCCTAAAGTAGATGCCGTCCAGCGGGACAGGAAGGCGGTATTCCCGGGCAATAGGAAAGTAAAAGGGGAGGAGGATCGGAAAAATTAAGCCACACAACAGGCCCAGTTACCCCCTGCACTGATTCCGGGTAAATCCTGGTAACGAGGCCCCCTCACAGGGAGATGGTGAAAGGGTCCGGGGAAGAGGAAACACTGAGAAGCACGGGCGAACCCAGATAGCAAGGGAAGGACCGGGAAGGACGTGCAGAGGAACAGAAATGGGTCAGACAGAGCCACCCGGGCACGGTCGGCCCCGGGGGCACCGGGAGCCGCTGCAGCCCCTCCGGCAGAGGCCGAGGCCCGCCTGCGGCCTACTCAGCGCTGAGGCCGCGGTCCCCACTCACATCTGGCTGACGAGCTTCTGCCGGAAGTTGGTGCTGCGCCAGTCGGTCTCAGGCCCGGTCACGTCCATCCCTGCCGCCGCCGCCACAAGCGCCGAGGGCCGCCGCGCTCTCCACCGCCTCTCCGCCGCCCGCGCCCCTCGAACTGCCGCGCAGCCACTTCCGGCACGCTGAAGGCTGGAGGGAAATGGAGTCCCGGCGCGAACAGGGCCAACCCTCGCGAGAGCTCCTGCCCGGGAGAGGGGCACGATGGGAAACGTAGTCCCGCCCCCGACTCGCCACCTGCGGGAGTGGCCCGGACACCGGCACCCGGGTCCCAACGCCCCGCCGCGAGGGTCACAGCCCCGGCGCACCACCGGGCCCGTCCACGCCCAGGGACGCCGCAGCGCCACCGGCAGCGGCACAGGCAGCCGGGGCCTCTCGGGCTGGCGGGTGCCCGGGTGTCGCCGGGGGCTCTCGCCCCCGCCGTCCGCCCCGGTTCCGGCCACGGCCGCCCCTCCTTCGCCGGGAGGGCGCGTCACGCACGGTCGCCGTGGTTTCCGGGTGGCACATGAAGGCGGAAGCCGCTGGCGGAGGCCGCCGCCGCCGCTCTCGGTAGGTGGCTGGGGCGGCGGCGGCGGGGTGGGAAGAGAGACGGCAGGCCCCCGGCTGGGCCACCCGGTGCTCCCGGGCGGCGGTTACCCCCAGGCGGTCTCGGCCCCGGCGTTACCTATCCCTGCAGGGGAACCGCCTGCGGGAGCCTGTCCCGGCTCGGCACCCGGGGCGAGGCCTGAGTGGGCGAGTCGCTGTCCCGCTTGCCTCTGTTGGCCGCAGGGAAGCCCCAGGGACGGGGGGTCATGGGCGAGGGGCTTCCCGGTGCGACGGCCAGAGCAGGCCTGGGGGCAGCGCGGCAGGCACCGGAGTGGGGTCTGCCAGCCCATTGCCAGCCCCGCGACCGCCCCAGGAAGGGAAGCAGCCCCAGGCAGGCCACGGCTGAAGCCGAGGCCCCGCTGCCTGCAGGAAGCCCCTGAGGATGCCCTGGCGAGGTCAAGACCCGTGTCCCTGCGAAAATCTGCCTGAGCTGTCCCAGGTGAGGACATCGGGTCTCAAGACCTGCAAAGGCATTTTTAGCAGGGGAAGAGAAAGTAAAACAATAAGCGTGCTCGAACCTCACAGGGTTAGAGCCATGCTGCCTCCTTAATGATGTGCAGCTCCAGGTAGCTCTCCCCTGCAGAGAAAACTGCTCATTCTGTGTTCCTGATGGGGAAACGTCAAAGCTGGGGGGGAAGCCCCAAAGATTCCCCCAGGAAAGAAATTAATGTGGTGAATAATATAAATTCCTGTTTGATACAGAAATAAGAGTGGACGTGTGCTGGAAGAGGCCTTTGCTCTCTTCCAGGTTGCTTAATTGGTGTATTTAGCACAGAATTAATTACCCTGGGTTGGTTTTTTTTTCTCTCCTTGTATTTTAGACTATTAAAAGTTCATGATGTGCTTTAAGCAGTTCAACAGAGCAGGTTCAAGTCCTGCCAGCTAGCTGAGTCTTTCATAGAACACAGACCAGTGGCTAATTTATAAACTGTCAATTTTGGCATAGTTGTTATTCAGCTTGATCCTATAGAAGCTTCATTTTTAAAAGTGGTGGTATTATTATTATGGAACAGACTTTGGGATTTTTGAGACACTTTCTAAGAATTCTAGAGACGATTAATTGTCAGACGACTTGCCAGATCTGCGGGGACATAGAACTAAACACTATCTCCCAGTCCTGGAGAAAGAGCCTTAATGGGAGGCTGCTTGTTTTTAGGGTAGGCAGGTACAAGTTGCCTGAACATAGTTGGTCAATGCTCCTTCCTTCAAAGACAAGCAGCCACTCCATCCAAACTAGAACATGACTACTGAAAGACTCAGATGAAAAGCAAGTCTTGTTTCATGATTAGGAACAAAGAAAGTAACAAGAGATAATCAAATTCATAAAAAGATGAAGATGTTGAAGCCATAGGAAAAAGCATTTTTGCTGAATTTTTGTTTTCCTTATTACAGTTTCTTGGTAGCATTTGGGTCACAGGTCACATCTCAAAAATGCACCACAAAAAACTTTACAGTTTAGGTAAGTTGCTGACTGCTCATGGATAAGGCAAAATACTCAAGTTAGAAAGCTCATACTCTTTAAGTTATGCTACTGTTCATGGGGCGAAAACCAAATCTTTTCAGATACCTATATGTTTAAATATAGATACATTTCATGGGAGCTTTGCCATATACATTAAATAAGAGATGTTTTATTCTCACTGTGTCTTAGAAATAACTTGCAATAGGCTTGGGGAAACAAAAAACCAGGTGTTTGCTGAAAGGAACAAATGCCAAAATTTGTGAGACGGCATAGTTTGCAAAAGCCCTTTCCCAGACCACACCTTTTGGTTTCCTCCCACACTTCAAATATAGTACTGATGCTGGAAACTGAAAATGGCTCACAAATTCAGCCCAGAGTGTCATGCTTCTGTGTCTTCATTAGTGGCTTAAAGAAAGCCAGTGTGTCTAGGCCTAGCAAACACATCTCATCATTTGATCAGTGTTCAAACCTGTTGTTGAGTTATTATATACTACCAGGTGTCTTTGTTTCTTTTTGTGGGGACCTTGGTCAAAATGTATGGTTTGGGTTGTTTCCCATACCTCTAGAAGGTTCCTAAAGTGAAGGTATTTCAGGAAATCTGTTTTTGCACAGCTGTGAATGCACAGACGGATAATTCTGAAAGAAGCGCTGCTGATTAAAGCTTCTGATTTTCCTTCACACACATCCTTTTTTTTTTTTCAAAAAGCATGAAACTGACTTAAGTCTTGTCTACACATAATGGTGCACTCAATTGTCTTCTATGTAGCAAACAGTCTTACAAGTGCCCATTACAAATGATCATATAGTTGATGAATTATTCCAGTATTTACACTCCAGTTAGAATGAACAATAGTTTTGGTTTTCAGTTTACATTGTTTTTGGCAAGCACCTAGCTGCCTCCCCATTCTGCACACTCCCTGACTAGTTGATCTGTTTGTTCATGTGCCCTCTGCCCTGTTAAAATTCTGGTACATAGCCAGCTTCTGCCTATTTGCATTTGCAACCCCTGAGAGTCAGCATAACTAGTCTTTTGCTCTAGTCTTGTCAGGCTTTCCGCTGAAGCCTGGCTTCGATCCTAATTCTTGGAGAGATGAAGGTCTGGGAAGCCTTAGGGCACAGATTTTAAACTTCCTGCAATGGACTAAGACTTGTAAGGGCTTAATCTATTTGGATCGAGTCAGCACACCATACTGGCTGTGCTGTACTAGAAAAAAAGCTAGGAAGGAGGTGGCCTGCAAGAAAGAGGACAGAGCTGCAATTGAGGGGAATCAACAAGCTTTAAGAACAGACCAAGAGAAACCACATAAATTGCAATAGCAAAAATGAAGTCCTGCACCCAGTCATGCATGTATCAGAGCAGGTTGGATACAAGCCTGGCTAGAAATCAGCTTTGCAAGAAGAGAGCCTGGGTGTCCTGATGAGCACCAAGTTGAATATGATTCCTCCAATAGGTGCCAGCTTCACACTGGGCCGTGTTAGCAACAGCATAGCCAGTAGGTCATGGGCAATTACTATTTCCTGCTCTATTCAGCACTTATAAGCCCACAAAAGCTGAATACCATAGCCAACGTTGAGCCTCATGCTGAAAGAAAAACCTGTGAGTTCAGCAGAGGACCACCATACAGGGCAGGGATGTATTCTAGGAGGTACAAGCGCCCTGCAAGGCTGGGTTTGCTTGATACAGAGAAGAAAAGGCTACAGGGAGAACCAGCTGCTGTTTAAGCTATTGAATGGTACAGGGAAATGTAGAGCCAAACTCTTCTTTGTGGTGCACAGTACCAAGGATGACAGGCAAGTGTCACAAATTGCAGGAAAATAATTTCAGACAGAATAAAGGAGAAAAGCAATCTGAGGGCTAAGCACTCAGTTTTCCCGGTTATTGCTGAGGATGGAGATTCTGCACTAAACTAGACAAGGCTCTCAGCATCCTGGCCCCATTTTGAAGATTTCCTTGCTTTGAGCAGGAGATTGGATTAGAGACCTCCCAAGTTTCTTCCCAGCCTAAATTATTCCATAATTCTAAGAAAGCATGAGACCCCCACCAAGTTTGAACCACATGTCCACATGGCAGTAAGCTAAACCAATTTGGATACCCGACACCAGCAAGCTCTAGTTTATTTTAGGCACAGCTGATGCACAAGAAAATATCACTATCTGCATAAAACACCTCTTTGTAGAGATGTAACTGACAGCCACAGGCTCTTCAATACAAAAATGTCTGAGTTTCTATGGAAACTAACTTGGATAATCCTTCCTTGTATCCAACCATTTCTCTACAGTAGAGAATCAAGGCTGTGAGCACAACTGTTCAGAAAACTCCAAATCCACCCACCGCACAGTAGTAGCATCATTGTATGACATGGATTCTAGTTGTAGAAGAGGTAAATACTTGCCTAGGTGTGTATCATACCATTCAATACCAGTAACAGCAGCAGGATGCATCCAGGACATATGCCCAGAAGTTTTCCCAGGTACAACACAGATATTCTTGGAGAAGCAGGACCCTGTTCTCGATCTCAGGAAGCATGTGCTCTAAGCTGTACGAATTCCCATTCCCAGGAATGTTCTTTACTGGAGCAGCACACAACACCTTGGTGTAACAATTGCTCTGGCCTTAACAATTCGGGTAGGACAGACACTGCATTCTCTTCTGCCACATTATTTTACCATGCCTTTAGTTTTTCCTTTCCCTGTTCTACTTGAACTACTCCATTTGTATACCCTGTGCTCTTAAAAGGACACTCTTCTTGCTCCTGTGCTTCAGCGAGCATAAGAGCAAGCCAGCCCACCAGTCCCTCACCATTTTGCCATTTGAGTGATCAAGCCACAGTCCATTCCCTCAATTCCTCCTGTCCC
Organism: Brachypteracias leptosomus; assembly: GCA_013401335.1. NCBI lineage: Eukaryota > Metazoa > Chordata > Aves > Coraciiformes > Brachypteraciidae > Brachypteracias > Brachypteracias leptosomus. The sequence continues at coordinate 290,494 of VYZX01004324.1, forward strand.
AGTGCCAGCCTCCTCAATCATAAGCCATGTACCTTTGCTGTCAAAGCAAATATTCTGTGGTTGATCAGAGAGGGGATTTTGTTAAAAAAATTAACAGCTCTCTTCATGTACAAACAAGCAGTTATTTTAGTTGAATAATCAGAAGCCTCACTAAGACTTGTACTTTTTCATACAAGTAATCCGCAGAAGCATGTTGTAGTGATGGAAGCTGAATACAGGACCACCACACAGAGCTAGCAGCAAGCTGCCAAGATGCTGCAGCTTCCCCTGCATCTATAGCTTATTACAAGAGACCACTAGTGGTACAGTGAACTTTGAATATAGCACAGGAAATACTAGATTTTCTTCATGTTCTTTCCATGTTTCCCATTGCAAGACATAGCTGCTTTCTCCTGGTTCCTAAATGGAATCCACACACAGAAGATAAGAAATTTTTTTTCCTATTGGAAAAAAAAAAAGCAGTCATGCCTTTTTAGGTACCTCTGAGGGTTTTGCCATTTATGGGTGACTTTTGTTTTGTTTTTAACTCCTTGATTTGAAATGGTCAAACAGTGCACATATTCCTACATTATCATTGCCTATAGAAATGCACATACAACTGCTGACCTTATACGCCTCCTTCCTCTTTGTGTACAGCACACTCACCCTAAAATTAATTACTACATTAACCCACGTCCTCTAAAAGACAAATGCAAATCAACGTAACTGCAATCTTCAATACCTTGTGCATCCAGCTCAGAAAGTCTCTGGTCTGATATTCTCTACAGTTTCAAAGTGGTTAGAACAAGGACTTGCCTCCTCTTGTTTTTGGAGAAATCATCCCACAGCACGAGAGCCAGTCTTCACAAGATAAGACAATACTTTTTATTTTTGCTGCTGTTAAAGAAGCACAGTGAACAGAAAGAGTTCTTCTTCTATTCCTCCCTAGGGTCATCCTGCAATACTCAGCCCCTGAATCCACCATGAACAGCAGACCAGCACTGAGAAGCTTGCACATGGAGCAAGGAAAAAAAAGTAATACTCAGATTTCTAGGAACTTGGCTTAGTCATAAGAGCAAGTTTCTCAGTAACGGGCCTCAGGAACACCCTCCAAACCCCCTTCTGGTAGAGAGGCTCAGGACAGAGGAAACATGGCTGCATGGTTCAAGGGACTAGCAAGTTCATTAATTGGGTTCATTAACTAGCAAGGGCCTGCCTACAGCTCCTTCATGTACAGGGACAGATACACCAGGCTGTGAAAAGAGTTTCTCAAGCTCCAAAAGCCAGCAAAGATCATGAGTGGCCAGGAAGAAAAAACATTAAACAGAAGTTTTTCTGCAGCACGCCAGAAGCTGAACAAATGTGTGGTCTCCATTCAGAACTGCACTGCTTGTACTACATTTAGCTTTTTTCTTAAAGGACAATAAAGATTAAGCAGAACACAAGTTCAAGGAGATGGGGTTAAATTAATTTCAGCTAAAAATATACAGAGGTTATTCAGTAAAGTTCCTTGCTATTTTTAAGACTGATGGAGACTTAAAAGTCATAATAATTCCTAGATACATTAATGATCATTCCCCCCTCCCAGCTGGTACAACACACATAAAATAGCACATATTCCTAGACAGTATAAAAGACACAAAGCACACAGGAGAAAAGGCATAGTTGGACCACACAGCCTGAGAAGCAAGTTACTGTGCCATCACCAACACCCTTTCCCAACAAATCTGTAGTCAACATTTAGAACAAAATTCAGGGAAATACACTAAACTACCAGCTCATCAAGCATACTGCATTTAATCCAGAAAACTTGAATGCCAAAACCACCCCACTTTGTTTTCAAAAAAGTAAAATCACTGAAGAAAATTGTTCAATTCTAACTCAAACCAAGACAGAAGCCCTCAACACAATCCATTAATCCAGCTTCAACAACCACTCCTTATAATGTCCTGCCCACCACCCCCAGCTGCTCCTTGTACAGCTCTTGCAAAGGTGAGGGCACTCAGTAATCAGACAAGTGAATCTTGCTGGCCATCCACCACAAGCTTTCCTTGTCTTAAAGGTCTTGTCTACCAGCTTTGAAGACTACCCAGGTATGAGTTAAGAGGCTTTCAGCTCAAAGAAGAGGACTTAACCACCTGTGTCAGTCAGACATCATGGATTAATGTCATAAATACTCACCTTTAATATTATAAGTAGGCAACAGTTCATAAAAATCATAGCAGTGATATATATGACAGGATATAGGTTGTAACTAATCACAGTGCAATTAAGAAACTTCATTTATCCAAGTACAAAAGGAGCTTCTGAGTGCTAGCAAGTTTTAGACCACATACACTACCTGCTCAGTAGTATTCCACTCCTTTTCCACAGCAGCATCATTACTCAAACTACACATCCAAAATTGGTTAGCAAATAACTGGATGGCAAAATACAGGTAGCTACAGAGAGTGGTGAATTGCCATAGCATGGTGGCTCTGTGCTCCAAAGGCACAAGGCAGCTCTTGTGTTGATATGTGTGCATGAGTGACCACCCTGAGGACAGTCCAGCTCACCAGTGACAGCCAAGATACAATCCCAAGGCAGAAGGTGAGAACAGAAAGTGGGGACTACCAAAATTCAGAAACTAGAGCACAGCAAAATATGTCTTGGCTCAGCAGGTGACGAGCCAAAACTCAGCTGTGGAGAGTGGTTCAGCTGTGCTCCCAGCATCTATGTTTGACCCCACTGGGCTCACCACAGGCCTGCTAGAAGGGCTGGTTTGTTCAGCTATTGCTGACAGTTGTGGGATAATTCAAGTTCTTAGCTAGTAGAACTAGCAGTGAGAAAAACTCCCTGCAGAGCTCCAAGGCAGCCCCATTTGTCACTGAAAGCTCTGCAGATACTAACTCTCATACTGGCTTCAGAATCCCTGATTTATCTTATTATTATTATTATGAACAGTAACTGTCTACAGTTATATTAATTAAAGGTAGATTTAAATAAAGGCTTGACATGATTATACAGGTTTCCCACTCTGCCCTGCATGTATCTCATCCTCTCTGGAAACCACTTCTCCGACAATACATTCCATTGCTAACACCTGTTACATGGGTTCAACAGCCTCTGTAGTTTTAATATATCTCACTTATTCTCCCTAGCCTCTCTTTCACCAATGGCTACACTATATGATACACTCTAAGATCGTATCAAAGGTGATGGTGCTTCCCCTACCCAAAAAAAGCCTTTGAATTCAGAGAACAGTTTGTTGCATTTACTTCTGCTTTTTGATGCAATGATTTTCCTTTCAAAGAGACTTCTTTTGATATAGCTCTCTAAGTAACTGGAAAAGATGCAACCTTTTTTTGAACAGTAACCACGTGAATTCTGAAGTGTTAAACACATTAAACCACATTAATAGAGTTAATATGGTTTATCTGAATCTGTTCTTCATTTGGACCATATCTCACCCTACTTTGGTTTTGCTGAATTTATTCCCTTCTAGTGAAATGGGAAATCTATAACACTCACTCCCTTGCTTGCCTGTCTTACTATATTATCTCCCTTGTCTCAATCCATCACTTTTAGTATTTCCCAGGAGCAAATCAAATGATACAGTAATGTTTTGTCTGCTTTAAAAGCAGTTCATCTTATTTCTAGGAAAAGCATCTACCTGTCATGAAAAATAATCCATTACTCATCTCTTTAGCTCTTGATGGATAATTTCCTCCATGCAATCAACCTGAATGTGCTGCCTAGAAGGCTGTCTCATCAGAGCTCCTCTTCTGAGCTGGTTGTCTTGGTTTTGCTGGCAAAGAGCAGACAACCACTTTTTCAGGGTTGAGGTTTTTTTCATCCCATCTGCCATGCAATGCCACCTAGCTTCCTTTTGTTTTGGACAGCGTAGGGTAACTTCCCTCAGGCAGAACAATAGACTTTTCTGTATTTTCTGGTGTCATCCAGACAGCTCCTTCCTCACTGACCACGCACAAAATATTCTGCAGTACTTTGAGAGATTTCCAATGCTGCATTCGCTATGGCTGGCACAATTAAACAATGGTTCCATTTCTTCATTGTTTGTTCGGATTTGCTGGGTTTGTTCTGCTTTTGCTTCTCTGACTGCTGATAACCCCTTGTGACTATTCCTTGTGCCACTGAGCTATTTCCCAGGCTGTTGGAGGAGAGGCTATTGTGACTGTCCTAAGCAGCCATATCAGCTAAGTTGTTTCCTTTTGCTAATGTGGGTTTTTTTAATGCGCTCTGACAACTGGGTAGAGCAAATGAGCTCTAACTGCTACAACTTCTGACGCCCTTCAAAGACAATGGAAAGGGTAAATTACAGGATGATAGAAGAGGACTCAGGAGATTTTGAGAGCTTAACCACAGACATGAAACACAATCACTTCTAGCCAGCTTTCTACAGGTGTTTCCCTACATGCCATAGGGGACATTCCTAGTGTGGCAGTGGCAGCCCTAGACAAGGTACAGGATAGGCCTGTACAGCGCCTGTGCTGCAGGAAACCCCCACTCTGCAGGGAGTCACCATGAAGCATAAAGCAGTTGTGCACACTGGCTTGAGGTTGTCACAAAAAAGAAACTCACTCTGAAGCCTACAGTTTCATACAGTATTTTGTAGAATGAGTTGGAAATGTGCTCAGCTAAGGAAAATGAAAGCTAAGACAGGGAGAGAGTACAGCTTTCAGATTCTGTGGTGAAATACCAAGAGAAAGATGGAAGGTGCAGTTTATATTGCAGCAAAGTTATCTGAGGATATTAGACAATTTGGCAAAAATGTCTGTTCTTTGTTATAAATGATGCACAAATGCAAAAGAAACAAGGGGTTCTGGTAATGGGTTGGGAAATTAAACTCTTGATAAGAAAAAGAAAATATTCCCACATGCTACATACTCTGACTCTAGCAATAAAAACCCAGAGTCAGAAACTTGTTTGAAAACCCCTGTTCTGCTACTTTGGTGTGCTGATGTACACCTGTCTATTTCCAGTATCGTTGTTCAGAATAATTTCTTCAGGGTAGAACTATCTCTCCATTGACTGAGGAGTTGGTTTGATTTATTTTCTGTGACAGGCGGGGGTCAGAGGACCATTCGTAAAGCAAAAGGCACAAACCTTTGCTGATTCTCTTGTCTCAGAAGATTTCATTCTGCTACAGCTGGTGGCTGAGCATTTCTGCCTGGGATGGCGGAGGATCAGGAGCTGTCTCAGCCACCCAAAGCTCAACTCGAGCCCTCCCTTCAGGAGCGCACCAGCAACACGTACCGCAGTGCAGAGCACTCCCAGGCCTTGCTCAGTGGCTTGGTATCCCTCCGAGACAGCAGCATCCTCTTCGATGTAGTTCTGGTAGTGGAAGAGAAACCCATTGAGGCTCATCGCATACTCCTAGCTGCATCCTGTGACTACTTCAGGTACACTTCAGTATGGCAGTAACAAGCATGTGTCTGAATGTTACTCAAACCTGCCACATCCAAACCTTCTGTCTTGGCACGCTGCTTCCGGATGTAAAATTAGACCCATAAGATGGAACTGAATGTGTTCCAAAATATTTTATTCATCTCTCTGATATTTCTTTACAGAAATAAAGCTCTTGTTCCTGCACACTGAGCTTACCTCCACTAAATTCACTACCTGTGGTACTTGGAGGTTTATAAAGAGGAGAGACTATCTGAACAGGTGTCTTCTGCAGAAATGCACTTTGGGTGGCTTTTAACATATCCTTAACATTGTAAGACTCTGCCCATTATGATGATCATTTCATAATACACAAAAAGTCACTGGAAGTGGGTCACTCCTCTGTTACGTGCGTCTCTGTCCATTAAATCAGGCACTCCCTTGGCCAATCTGACTAACAGTTTCTTGAACTGGCCAATTTGACTAGCAGCTTTTTGAACTGACTTTAATTTTATAGAGCAAACAAATAAATCCCAAGGCAATCCAGACAAACTTCTAACTGGAGGAAGAATTTCTCTAGCTTAGAAAAAAATCCTACAGTCCCACGTTCCTCTGTTTTCCCTCTTCCCCAACACCCAGAGTATCTACCTCTGCCCATTGACTAACCACATGTACTGGGTCTGTAGTCCCTCAGCTGTGAATTGTACCTTTCAGATGGCCCCTACTGTTTTCCTGCAGAATTAAGAGTATTAGTTTCTTAAATCCTAAAGGCCTGTGTTCTTTGTACTATTGGCTTAGAGAAGAGGTAATTCCATAAAAGTGTCTGGCTAAATTTTTATCTTTCTGAGTAATTTGTATGTTCCCAGAACAACATAAGATAAGCAAACTGAAAATTGCTTCATTGCAAATCTGCCATAGCATGTGCCATTGTCTTTTTTACAGAGGAATGTTTGCGGGAGGACTGAGAGAGATGGAACAAGAAGAAGTTCATATTCATGGCATCTCCTACAATGCAATGTGTAAAATCTTGAACTTCATTTACACTTCTGAGCTGGAACTCAGTGTGAACAGTGTACAGGAAACCTTAGCTGCAGCCTGTCAGCTTCAGGTGAGGTACTGGGAGATGTGGCAAAAAAGAAGCCGGAAACAAAAGCAACAAGGAAAGAAACAGAAAACACAAATATCTAGTTAGATGGAGAGTGAGGGGGTGAATAGGAGCATGGGTCTGATGAGGAGAATGTCTTTGGGATGCTGTATCCACTGGAACTAGCTACGGAAGGTTCCTAATTTCCCCTGCAGCTAACTGCTTCATAAGGCTTTGGTCCTAAATCTGAAACTTTTGGAGTGCTTGCTTGGGTTGATTTCTACACACTCAGCATGACTTCATTAGCAGAGGGGCTCTCACCACTGCAGTTAGTTCTTTATTTGCCAGTAGTCTCACCAGCCAGATACAACTTCAAATTGTATTCAAAAGACAACACTAAATATTAATTTTTCTTTCAGATGGCTTTCTGTGCTCTTGAGTGATGCAGATGCATGTGTTACAGTCTTTGATACAGTATGGCTACTGTGCTCTGAAAGAACAATTGCAGAGTGCCTGTAAACTTGGCTTTCACCATGCCTTCTGTTTCCGTGACTGCCTCCCAGGCAGGCTGCAGCTNCTGTAGTTAAGTCCCTCAGCTGTGAACTGTACCTTTCAGATGGCCCCTACTGTTTTCCTGCAGAATTAAGAGTATTAGTTTCTTAAATCCTAAAGGCCTGTGTTCTTTGTACTATTGGCTTAGAGAAGAGGTAATTCCATAAAAGTGTCTGGCTAAATTTTTATCTTTCTGAGTAATTTGTATGTTCCCAGAACAACATAAGATAAGCAAACTGAAAATTGCTTCATTGCAAATCTGCCATAGCATGTGCCATTGTCTTTTTTACAGAGGAATGTTTGCGGGAGGACTGAGAGAGATGGAACAAGAAGAAGTTCATATTCATGGCATCTCCTACAATGCAATGTGTAAAATCTTGAACTTCATTTACACTTCTGAGCTGGAACTCAGTGTGAAGAGTGTACAGGAAACCTTAGCTGCAGGCTGTCAGCTGGGAGATGTGGCAAAAAAAGAACCCAGAAACAAAAGCAACAAGGAAAGAAACAGAAAACACAAATATCTGGTTAGATGGAGAGTTAGGGGGTGAATAGGAGCATGGGTCTGATGAGGAGAATGTCTTTGGGATGCTGTATCCACTGGAACTAGCTACGGAAGGTTCCTAATTTCCCCTGCAGCTAACTGCTTCATAAGGCTTTGGTCCTAAATCTGAAACTTTTGGAGTGCTTGCTTGGGTTGATTTCTACACACTCAGCATGACTTCATTAGCAGAGGGGCTCTCACCACTGCAGTTAGTTCTTTATTTGCCAGTAGGCTCACCAGCCAGATACAACTTCAAATTGTATTCAAAAGACAACACTAAATACTAATTTTCCTTTCAGATGGCTTTCTGTGCTCTTGAGTGATGCAGATGCATGTGTTACAGTCTTTGATACAGTATGGCTACTGTGCTCTGAAAGAACAATTGCAGAGTGCCTGTAAACTTGGCTTTCACCATGCCTTCTGTTTCCGTGACTGCCTCCCAGGCAGGCTGCAGCTTGATGCCACACTAACAAACCAGGCAGCCTGCCTGTCCAGTGTCCCGTGTGTCCTGGAAGACATGTTGCTGCTGCATCTGAAGCCAAATTCATAGGCTTGCAGTATAGCATGGCTAGAAGATCTGTATTATATCCTTTTACATACCCATTTGAGTTTTTCTCTGGAGAAAGGTGAATTAGGTGCAAGTGAACATGGAGATCAAACTGTGAGGAGAGCAGTCATCTTGAGGTCAACTTTCTTACGGTCATCCATGCCAGGCTTCTGTCACCTGTCTCTTGAGTGTGAGGCAAGTGGTGTCTGAAATGAAAAATCTCTCTCTTACAGATTCCAGAAGTCATTAAGTTCTGTTGTGATTTTCTCATGTCCTGGGTAGATGAAGAGAACATCCTCGATGTATACAGACTAGCTGACCATTATGACTTGAGACATTTGAGTGATCAGCTGGACTCCTACATTTTGAAGAACTTTGCAGCTTTCTCAAGGACACAAGTGTACCGACAGCTGCCCTTGCAGAAGGTCTACTCCCTTCTCAGCAGCAATCGTCTGGAGGTTAACTATGAGTTTGAAGTTTATGATGGGGCACTTTTTTATCATTGTTCTCCAGAGCAACTGGAGACAGATCAGGTCTCCCTGATGGAACCCCTTAAACTACTTGAGACAGTTCGTTTTCCTCTGATGGAACCACAGATCCTGCAAAGGCTTCATGACAAATTAAGTCCATGTCCTTTAAAAGATACAGTTGCAGATGCATTAATGTACCACAAGAATGAATGTCTTCAGCCAATGCTTCAGAGCTCCCAGACACAGCTGAGATCAGAGTTCCAGTGTGTAGTGGGATTTGGAGGGATGCATTCTACCCCCTCCATTGTCCTCAGTGATCAAGCCAAGTATCTGAACCCCTTGTTGGGAGAGTGGAGGCACTTTACAGCTGCACTAGCCCCCAGAATGTCCAATCAAGGGATTGCTGTTCTCAATAATTTTGTATATTTAATTGGCGGAGACAACAATGTAAGTGGTTTTCGAGCAGAGTCAAGGTGTTGGAGGTAAGATAAGGATAATCCTGCTATTATTTTTACTACCACCCTGTTGCCCATCTCTGAGTTAGTAAGCCAGCAGCGCACACTGTACGCTTGCTACCCGAAGAAATAGGAATTGAGCAGAGGCCTCACTGAAAGAAAACACAAGAAATAAAGAAATGAGCCTCATAGTAACAGGAAGCTTCCAGCAGTGCTCACAGGACAAAGCCAAGTCTGGCAGGGTAGAAACAGCTACTCATTTGAGAATATGACATGTGCTACTTTCTGTCTTGTTGGAAAGGGGAAGTATTAAAGGCGTGGGAAGCAGTAATGAACCTAGAACCCTCCATTATCTGGATGCTCCTGAAATAGGATTTTCTAGAAGTCCTTTGTGTGTAGTTTTGGTCCCAATATAAAGGGATTTAGCTACCAAAAAGGGTTTTTAAACTGCTATTACTGGTTGATTTTTTAAGAGTTTGTGTGCACAATAGCAGCATTCCAAGGTCCTCCTATATTATTCTGTGCCAGGGAAAAGAGCAGGAGGAAGGATCAGGTTTAGACCTTCATGCCCATTACATTACAAAACCAGATACAAACCCTTTTGTCTTTATATTGTGGTCATTTTTACTAGTATTAGCTGAGTTGCCCTTATGTTATGGCACGCGTAGTTTCACTTCACAACTAATTTTCTCCATAACTAAAATTTCCAGACCAGCAGATACTTTGATGTGAAAGTAAATAATGAAGTTCAATTTGAGCAGCAATTTGAGAAAAAGATCAAAGAACCCACTACATATTTATGCCCTTCTTGGACTCTTGAAGATCTAGATTCAGTCATTGTGTTAATTTTAGACTGTTTTACCTTGTAGAATGGCTTTGAGCAAGCAGAGACTTTGATATATAACCTGACAGCAGTGTATAAGATAATGGAAAACATAGGTTTTTATAGCATGATTATGTCAGCTAAAATACATCTTCTAAAAATAGAATAAAACAACTTTGCTAATAATAAAATGCTGACAAGGCCAAATTTCACTCCACTTACAGCTGAGCTCAATTTCAGCCAAAGACAGTGCAACGACCCACATCTGTGGTGCTGTCTGGTATTTCAGCAATGAATCTGTGGCTGTATGAATAACTTTCTTTGATCCCATTCTTCTACAAGGTATGACCCACGACACAACAAATGGTTCCAGATCCAGTCCCTCCAGCAAGAGCACGCTGACCTCAGTGTTTGTGTTGTGGACAACTATATATATGCTGTCGCAGGCCGAGATTACCATGAAGACCTGAGGGAAGTGGAGAGGTATGACCCCAAAACCAACACTTGGGAATATGTGGCACCTCTGAAGAAGGAGGTAAGGAATGCATTAGCCACACACACTACTACAGTTCCCCAGTTCTTCATTTAATCTTTTTAGATGCTTTTCTCATGTGTAGCTTTAAATTTGCTGATATTCAGATGGGAAACAGTAACCTCTGTGTATGGGATAAATGAAGATCAAGAAAGGAGAATAATAATTTATGTAAATTACATTTTGAGGTTAAATGCTTATTTTACCTGTTTTCTTGTTGTTTTCCCATGCACCTTTATTGTGTTAATCCTTAAAACCATTTAAAATTGAAACATAACCTGTGGGAACAGGAAGTTCCCACTCATCCTAGGCAGGTACACTATGAACCACACTACTACAGGCTTCTCACTTACGGTCCCGACAACACGCTTTACTCCTGATCAGAAGAGAGAATACCCCAGTAAGAAGGTACATCAGTTTCTATAGACTGCTTAGTTCCTGGACACAGAATTGAGACTGGGTAACAAGTTCTAGTGACAATAGCTTACATGATGCAGAATCACATCTCAGTCAGCTAACGTAGGACCATTACTCATTTGAAATCCGTGGGTGAATAGCTGTCTTTTGTCACCAGTACCACTTACCCTTCTATGCAACAGCAATTGCCAAACTAGCAGTCACGACCCCAGAAACCAGGAAATGGTGTAGGGACATGGGAACTGGGGTTATGAGTGGAAAAGTTTGATCTAATACTGCTAAAAAGAGCAAGAATTTCCATTTTCAGGCTAAAAGTGTTGCAAAGGAGAAAGATGAATACAAACAACTGCTTGATGAATCTTGGTTAGGGAAGCAAACTAAAATCCTGATTAATCTCTTGAGAAACTAAGCTGATTTCTACTACACCTTTTAAAAGATTTGGGTCAAATGACCAGCACAAAATAGTATTTGTGATTTCATAATGTCCCTCAATTGAGAATCTCGGGACACTGTAAAAATATAAATATTACTGCCATTTTATAAAGAGATGCAGAAGCAGAAGAGGATAAACAGCTTGCATGTGGTCACAAATGATAAATGCATGTCAATGCTGAGACTATAGAAAGCTTTAAGATCCAATTGAGTGTTACTACGTAGGGTATCTTGCATTACTTGTAACACTGCTTGTATAAGAAAACTCTCCAATACAAAGGCTTCTAAGTACACAAGGGAGAAAAGTAATAGTATGAATGATCTTCTAATCAAGGAACAATAAAGAATGAGACCATACTGCAGGTCTAGAAGTTTTAGAAATTCTAGTGTTTCATTCAGAAATTCACACTTACAGCATAATCACCTAGAAAGGAATTGTCTCTAAGAAAATGCTTCCAGATATTGATATCAGCATAACTCATGAAGAATGTCACTCCTTTAGTATCTATCCCATTCTTTGAAAGTGGGAGAAATACACAAATCCAGACCTCAGCCTCTTTCTTTCCCATGTGGTGATGCAGGTGTATGCACATGCTGGAGCAGCACTGGATGGGAAGATGTATATTACTTGTGGGAGGAGAGGAGAAGACTATTTGAAGGAGCTACAATGTTATGACCCAAAGACTGATCGCTGGGACACTTTAGCAGATGGCCCAGTGAGACGTGCTTGGCATGGGATGGCTGCGCTGCTAGGAAAGCTCTACGTAATTGGAGGAAGCAACAATGATTCTGGCTACAGAAGGGATGTTCACCAGGTGAGAGCATGTCATACCTGTGTTTTTCTTGGAAGAGTCTGTTTCTTATGGAGGCTTGTACTCTGATGTAATGTCTTTCTCCTACTAAATATGCAAATAAAACTGTCTGCCCAGCAACAGCTCCTGCACCAACTCTCCCCCACTCAGTTGCAGAACTTGCAATGATGTATTTACTGCTGTCTGAACACACTTCTAACCCACAAAGCATTAAAGCTCTAGCATTTGGAATTCTTACCAATTTTAAAACATCTTTGATAGATAACATTCATCGGTATGCACATACCAAACAAGCACATCAACTAAATTTACATTGTCTTCTCAGGTGCATTTTTTTCTAAGTCAAGGACTTTTGAATTACCAATGTGTAATTGCAGGGCAGAGTTGTTAAGGATACATTGGATGACAATAGTATAATGCAATTAAATGTACAGTACCTGGTAAGTGATGGCTGCAGAGAATTCTCTTGAGTCTTACTCCAGCTTCTGGAACTACTAGAAACACGAAAAGAAGACACAAAAAGTAACTGTTCTTATGAAGCCAAGGAAGATGGCAGAATTAAATCTAGTTGAGAAGTGTATCTGAATGATAAAAAGGTGCTTACCAATAAAAGCAGTTAGCCAAGTAGGTACCTAATGGAATCTAAAACTTCCCAACATACGGTGCAGAGACAGCTTCTCAGCTTTGTCATATTTGTATGTTCCAGCACATTTTTTCCAAACAGATGCATTATTTCTGAGCTTGTATTAGCATGTGTCCCCATCTCTTTCACTTTTGTGTACATTTTTTGAATGACATACAGCTGTTACTCCAGCAGCAGGGTCAGAAGTTGTGATTCAAAGCTATGTGGCAACATGCACGGTTTTCTGCTGAGTATTGTACTTCTGCTACACAGTGATATGCTCTCTCCATTATCAACACCCTGTCAAAAGACTGATGATATTGCGTGGCTTCCTAAATAGTTTGCCATATGGCCAGGCTCTGTCTCTAAGTTACCAAGCTTGATTTTGGCTAATCTATTTCTTTTTTTTAACAGGTTGCCTGCTATAGGCCAAGCACTGATCAGTGGACAAACGTATGTCCGCTTCCTGCAGGACACGGAGAGCCTGGTATTGCAGTCTTAGACAACAGGATCTATGTCTTGGGAGGCAGATCCCACAACAGAGGGATCCGCATGGACTATGTCCACATTTACGATGCAGAGAGAGACTGTTGGGAGGAAGGACCCCAGCTGGAGGATGATATTTCTGGGATGGCTGCCTGCGTCCTCACTTTGCCCAGAGCTATTTTAATGGAAACAGAGAAATGGTTCTCAGAATGGCATGCAGACCGCATGAAGTATCACCTTGACTTTCCATCAGAAGTTATGAGCGTATCAGACTGGGAGGAATTTGACAATTCAAGTGAAGATTAGAAAACTTTAATATTTATTTTTTGCCAGCGGATGAAGAAATTAAGGCTTGGAGAAAATACTTAGAGATTTTATATGTCTTTCTTATATACATAAATGAGTATTTAAAGATTTGAAAAATAAGTGTTCTGCACAAAATGCCATTCACAGTCAGTATCTGCCCATCTGCAAGTGTTCTGCACAAAATGCCACTTACAATCAGTATCTGCCCACCCACCAGAAAGCAGCATTTTTAAAGTAACCACAGAACTGCCATTTTCCCCCAGTTAAAGTAAAGAGGTTTTTTTGCTTTGAAGGAGACTTTTCTCAACCTTCAGCATGGACAAAAAAAAAGGCACAGAAGGCTCAGCTTAACTAGCTTTTTCCTTCAGCTTTTAGCTTGAAATAGCTTTTTGAGATTTTTTTTTTTCCTTTCTTTTTGGTAATAAAACTTCCTAGCCAGCTTAACACAGGAAGGTAACACCTAGTGTCTCCCTCCTGTGCCAGGTGTCAGACAGCTTGACTGGTTTTTCAGCAAGATTGAACATACAGAAACAGGAAAAATAGCAAGAAAGTCTGAACCTTCATCTCATCTGGGCATGCAGCCATCTTTGTAACTGGATTAGAGTCTGTGAACTGACACCCACTCCTGAACTTCTATACTGTAGTTTCTGTCAACACAGTGGAAATAAGATTTCTAGAAAAAACTCTCTGTACAGAGTATGGCAATCTCATCGTTCAACTGTCAGACACATTTGTTCACAAGCATAAATTAATAAATCCTTGTTGGAATTTTTTTCTTTTTACCTGCTGTCTCAGTTTTATTAACCGTAATGTGGAGTCTGAAAGTTAGTGAGCTTAATTAGATCCTATAGGACTACACTGGTTACACCAGCTTGGGATATGGGCAATTTTTTTCATTCTTTTATCATGTGCTTTAGAAATGGATAAAGAGAGCTGAGATTGGCTTGCCACAGCATAAGAAAAAAAGTAATAAGGAGATAACCAGGGGTATTGAAGATTACACTGGTCCAAGACCCTACAGTAGCTGAACTAAAGCCAGGAACATAATAAAGAATTACTACAGCTCAGAAAGATAAGACATAGTAAATCCTTCCTTCATAAGGCCTTAAAATAATTGGCTCTGACTAGCATCTTGCTTAACATTAGTTTAGAAGCTGATTTAAAGTCTGAACCAGTGTGATACCTGAATAGTATGGGATCCTTCCTCTTGGAAGGGTGGAAACTAGTCAGTGCCACCAGAAAATCATGACAAACTACCAAAAGATTTAAATCTTGCAGCAATAATGGGGTTGTAGAAGAAAGTCAAAACTAAAGTGACAATCAGAATGATATGACAGTAGTCAAGTATCATCACGACAAATACTGCATATTGATGTGCTACTGTAGAGAAATGCAAGATGTTTCTGGATATTACCATTACTTAGGGATATCTGGTTTATGGAAACAAAGATGATTTCAGAATGGACCTAGATGACTCAACATTAATAAACTGGGCTTCTGGAAAAGAATCAAGAGTATTTGCACACTTCTTTTAATAAGCTCAGCAGCTTTTTCTTGGTAAGAGGGGCATTTGTTGGATTTTTTTCTCCAGCACTGTCAGTTTTCATCTCAATGTCTGAACCTTTGCCAATTGACAAATAAAACAAAAGATCTGGCAACTGCAGGAAACCCTGAGTAAGAGCTTCTTCAGAAAATCTTTCTTTGATAATGAACTCTGAACTGCACATGGAGTCTGGAAATACAGACTTTATACATGGCAATATTGGAGACTGATGAGTATTCCTGTTTTGCCTACAGAGTTACTTTTAATCTGTAGGAATTAAATGTAGCCCTCAGATGTAAGGACATATCTCTCTGACTTCTCACTAGAGCCACTCCTTCCAGATTGCAAGTGTTGCAGTGGCAATTTTTGTCTGCAAAAAATTGATTTGAGATTTCTAGTGGTCCAGGTCATATTCTAGACACAGCTGTGCTAACTAAACCCAGACATCTAACTCAAGTCTAATGCTTGCAGTGTGATTTCCATTTTAAACTGCACTTCTCAAAAGACCAGCAATGCCTTATGTTATACAAGTGAAAATGTTATTTAGCCTCTTTCACGATAAAAAAAAAAAGGTAATCATTCTTTGTCTGGCTTTTCCTTTTCCTATGTATACCACTAGAGGGTATTGCTTACTGTTACAAATAACCAAGCTCATAGGCTAATTCTTAGATTACATAGGAGAATGTAAGACATTCATAAGTAATTATGAAGCTAAAGAAACATCTTGAGAAAAGTCATGTGGGGTTTTTTTTCCCAGCTTCTACCCCATCACTCCTGTGTTTGAATACTGATCTTTAGATAGTCAGGAGATGCTTTTTCCCATTTATCAGTATATGCAATTTTGTGATTGCATCATTTATTAAATGTTGTTGGATGCTGTGCAAAGCAAATCAATATAAAGCTTAGAATGCAGTTACAAGGAAATTACTTTTCCTTGAAGCAGATTACCTGCTTTAGAGAGAAGTGCTGCATTATTTTTTTAGTTACTGGTATAATACCCCTAAGTTACTGAACTAAACCTAAAGGCAGGTATTATCTATTTTGAGTTGATGAAAACAACTGTTGCTTTCACCCCCAAAATTTATTTTTCATCTGAGCATAACGTGACTGTTGAAAGTTATGGCATGTGCTATCTTACTTGTATGTATTTGGTTGTGGTAAAAAACCACGGAGTTTAGCTTAGCTCAAACCACTCTAATCATTTTAGCAGTAGCTCATTTTAGCCCAGCATGTATCTTTCCAAGCTAACACATTGGCTAAACAACAATAAAATTGCTTTGCTTTTCAATTGCTGGTTTTACGTAACTCGGTAGGTATAAAGCAGTTTGTTGTTCTTGTTTACTAGTTACCTATATAAAGAAATTGCAGGAGATTACAGATGGATATGCAGAGCTATAATAATTATTGATCAGTTTTCCTATCAAGAATGATGATTCAGCAACTTGGCTTTCAAGAGCCCACTTAAATTTTGTGTTATTTCAAGAAAAGCATGTACTCTTAGGGATTTTAGGCTGATTCCCTTTTTTTTTTCTTTCTAAATTCGCCAATCTCCTACATATGATTTAGTGGTGACCTGGCAGTGCTGGGTTAATGGTTGGACTTAATGATCTTAACGGTCTCTTCCAACCAGAACAATTCCATGATTCTGTATGTCAGTCTTGTATCTTACAGGAAAAAGCATTCATTTTTTACAGCGAGTCCTCAGAGACAGTATAGCACAAGATACTGTGCACAGATGCACAATGAACTAAGAAAGCTTTAAGCTATTTCTGGTCTGTAAGAGAATAGCCAAACAACTCTTCCAGAACTCAGTGATCAAAATACCAACACTTAAACTGTGGATACATAAGGAAGTCCAGAAGAATAGTAACTGGGTTTCTTGATGATCTATTTTCCTATTTCCTGCCAGCACAGAGGTGAAGCTGTATGGGCATATTTGCTAGATTTGTAATTAGTGGGCTTGTATCCTGAAGTATTTCAGGCTTCCACATTTGGAGAAGTGATTGTGACTGCTTTTTGTTTCATAACTGCTTTCACTACTGTATTTGTTCTCCAGCTGTCTACCTCCAAATCCAACATATCCTTTCCCATTTCCTGAGGGTTTAAATTAGGGTCATTAATTTTGCACTGGAAGCGTACTACGTACTTGATTTGAAACAAATAAGGATTCTCATTTTATACTCTTGACAGAAATCTACTTCTCCCTACTCAGAGACCAGCCACACGTACAATCTCTTTAGCATTCAGCCCAACCGACGGGGTCAGAAGCTTCTGGCGAAAGGAAGAAGGAGCAGCTGGGCACAGAGAAAGAAGGACAGCACCTTCTCAAGGGAATATTCTGCCAACTGAGTTTTTATTTCATCAGCAGCTGATGCACTTTAAGAGCTCCCTGCCTCCTCAGTTGTGCTACAGCTATTTGGCCATGCTCTGAGGGTGGAAGCTGCCAACAGGTAAGACAAAGAGCTTAAGTGTACTTATACGTAATAAAAAGGTAAAGTGGTACCATACATTTGTCCATTCTTCCTACACCAAATGCAGTTGTAAAGATGTGATACACCTGAGATGATTGTAGTCTAGGAGGTTGAAGCCCAGTCTTGTCAGATAACATTAAGGATCTTGAGCAAATCTCCTTTTTCTCCTATGTAAGTAGAATGTGGGATGTTTACCTGGAAGATCTGGTCTAGTTCAACCACAGTATTGAAACTGAGGGGGGGAATTACCTGAAGGATGCACACAGCCTGCATGAATACAAGGTCAGAATAGCTAATTGTGGCAGTTCCATTCAAACTGAAAACCTTTCCTTGCCTTAGAATCTTCTCTGGATGGAAGGTGGGTGTGCTGGTTCTCCAGCATCAGTCCAGCCCCGTGCAGTACTGCATCAAAACTGGTTTGTAATTAAATGCTATTGATTGCTGACATGTTTCAACTCATTTTAGTATTATCTATACAAAATGGAGGCAAAATCACTATGTTTTTGACCTAATGTTTGGGTTTTATTATAAAAAAAATTATAAATAAATGAAAAGCAGCATTAGGAATTTTTATTTCTTTTTTATATACTATGCATTACTAATTCTGTTGCTAACTTGTGGCTTTTGTAATTATTTTAAAACATTATTTAGCATGTTATTTCAAGTCCAAGTACTATCTTTTAATCTATATTTTGGCCACAGCCAAACAGAAAATAATCCAAAACTGTTCACATGACCAAAAACCCCAATAATTATCTTAATAATCTATTGTAGCCTATCTACATGTGCTTAAAACTTACTCTCATTGGCAGATAGAAGCACTTAAGCCAGCAGGAATGGGTCAAAGGTGTAGCTACTAAGTAAGCTTCCCTAGCAATGGACAAAATATTTGTGCGTAGATGTGAATTTTCAGATGGTATTACTCATCCCTGGGTCTACTGTTTTGCTAGTATTGCTGTACATGACTAAACAGCTGTTGTTTTCCACCCAGGAGATGGCTGCATTTCAGCGGATGGTAAAGTGATACCTGTACATGTATTCAGGGCCTACTTTAAGATCCTTTTGTGTTAGTGAGATTTTCCTGGATGATTTCATCTAAACAGTGACACTGGATGAGTCTTCCATTTTAGATGATTGGACTCTGCTAAATGTCTACAGAGACACAGCCCATATGCTCCAATCCAAACACCCCACTAGTTGCCAATGCAGGAGGAAGAACAAAGAGAAAAAAATGACCATGTTGTGACTGAGCTTTTGGAAAAGGCCGAGCATGAAAGAAAGCAAAGCTGGAATACAACTACCACAACAGTCCAGTTAGGCATTTCAAGACAGTCATCTTAAACCTATTTCTCTGGTTTAAATGATTTTGCTTTTAAATGCTGCTTCATTTCACACTGCCAGCCCCAAAACAAAACAAAGAAAAAAACAAAGCCAGAAGCACAAATTAAACAGTCATAAGACTGAATTAAAACCACAGTATGTGCGAATGTTTCTAGCAGGTCTGGGGAATTAGCAGAGCAATTGTGTTGCGCCCTCGCCTACTGCAGTTGGACACGCCGATGGCCACTGCCAGCCCCCTGGAACGAGTCATACCAGGCAAGGCCCAGGTCACCGCGCCAACCTCCCTCTCAAATTCAAACAGCTCCTCTGCCACCTCAGCCGAAGGCTTGCCCGGGCCCTGCCCCTCGGGCTGCTGAGTCCTTTCCGGGGCTTCCTTCCTCTCGGGCGGCCGCAGCACCATCTTCCCTCCCGCCTGCGCCCCCGGGACAGCCCGGGCTTTGACCCCCTTATCTGGGAGCAAGGCTATAAAGAGACAGGAACAGTCTCCTAGAGCACGTAGGAAGTTACCTGGGGATCAGAGGAGATCATCACAGTGGTCCATTTTGTTCCTTACAAAAATAATCAGTTAATAAAACCAACAAAACCTGAGGGAAGGTGATTTCGGTCTCTAAAGCGCCTGTGGCCAGGGGCCCGGCTGCGGGGCACCGTCCGAGCTGGGGCTGTGGGGAGGGGAGGGAGGCCTAGGACGGCCCGGGGCAGGGCAGGAGGTACACTGGAAGGAAGGGAAGCGGAGTTGCCTCGGGGCGCCCGGGGCAAGCCAGGGCTGGGCAGCGCCGAGGAGAAAAGGATGGGGAGTAGGTTGGCGGGCCCCCCTCAGGTATCTTCAGCCCCTGAACTGGGCAGTTTTTTGGGTCGACCTGTAGCAAAGCGGGCAGGTGGCGTGCGAGGGGCGGCCAGCCGGCCCCGCTCCCTGAGGGGGCCTCACACCCTGCCTGACCACCCGCCACCGCCGGGGCTGTTCACGTTCAGCCATCCCCAGCTGGGGGTGCCCCTGTGCGCCGGGGCAGGTCTGACTGGCTCTAATCCGGAGGGGCTGGGGCAGGCGGGCCCCATTCCCTCGGGACGCGGGGATGGCGCCCGGAGCCCCCA
>VYZX01004324.1:312796-383416 GCA_013401335.1 Brachypteracias leptosomus
AAAAAAAAAAAAAAAAAAAAAAAAAAATCACCACTGCAGGAACACTTAAGTGGAGCTGCCCAGTGTTATGTGCAGGCTTAACTTGTGGACAGTTGGGAGGAAAAAAGTCTACACTGAAGCAGTCTTCGTGCTTATCTCTGTCCCCCTTAACCTGGATACTGTTGTGCCTTTCTGGATGTAAAAGCCTGTTCTTAATCATTCATGGCAATGGCTGACTTGGCTTTCTCAAAACACTTGAAAACTTAGCAGATGCCACCTGAGCACTCCGTGTTTGTTAGGAGTCTCCTGTGAAACGTTTTAGGAAAGTTTAAGTACTGACTTATTTTCAAGGTTTTGATAGCACATTGTTACAGAGGCAGATGGGCCCAAACCTACTGTGAACTGACCAGCTTTTTCATAAAGCTACAAATGGAATTTCCTGGGTGTTTTTCCTTAGCATGATTTTTGTTCTAAACTCTTTAAGAAAAGTCATTGACATGGTCAATGGTTATAAATTGTTTGAAGGAGACTTCCTGCTGCAAGAGGGAGGATAAGAGGTAGCATTTACAGATTTATCTTTATTTATTTTTAGTTAATGGACTAGATTTAGGATAGGGGTGGACAGGTATGCACTTCAGAACTGTTTTTGCTAATTCTTATATCTCTGGCATTTTCAGGGGAACGTTGCATTCAGGTTCTTGTGCTTTTGAAAGCTGCTGATTCTTTTAATTCCATAACACAATATGAAGAGGTGGTTTTTATGGTATGATTAAGTAGTTTGTATATAGCCATACAACACTTTTAGCTCTTGGAGATAACATTTTAAACTTGTAAAATAGTTGAAAACTGTTTTAAAGCTTTCTATTTGTTTTGTGACAACAGTGATCTCTGCCATCATTGCAGATGTTCCTGGGCTCTTGCTTATGCAGGATGACTGCTCTCTAAAGGGTTCCCCTCTCTCCCCCAAGCTTTGGCTGCAGCAGGATGTTTTAAAGAATCATACATCTTTCTGTTCAGGGTGTCTGGCATATCTTGCAAAAATCATAGGGATTTGACTTCCATCTTATTTTGCAAGTAGCAAAAGAGAACTGAAATAGGCTAATGACATGCATTCCTGCTGTCGTAGCTTAGATAATAAATATCTGCTATGGCCTATATATGTTAAGATTTCTGATAGCTGCTTTGAATAAAAATGTATGAAGTTTACAATGAAAATAGGCTGCAGTGAAAACAGTCTCATTTGATGAACAACCTTATGTATTATCAGAGACAAGTGACTATCAGACAGGTGATGTGTATAGAAATAAACAATTATGTGAATAAATTAAAGGTAATATTATAGTTAATAGGCAAAGGAATATTTCTAGGTGGTTAGCTTTTTCCTTTCTTACTTCGTTCTTAGCAGTGGATGCAAGTATTTCATATTCTCTTATGAAAATGGCACTTTTAGGTTATTAGGTATTTAAATATGCAATAAAGATAAGTACTTTGAAACTAATAATTTTTCTGTTATAACAACCCTTTGAGAAGTTGTAAAAATAAGATTAAGGAGGTTAATTCCATATTACTTTCTAGAAAAGAGGGGAAAAGTGTTGTCTCCTAAAACCACAGGATCTGCCTATCTTTTCTTAAAGGATTTTTCAGTATAAATGTGACAAATTGTCCCCCAAATTCTGCATGTAAGTAGTAGGATTCAGTTAGAAAGATGCTATACTACCCATCAGAAAGCCAACACCAGACTTACAGCTTTGAGTTAGAAAACTGTGTTTATCATACCCTCCTCTTAACTTTTGTTCCCTTTTTTTCACTATGCTCCCTCAAGTCTAGCATTTAAGAGTTACTGGAAGTGGATGCTGAGGTTAAAAATACAGATGTGATGAAGAGGACTATTTAGCTCTCCAAGAGCCCCTCCACCTCAAGTCACCCAAATAATTTTAGTTTGGTTTTATGTATCATAACTCTCATAACTTAAGATATAGAATTAATTTTATCCTACTCTAAGATTCTCAACAATCCATTACAGGTGGATGAAAATTTTGTGTTATTTCACCCAGTTTTCTGCATCCATGATAGACTTTTACTGGGTTTCTAGGGAAGCTAATTTGAGTATTTAAATAATTACTTGAGAGCATGAGTTACTCAGTAAATACTTCACAGTGCTACCAAGCCAATACTTTTATTACACAACTGAACAAGTAATTCTCCTCTAATTGGCATTCCTACTGTAAAACTGGTATTTATCTTTGTTACTGGAAATACAAAACAATAGCTACTGCTTATATCAAATCTTTTTTAAACCTAGGTATCCAAGTCCACCAATGGGATCTGGATCTGCCCCTGCTATGTCCACTGCAGAAGAAAATGTGGAGTATGTTCGGACTCTTTATGACTTTCCTGGCAATGATGCTGAGGATCTTCCATTTAAAAAGGGTGAGATACTGGTAATTGTAGAGAAGCCAGAAGAACAGTGGTGGAGTGCCAGAAACAAGGATGGCCGGATTGGGATGATTCCTGTTCCTTATGTAGAAAAGCTAGTCAGATCTCTTGGGAAGCATGGAAACAGGAATTCCAACAGTTACGGTATTCCAGAACCTGCCCATGCTTATGCCCAGCCTCAGACCGCAAGTCCTCTTCCCTCCGTATCCAATACACCTGGAGCAGTGATCAGCCCTCTGCCATCAACACAGAATGGACCAGTCTATGCCAAAGCAATCCAAAAGAGAGTACCCTGTGCTTATGACAAGACTGCACTGGCATTAGAGGTAAGTGGTTCCTCTCAAGTCTAACAGTTTTCAGTTGGTTCGTAAAATAAGAAACTAAAAATTGTTAGTGGCAAAGTTGGTGTGGATGACTTTGTATGGAGTCTGCTTATCTACACTGAGGGACAGAAAAGAAGTTATGTTATATTCTGAAGAAAGATCTACAAAAATTGCTTCATCTACACCACTTCCTTTGAGAAAAGTGACCAAGTTACTTCAGGACTGTCTTCACCCTCCCTTCTTGCCTATTCAACAGTGCCAATATGTTACAAGGGTAGTGCAGCGTATACATCCTGCTGTGGAAGCGTTAGTGAGGGGATGGCTTTGCTTCTCCGCCTAATCTTGGGGAAGGAAAGGGGTGTTTTATTAATCATTGCAGTATTTCAGGTTGAGAACTGGCAGTAGCATCCTTCAGAGAAAGGTAAGGGCTGCTGATAAACAGTCTTTGAAGTAACATAGTCTGATCCTCAGCTGTAGTATGAGATGCACTTGAATATCTGGCAAGATGAAAGGCTGTAGCATAGTCTCTAAACTTGTGTTAAATCTTTAGGTTCCTATGCTTACCAAAGCATTTTTTAATTTAATTTTTATTAGGGATGTCTTTAAGACTTTAGAGCTTTATTCTTTAATTGGTAAAGAATTAATGTTATAATTCTAGTTTAACTGGCATAAGTGATGGATTGGAAGAAGTTTTTAAAGCTATATCCAGAACACTGCATCTGTTACTTTTATATTATACTGAAGGCTAGTTAACCCATGGTTCAGAAATGTCTCATCTGAAGAAGGTGCTAGGCTCAAAGATGAAATTGGAGTGTTCTACAATGCTGCAAGGAGCAAATGCAAGGAAACAAGCAAAGGAAGCAAGAGCTTTTTAGCAAGTAAAATAATAGCAGCTTTAAAAATACTTTTGAACTTTTCCTGTTGCCTTTGCTCAACTACTTTGCTTGTTAAAGCTGTTACCTACAGCTGACACTTAGAACCCTTCAAATTTCAGTTAATTTTGAGACTTCCAGTTTTTCATAATAGCTGCCCAAAGTGTTTCCTTCTGTATTTGTAAAACCTCTACAGGTGATTACTGTAGGTGGTTAAAAGTTAAATATGCATGACTGGATTTTCCTTGAGTCTTACAAAATCTAGCAGCTTTGTTATTTATGAACAGTGTGTGAAAATTACCATAAAGTATAAATTCACTGCCAGCTGAAGATTCCTGCCAAAACTACTCATGCTTCTGAAAACAAAGCAAGTGGCTGATTTTGTTATGTTATCAATGTGTTACGGAATAACTTCAGGGAACTTGTTTTGCTGCAGGGTAGCAGAACCACTTGAAAGGATGGCCATCACAAATAGATTTTTTTTCTGACTTGCTCTTTAGTGACCCAGTTAATCCATTGTGTAGCTACTCTAGCATACCAGTAGGATTAATTCACTGACCAACATGTTGAATTGTTTTGAACCTTCAAATAGCTGAATTTTTGAGAAATTTTCACTGAATTCTAATCACTTACTGCCTCATGTCTTAGTGTCTCCCACCACTGGCAGATTTTTGTCTTCCTATGTAGTTTTTTCTTTGCAAGTGCACCTTGGCCACACTGTGGATTCTCAAGAGGCTTCAGAAGCAGAATTCTGAGAACTGATCTACATTTTCATTAAAATCAGTAATTACAGCTTCTCTGTATCTATCCATGCATAGGGAACTTTAGCAACCTCATTATAGTAGTATGTTTTTTCTCTCATGTATGCTACTCTTAAAGAAAAAAAAATCCAACTTCGTTTCATTATCTTCCTTCAGCTTGCCTAACACCTCCTAGGCCCTGATGGTGTTTTTTAGTCCCAGCCTTGTCAAGACTCTACATGTTGCTAAATAATCTGGACTATTTGAAGCTTCTGTTTTGTAAGAGCACTGAAAGTAGCTAGGATATGGGAATGTTTTGGGGAAGAAAGTTAATGCTTTTCTTTCAGAATAGTAATATTTGACACTATTCCACCTTACTATAGGTGTACTCTAAATCAGAGTTCAATTTGTACAGGTACAACATTTGTTAATATAATTATACAGTGCTTCACTGTAATATCATTTAAACTGATAAAACAATATGAGAGCAAAATACCTGTTTTCTGGCTCTAGCTTTGTGTGGTCAGCACTCAATACTTAAAAGGAAGAGAATACCATCTGGAGTAAATAAAACTATTGCGTAGTAATCTGCTCAACTTCCTTTTAAGTGGAGGGATGTCATTCTCCTGGGTTCAGCTTGAAAATGGGACACAGTCTCATCTTGTGAGTCTGGCTTTTTTTATGGCACACTATTGTTTACATAAGCTGTCAGAAGTTTGCTTTAGGAAAAGACAAAGATTCATCAGCCTGTTAGAGAAGTTTGTATTGTAAGGAAGGTATAATTATTTTTTAAAATTTCTCATGTGAAAAATGTAACTTGTAAAGCAAGTGAATATTCTACTGAAACAAGATCTGTTTGGTTGGATAATGATGGAGTTTAATTAAATAGTATTTAAAATGCGACAGTTTAAGGACAACTATAATATTGTGTCTGTAAGGATAATGCTTTATATGGCATTTATTACAATTTGGACCTTGCTGGGCTAAAATTATTTAGCATTTGTATTAGTATTATTGAAGTGACTCATGTTGACTTGGTCCTACTGCATTATATGCTCTACTTTTTATTCTCTAAAATAAAAAATTAAATAGTAGCTATACTTAAAACTTATTTTAGCCTATGAACAGATTACTATCTCAAAGCACACAGTTGGTATACATATAACTTTGGGTGTTTCCCTGCACCAGTGAGCAATTAGTAAAACCTATAATAAATTATATATTTCTAAGAGTTAAATATACTCTTGTCAGTTGAGTTAGTTACCTCAGCAGTTTGGATTTAACGTTTTTAATAAAATTACTGAAGTCTGCAGTTTCTTGCTACAACTAACTTTACTACTAACATGGGGAGTATTTTCAGGGATACCGCATTTAAAAAAACCCCACAACCAACCAAACCACAACAAAACAAAAACAAACCCACAACAACAAGCAAACCAACAGCCCAGATCTGTTTCTTTACTTGTGTGCTTTTAGCCAAGAAGCAATTTCCTTCCTTTCTGGTGCTCTAGAGGAAGGAATATGAAGAACAGGGATACAAAGTCCTTCATTGTACTGGGACTAGAACTCTACCTCACAGGCTTGTGTGCTGCATGGTTTAAACTGATGTGCTCTAACCAGCACGTGAGGTGTATACAGGGCCCAGTAGACTAACACCTGGTATGTTTTACCTTAAAGGAGCTTATCTCTTGGTAATTGAGTATTTCTTGTTTGGATCCAAAGTAGCTGATTAATCACTAACTTCTACACAGCAAAGTTTTTTGTGTTCAGCATAGTCAGTAGATAAACTAACGGTGAATAATTCCCTGAAAAATTAGTGAACAGTTTGAAGGTAGATTCAGGACCTGAACAATAAATTCCAAATTCACTTACAAGAGGGAATGAAATGGTGTAAGGAACCAGACAGTGGGAGACTAGCAGCCCCATGTCTGCCATGTGTTTAAAAAAATCACTCTTAAATACATTCCAAACACTGTCATAGACCATTTTGAAGGTGATAGAGTCCTAGAGTTTATCTCTAGACTTAACATGAAAGTGTTACAGAAGCTGAAGATTTTTTTAAACAAAAGCTTCACTATATTTTTATAGCAAAGTTTTTATACTCGTGATGGCTTTTTCTAGACCTGTACCAGCACAGTGTGTATATATATAGTATTAAGTAGTTTACCTGTTCATGATATATCAAACATATACATGTATATTTGCTAGTACAGAGTTGACCTGTCACTGGAATGTTTTGGTGAAATAAATATCCATTCACCATAATTATATAACTGACTTACAGTATTTCTCCTGAGCTTGTAACAATTAGGTTGCAGTTAACTTTGTTCCCCCCCCTCTTCAAAGGAAAGTTGAGACAAGTAGGCCAAAATGTGCTAGTAGTAGAACTTCCTTAATTAGGAAATTAGGCTGCTTCTTTCGCTAGACAAGAAGCACTGTGCTTTTCTTAAGCCAAGGAAACTTAGCATTACTGTGTTAAACATTAAAATGCATCTAACACACAAGGTCTGGATTGTAAGCAAAATACTGAGCCTGTGTTTGTGGAGTGTTGATGGGGAGCTTTAGTTCTGATGACTGCTGAATTGAAAGTGACACTGGCAGCAGGATTCCTGTGTCTGTGCTGACGTGCACCAACTTTTCATTATACTACCTTTGAAAATAAAACTGACAGTTACTTGGGAGATGTGTGCAATCTTAATCTCTGATTCTTTTTCCAAAGTTACTGGTGGTTCCCATCATGATAGTGCTGAGTGCCTCAATTTAATATACAGTCACTTTCAGAACTATTTGCAGAGTTTTTCAGATGAAACTGAAAGCACCGTAGATAACCTAGAGAAGATCCTGTGCTACAGTGAGATTCAGTGTGGCTCAAGAATGGTGATCTGTGGGAGTTTTGAACTCTCCAGATCTGTACAATCATGACAACTGGCTTAAAGAAATGGAGACAGGCTACCATCAATTAATGAAAAGCAGCACTTTATCTGTGGTGCTGGGGCCCCAACTCTGGCAATTGACATATCTACACTTTAAGTGCAAACTTCTACTGTTTTACTCTGTTCCTAGCTGAAGCTAGATTAACTGCATCTAGGACTTTTAACATTTCTGCACTGCCCTGAGACCAGCTTTCATGTCTCAAGAGAATCATTGAAGGTCTTTCCTCTGAACTACTTGATTCTCTGATTTGGGCATTGACTTATTCTGGCACACACCATCAAAAGTGAAGGGTAATTAATCAGTACTTTCAGCCTCTTGGTTTCTTGAATCTTCCAAGTACATAAAGCACCAGCTACTTCAATGTCACTTTGTCCCATCTGCAGTATGACTGAACTCTGCCTCCTTTGTGTGGTTAGGCTTTATACCTTTTGGGGACAGTGAGAGAGAAGTAATTTCTTAGTGCCAAGCTTCATTTATTATTCTCTAGAACAGGCAGCTGGTCTGAACAATTTCTTTGGTTTTGGTACCAATGCTAGTGTCGCCAAAGGGGAGATGTGACACTGATTAGGATAATGACTGAGCTTCAACATCCCATAAATTCCGGAGAGCTATGTTTTCTATGGCTATTGACTCACTGGGCTAAAATGATGATTTAGAGTTTGAATGCATTTTTATCTCCTTAAACTTATATTACAGAACTCTTATCAGCCATAGAACTGTTAACATATATCTGTAAAACTCACTGAACTGGTTGACTGTGTGATTGAAATGGCATGCAGGAAACCTTTTGCAATGTATGAATCAGCTTCAAATGGACGACAGGTCTGGAAGAGTCTAGATAAATGAAGTAACCTTTCTGACTGACATGTTCCAGAGCTCGTGTTTCCCCCAGGCTTTGAATTCATGCTATAACAGGGACATAACGAAAGGATGCTCTCTAAAATACATTTTGATTTTTATCATTTGGGTGGAACCAAATGGCTACATTTCAGAAGTGTCACTCATTTCAGCAGTTGACACTTCCATCCAGCAATGCTGGTATGCTTCATAAGTGAATTAACTTATCTGAGAGATGCTGAGAGTACGGAAGCATTATCCTAATTTATAGATAAGGGCCATGAGCTGTCCAGAGTCATACAGGAAGTTTGTGGCAGAGATGAGAATAGAACCAGGTCTCCTGACTCTGTCCTGTGCCTAATCATAAGATAATCCTTCTGACTGGCTTAAAACATTCTCTGAAAAGAATAGCTTGTTAAATAATTTTAGTGGGAGATCACACCTCAGCTGACCATATTATAGATGCTTTAAAAAGCATTTGCCAAGTATTGCTTTTAGTTAGTACTTTGGGGGGAAGAAAAAAAAAAAAAAGAGGGACTACTTGATCAGATTCTTCTAGGCATTGTCAAAATAGAGGTCTTTAACATAAGGACCCTGAATTAGTCTATCATGACATCAAGGTTCCTTCTCCAAAACTTGTTTAAACATGCTGTTTCATTTAATCTTCTCTGGGGAACTTCATTTTTAAAAATAATTTAGCGCAAGAGGATATTCAGAAGCTTGCACTAAAAAAACCCCAACCCACTCAAAAATACAAAGTTATTGCAAAACAGCTTACTATTCCAGTGGTTCTTGGGAGTATACTCATAGAGGAGCATTTTTTGAGTAGCTTTTTTCAGCTACCACTTTGCAGATTCTGATTTGTAGGAACTTTGCCCACCCATCAGTCTAAAGAAAATTTTACATGGTTAATCTACATGGCAGTTTGTTGCAATAGACTTATATTGTAAATATTTTTTTTCACTCAGATGACGGAAGACTTCCAAACCTATTTGTGTTTTAGAACTCATTCAGAGACAAATTAAAGGGTATCTTTTTCTAGAGCTTCAAAATTAATAATGGATTGATCTCTGCAGTGTGTGAGCAGGGTTAAATTGTCAGACTCAGAAAATGCAAGTCCATGTTTTTGATCCAGTGTACTACAGTTTGGGGGTTTTCCCCCCTCCCCACAAATAAGATTTAAGTGTTTGAGTGGACTGGTTTTATGGTGTGGTGCAAATGCAGTTTCTTACTAGGTTTTAACTGTCGTGATGTTGGCTGCATCTTCTTGAATTTGGGTCTAAAACTTGGATCTGTCTTCTGCTTTAAGTTTAGCAACGTAACTTGGAGTATTTATAGATGTTACCAAGCCTTTTCCTAAAGAGACATGTTAGGTTCCTGTTTAGGTCATCTTGTTACTATTTAAAGCCTTTCTATTCCATGAAAAGTTGGACAAATTGTGCTTTTTAGCAAATACACAATTTGCATTAGTTTGTGAAGAGATAAAACCAGTCAAATTAATGCTATATGTGCTAACTATCACAGGCAGTGTATAACTACTTGGTAGTATGTGCTGGCTTCACGTTTGAGTTCAGGAGCAGGGTAAGAAAAGATGTCCACTTGAAGTAATATGATCTCAGTTATATCCCAAGAACTTACGGAAATTCAGAGGCTTTCTCATCTCTTAAAAGCACAAGATTACAATTGTTCCAAGAGTGACAGTCTTGAATTGGAGGGGTGGGGTTAGATGGGGCATGGACAATGTTACAAGTAGTGGAGAAAAGGTAGAAGGGGAGCAATACATTTTGCTTAAATGTCTAATTTGATTCTGATATGCAAAATAAAGCTTAAATCTCTTTTTAGAAATTCAGTTTGAGAAATTTTATTTTAAGAGATATAACACTGAGTGACTGCCAAGGAGTTTACTATAGTATCTTAAACTTCACTTAAGGGTTTTTGCTTCTGAATGATCTTCAAAAAATATCTATTGGAGTAATGGTAACTGGTTTAAATGGGCTTCAGATCATCTAGTAACATGTACAATATTGTCTAAACTCACGGTTCTTTAATGGAAAATATACAGGCCTTGCCTGAAAAGTTCTAATCTAAGGCCCTTCACCAAGGTCCTAAACTACCTGCATCAGTTCTAGATTAATGCTATTTAGATCATGTAGACAAATTGTTATACATACTCCATCAGGACTAAAATCTGGTTTTTCCTTAAATAAGAAGATCAAAGCTAACTAGTTTTGTATTCCACAGTAGCTCGGTAAGCTGAGACTCAAGTTTGGACCTAGTTCAGGGAAGAAACCCAGGAACTGTTTGCCATTGGTCATAGGCTGGTTCTACTTTTTGTAAAATTAGTTATTAGTTGCTAATGTCACTTTTCTATTATTTACTATAGTTACCACAGTAAATGAGTAAACAGGAAGGGAGATGTAAAGTTAAGAGCTGCTACAACAGACCACATGTTCAGCTATTGTGAAGCATTTAAGGGAAAAATGACTATTTAGCCTAGTCTTAAATGCTACTCACATTACATGTTTTGCTTTGTAAATTAACCCAATCCAAGTTAAATACACGCATTAAACAATGATAAAGAGTATAATTTATCATCCAGGAAGAGACACAGATTCAGTAGGAAAGGCCTGACATGTCATTGTTCCTGTTTCAAATTCTTTGGCAGGAAGTAGAGGTGAAAACAACAAATAGAGCTAGAGTTTGCACATCTAATACTTTAAAAATTGCTTTTGCCTGCCTCAGAAATGTACCATTATTTTAGAAACTACAGAAGCTTTTTAGACTGTGATAATCAGAACTAGAACTTCATATAGTGATTTCTTTGCCATAGGAATCTCTTTTTGAGAACCTACATTTCCACTGAAATAAGACAGCTGATGCTAAAACAAGTTGAGTACTGTGTTCTTTTGATGTTGCATCTTATTACTGATGGTAGCTTTAGTCATACTACTTTTCCTGTAGGAAAAGGTGTAGCGCAGCAATTTGTCTGATACTTAGTTAAGAGCCTGAAAAAGCCTGCAGACAGTATTATCATGTTTAGCAGCAAAATACTGGTATTTTAGTTAAGTCAAAGTAACTTTCCTTCTCAAGTGAACCTTATGCCAAGAAGAAGGTGGGGTTTTTCCCCCCCCCAGTGATGGGCTTGCATTTATTATTTGCTTTGTAATTGTATCAGATGTGAGATTCTCATGTGTGATAACTTTCTTTTTAATTATGCAGGTTGGAGATATTGTGAAGGTCACAAGGATGAATATAAATGGTCAGTGGGAAGGAGAAGTCAACGGTCGAAAAGGGCTCTTCCCATTCACGCATGTCAAAATATTTGACCCTCAAAACCCAGATGAGAACGAATGATTCCCTCTGCCCAGTTTACACTGCTGCTTCATTTCCTGGCTATCATTAGCATTGTTTGAGGTGGGATGAGACTTAATGGCACATTGCTAGCATTGCCCATTTTCCAGCTTGCTGCAGTTTGACGGTTCTTTTAACATACATTTGGAATACCTACAACTGAAGTCACTGCCTGACCTTCATACCATAGTTGTGTCATCCAGAATTTAGTTTCACTTTTAAAATTCTATTGGGCCTTAAGCTGGAGAAGACTGAACCCGTATATAGCAGAGAAATATGGGAAGAAAGCCTTTCCCATTGAGACTTCATGGACTTTTTCTGGCTTGCTCAGTAGGAAGAGCCCTAATCTTAGATCAAACATGCAACTTGTGCATTACTGTCTGAGAAAAAGCAACAACAAAAATGCAATTTTAGGACTGAAGAAGACTTAGTTTTAAGAGAACCTGTCCTAAGGTAGTACATTTAAAATGATGGTCTCTTTAAAGGACAATAATTGAAGCTTATGTATTCTAAGCAGTTGTATTAGAAACTGCTCTTTTCTGTTAACTCTTAAGCTTGTTGTTGACCTTCCTGAAACAGTGTGTGTTAAATGCAAATAACCATTGATTGAGCTGCATTGAAGCTGAGGCATTTATTTATAAGGAAACTTAGGAGGGGTTGATACTTGTAACCTGTTTTTGACATACTTAACGCATTTCTGTTGATTTTTGCAAGCACTAACTGTAGAAAGTGAGCTTTAAAGGGAAACACTTTGGCCTGGTCTACCTACAGCTCTTCTGCAGTGTGGAAAATGTAGTTTTACTAGTGTAGAAGTGCTTGGCATTAAGGTGTTACTTGGTAGACAGATTGATCGATTGCCATGGTGTGGAGAGGTAGGAAAGGAGTAGGACAGAAGAACTTGGTAAATACTGATAGACTCATCTTATTTAAGCATACACCTTTTATGCCCATTGCTCTGCAGGCTCCCTTATCTCTCCAAAGTTTCCTAGCTATGCCAGCCCCAGCAAAAGCTTCTTTTCAAACACAGTACCTTTTTTCAAGGGCGTCTCCGTGTTGCTGTGCTTCTTTTCCAGAGCTGCTTTCATCTTCTTTTTTTCCCCCCTCCTTTTTTTCCCCTTGCTTGCATCCCAGGTCCTCTGCATGCTGCTATCTTTCTTTCACCCTTCCAAATGAGTTGGCTCTGGTTTATATCTGCCCCAGATCCCACCCCCTCCCAGCACCCTTTAGAAAATGGTTAATTGGAGTCAGCTGCCTGGGTTCCCCCATGTGATAAATTAATGCTTAGGCTGGAGGAGGCCACAGAGTTGTCTGGTATCAGTATAGCTTCTTTCCCTTTTCCTGTACATAAGCTATACTGCTGTAAATGTACTTACAGTAGGGAACTATATGGCTGCAACTAAAGCAGTTCAATTCATGCCATGCAGGTTAAGTCCTTAGCCTGTGTACAAGCTATGAAAGCTTAGGTACAGGGGTATCCTGTGCCACTGCCTTCAAACGTGTTCTGTAGGTGAACTGGAATGCTCTTTTAAAAATAATGGAACAGTGAATTAATAGAATACACGACTGCAAAGACTACAACTACAAAACCTCCCTTTTCACATGGCCTGGCTAAAGAAAAATGTCTGTTGTGGAAGCTGACAGGAAAACAGCAGCCTCCACTTTTCAGTTGCTGTGAAGGCTGTCAATTGTAGCAAAGTGAGAAACTTCAGACACCTGCATAATCTTGACGGTTCTTACAAATGTCAAATTATATAAACGTTGTTGTCTTACGTTCCAGCATGTTTTCTTGTTGATTTGTGTCGCTTGATCCTAATAAAAGCGTGTGGTTCTTGGCTCCTCTGAAAGTGCCATGAGATCCTTAATGAAAGGCACTGAAGAAACACAAAAATGGCACTTGCAACAAGACTTCAGAGCGCTGGGGGTTTTTAATGAAGTCTCTCTGTTCATCTGTTAGCTGTTTTCTGTAGTACTGATCAAGTGGCTGACAGTCTAGAAGTTCTTGTAGAGCATTTTACTACCAAATTTAACTGTGAAGTAGAGTAGCATTGACTGAAGTGTTTGGTGCTGTAATTCTTGACAATAGGCATTGAGATTTTGTCTCACAAAGCAAAG
Source organism: Brachypteracias leptosomus (assembly GCA_013401335.1). Lineage (NCBI taxonomy): Eukaryota > Metazoa > Chordata > Aves > Coraciiformes > Brachypteraciidae > Brachypteracias > Brachypteracias leptosomus. Next base: position 326,381 of record VYZX01004324.1, read on the forward strand.
CTATGCAGCTCTCTGAACTAAGGAGGTCATGCTTTTTCTGTGCCCCAACTGTACCTGTAAGTTTACTACACAGATTGTACTACTGAAAGTCATCTTCTGAATACAGAAACTGCGCTAAACTCAGTCTGCTGCAGAGAAATCTTATTTCAGACCTGGCCTAGTTACAGGCAGCTCTTCAGATGACTGATTGTAGAATTCTTCCTTTGCATGGTAAATAAATACTGTGAGATTTGAGATACGAACACAGCTTTTAACCTGGATTTTTTTTTTCACTGAAATAAACGTCTTGACTCATGCCCTCATTGAGTAAGGTATACACTTTGAACGCAAACATTGGTTTAAGTTTAATTATGTTACAATACCATAGAAAAGCAAAACGTTTTACCTTCAAAACTATGCAAAATTTGTGTGTAATGGCACCTGATGCAAAGACAAGAATTCTGACATTTCAGTGACCACGGATGAACAGTGTGGTGTGGTTCAGGTATGTGAAACGTTTCAATGTAGCATACTGACCAGCCCAGGCTGACTGTAACCTCTCCTTGCTCTTTTACTGTAAGACAAGTATTTTCCTATAAAGACTGCATTTGATCAGTTTGTGTTTCTCTTTGGAGGACTCGGATTCTCCATCGCTTGTTGCTTGCTGATATGTGCTGCCTGTTGCTTTATGAAGCCTCTTAAATTTGAGGGATAACCTCTTGGTGTTTGTGTTCTGGGGCGTGCAAGGTGTGCTTACTGTGACGCTTGAGAGCCTACCAGTGATGGCTTCAATCTATGCACCATTAAAGTTGTTCTTGCTTTTCAGCTAGGAGCTGGTTTAATTACCTGGTGCCACAATAGTTAACTATCACGAAAGGCTTACTGCTGGACTTCCTCCTGTTGTGTACATGTGTATATAGACATTGAAACCTCCGACCAGTCTGAAAGTTTAAATGAAAACTATTTTAATCAGTGTCCATCACTGGATAAGCGCTAATTTAATTCATGATTGTTTACAAATTGGGAAAGAATAAACAAAAGGGAATATCCTGTTTGGGTTGGGGCTCTGAAGAGCCTGAGCATTATTTTTGTAAAGGGAAAAAGCATTCTTTGTGCCATTTCATGTGCCTGTAAAATAATTTTTTTATATTGTATTAACATCCTGGGAACGAGTGGGCTGCCTTTGTTTTCTAGTCAAGTTTTCAAGCATTTTCCTCAATACCTGCATTTGAAAGTGAGACCTGCCTAAAAGAGACTGCCTTTTGGGACCAGTGAGAGCATTCTTGTATAGATGTTGTTTTCTACTTGTGTTAAATCAAAGTGTGTTCTGGGACAAGGATACAATTACTGCAGTGGGAAAGGTGGCCTTGTATTTGAGACAGTCTTCACTGTGTAAACCTTAAAACACAATATGTAATTTAAAGACCATGATCTTCAGGCAATAATATTAAGTGTAAGCTTTGAAAGTTTATTTTGGGGGATTATAGCTTGTTTTATTTTTTGTGCTATAAGATTAACAGTATTAAATGAATTATATTCTTAGAATATATGGAGTGTCCTTTCTTAAGATTAGTGCCTTTTTAATTTCTTACTCCACTTATTTCATAGAACTGGTCCCAACATCAAGACACTGTTTTTTTTTTTCCCAGTGCCCTGTTTGTACAGTCTAAATAAAACTTGCCTCAACTTACAGAATTATTTTTGTTGTCTTTAGTTGCAAAACCTTGACAATATTAGCAGAGTCCTTACTCTGTCATTGCGATGTCCTGTTTTGCGGGTGAATGGGAGTGCCAACCCAAGTCTTTCAGAAGCCAAGAAGAAGTGAGCAGGAGAGAACGCTGCTGCCAGGCTGAACGATCCGCTCCTGTCGTCCTCCCCCATTGCCTCTCAGACTGTGCAGCCGTGCACTGGGGGACACCTGGAAAAGATGCATCTCTGGTTATACAGGTTGTCACTGTCACCTCCACCCTCACGCCTGATGCTTTGGTGCTCCTCCTGTCACTGTGCTTGATGCTGCTGCTCTTTTGCTGAGGCTTTTACAGGTCTCTGTAGAAACTATGACCTTACTTCACTGTGGTACCTGTGACTGTACTTGTAAGAATGACTGGTTTATGCAGAGGGTTTGAATTCAGCTGATTACTGAGTGAATAAGGTGTAACCTGTACAGGTTCTGGTATTCAAGCCACTGTTGACTGAAAGGTGTCAGTATAATATGTCATAAATGTCTGCTTCTGCAAGTCAAAACCAGCAAGTCACCTTTTGCCATTTTACAGTCAATCCAGATCAAGAATAGCACTAACAAGGACTTAATGTTTTTATAACATTTGGGATCATTCAGTTAAATCATTAATGTGTTGAAAGTTGAGGTGATCTTATGTAGGAAAACAACTTGGGAGGAACATCAGATACTCACCTGCTGCAAAGGAGAAGTCTGCAAAGGTTGTGTGGTTCCCCTGGACTCTGTAGGTATGTTCACCCAGTGTTTGTCTACTCTGGAGCACAGATTGCTGTGCGACGTTAATAAACATTCATAGCCACCTCTGCATAGTGTCTTACCGTCAGATACTCACATTTCAGAGAGAAGTAGCAGTATTTTGGATGTGCAGGCAGCAACAAGTCAGGTGAAGCAGGAGGCTGATAATCCCATTCCAAACCACGCTGTGTGCCTTTAGCTCTCCGGCAAAAGCTGGAAGTGCCAGCCCGTGGCTGCAGCTGCTTCTCATGACATCTTCAGTAGCTCCTGCTGTACTGGTGCTGTCCCCTACCCTACCAGCCTCCTGCAGAGTCGCAGCCCGGGTGTGCTGCAGACAGCGTGAACATTCGTGGGTGCTGCACTCTGAATGCCAGGGAGGGCCACCAACAGGGACAGCTTGAGCCTGGGCTTGGATTGTTCTGGTGCCATCCAGGCTTCTCTGACCCTGAACTGAAGCCTCCACCCACACTTCTGGTAGGCAGTGGGAGAGGGAGTAATTTCATAGCTGCAGGAAGTTTAAAATATTTGTGTTCTGTAAGAAGAACTTTTTGTGCCTCAAAATGCATCAGGTGTCACCAAGTATAAATCTGCACCACTTCATACTGATGTGAGGCCACAACAATGTTCCCTTATTTCAGTACTGTTCAGAAATCAGTCCTTCCTACCACCTGATGTACAAGCAAGTTGCTGGTTGCTTTACTGTGGCATGTTCTATCCTCTTTCTGCCCAGCTTCCTAGCCTGACACTGCCCTCCCAGGTAATTCTCCAGCTGGGGACCACTGCTCTCCCCACTGGGAAACGGGACTGGCATTTGGTACAGGAGAGCCCAGCAGAGCAGCTGCCCTGCACTCCAGCAACAGCCACATTCTCTTGGCAGAAGACCAAAGGTAAGGAGAGAGAACTCAAGTTCTCCAGTAACTCCAGCTGGGTTTGGTTCTGGTGTACCCACATACAGGCTTTCACCAGTTTAAATGTGATCCACTTCACTTAGTCCAACAACAGGCAGCATAAGCTGAAATTTTTAGGTGTGAGCAAGCTGGGATGAGCTAGGTATACCAGTCTGCCATACTTACTAAAAGGCATTATTTCTAAACCAGTGCAATAACAAACAAACCCTGCTAGATTCAACCAGAGAGGTGCCTGCCTGAGCTTACACCCGCGGGAAATCTGCCTAAATACACTCAAATAAAACGTGCCACAGCAAAAGAACACGTTTCCTTGTCATTTTTTGCATGATCTGCAGTAGTGTGGCTCTCCAGGTGTGTGTTCAGTGTCAGGATGGCTCACCTTGGAGCATCTGTAGCACCTTCTGTCCCTTGCGCTGCTCCCTCTGCCTTTTTCTGCAGGGTAGATCGGCTGCTCCCGCAGCAGCTGTTGAGCCACAAGTCACAGCTCAGGGGTAAGGTAAAGCAGCTCTGATGCAGGTTACCTCAATACCCCGAGCTGCAAATTGTGGCAGTCACTGTGCAAACAGCTGAGCCCTCCTGCAGCAGGACTGTGGGTCCAAGGGGGACAGGCAGCAGGGAGAGGAACCCTCACAGCTGTCCCAAAGGCAGCCTTCTGCTCTGAAATTCGAGCCCGAAAAGCTTGCCTACAGCCAAACCTGCCCCAATTACTGTAACCGTTAACACAGGCTGCTGTGTGCCCACCTCGATTTGGGTTATCCCCACTCTGGTCCAGTTGTGTCCCCCTCCACGGGAGCAGCCTGGGAACACAGCGCCCGTCACCAGGACTCAGGCCCATCCACGGGGGCTCCTGTTCCAGCCTGGCACAATCTTGGGAGCAAAAAGCTGAGCTACTGCCCCACTCAGTGTGGTGGCGGCTGCTCCCCGGGGAATGCAACAGCCCCTCAGGAGCTGGGCACAGCCTCACCTGTGGAAGATGCTGGCCATGCTGCTCCCGAGGCAGGCAGGGTGAGCCAGCAGCGACAGGGAATGAGCACAGTGCTCTCCTCAGATAACCTCCCCAGCACCTGCTTGCTTCATTCCAGGCATTTTGTAACCAGAACCCTCCCTGCATGAGTTCTTAGTCTAACCCGCCGCTGGCGCACCAGACAATCGGGATCAGAGCTAAATCTGGGGTATCCGCAGGGAACTGGCTCCTGCTTTGTACGTCCTGGCTGGTCCAACAAGGGCAGCTGAAAGTCGGCAATGAAAAATGCTTCACTTGTAATCTTCCATTTGGTCTAGAAATTAAGCACTAAAGCACAAGAGAAAGTGTGGATTGAGGGCCAGTTAACGCCCTTCCACTGTACTGTTTCCCAATCTGCTCTGTCTAATGAATCCTCTCCCAGCCCTGGGGCATGAACAGCCCTCGCTTGCATGGCAGAGGGGGCAGGAAGGCAGCACTGGCCGTGCTCCTTTGCCTTCCGCTGGCTGTCCCTGCACCCGAGATCTGGCAGACTCGGGGGGAGCAGAGTCAGGAGAGGATGCTGCTTTGTAGGGACAGAAGGGACTGACATAAGTGAACAACAGGAGCTGGTTTGAAACTCTTGGCACTCGTCTCCTGTTCAGCCCATCCCCACTCGGCAGCCAAGCTGGGCAATGAGACCCCCAGGATGCTCCTGACAGAAGTGATAAATCCAGCCAGGTCTTACTGTGCACTGTCACTATCCTTTAAGTGGTCATTAAAAACATAAAAACCAAACCTGCCCATTTTCCGTTACTGTGAAGTAATGGCCCCGTGTATCTCCAGACTCTAATCTCACAGGTTTTTTTATGTATTTTATGGTACTTTATTAATTTCATCTGGATTATGAGGTAGTTCTAAGGAGTTCTGCAGGCTGAATCCATTTCTGTAATCCTGGACTGCTTCTTTTTTGCCTCTATCTCGTGACCAGTGATATCATTAATCCACTGACCTTGAAGGGAAACAGCTTTTCTCTTTCCAGGTATCACAGCTGGATCTGGCTCCGAGTCTGCAGCGATGACCAATACACGCAGCGCTGGGCGGGCTTCCTGCTGAGCACCCAGCCGAGCACACTGCAGGGCACAAAGGAAATGTAATCTATCAGACTTGGCCTTCTTAATGTAAGAAAGAGCCACATCCCTCAAAGATCAAATATCTCCCACTGCCCAACTACCTGGAATAGCTGTGGCTACTCAAAACTTTGGAGAACTAGACCTAAAATTAAGAAAGGTAATTTCCTTGCGAGGAATAGCACCTTGGCCTGGACATGGGCCATTTCCTGAAATGGGAAGGCTAAAATTAGCTCTGATCTGGGATTCTGCTGAATGGGCTAACACAGGTCTGACCAACACTCGCAGGGTATCAGCACTACTGGAAACCTCTGGCCAGCAGTAGCAACATGAATGTTACCTCCAGTACTCAGTAGCATCTCCTGCCCATATGAGGCTGAGTGCCCCACCTTCACTGTCACTAGTGACCATTGGATCAAGGCAGAGATAGGTGATGGGATGGAAACACTCTCCAAGGGGAGAAGGTGCTGGGTTTCCAACAAGGGTTTGTGCTGTTCAGCAATGGTAGCCTACAGACTTTCACAGTGGTGTTTGTGGTATCAATGCTGGCCCAAATTTAAATAGACAAAAATAAAGACACACTGGAAAGCAGCCTAGGAACAGAAAGCGTGTAGAGTCCTTGACAGGGCAGTGAAGATGTAGGACTTTCACCCATCAATTGTGCAGGGCTAATATCTCCTTCGCTGCAGTGCCCTGATTTCAGCCACATGCTGCAGTTCTGCAGCCCAGCATTGAAACAGCCACTGAAAATGGAGGAGTGGAGGGAGGAGATGATGTACCTAGAGAAGAACAGGCTGATTTAACACCTCTTCCTGCTGCCAAAAGCTCCGTCCGTGGGCTTTGTAGTCATCACCCAAAATAGAGCCATAGTCTGTGCCTCCTCCAGGAGACAGTCCCTGCTGGAAACATATCAGGGCACTGCTGGGGCAGCAATTTACAACGCACAGAGCCACCTGAGGAGCTGCTGACACTGCATCCCATCGTACCTGGCTCCTTTCCCTTTTCCCCACCATTGGAGCTGCCTGTTGATGCTGTGATAGCCTGGGAACCTGACACAGGGCTTGACCAGCAAGGAATGCAAGCTGGGCTTGGGCAGAAAGAAGGAAAGGTCCTGCAGTAACCTTGGGGTGCAAGTCAGAAAGCCACCCCACATGGCTGTCATCTAATGCCCAAGACACCTTGACACAAAGGGTCCCTTCCAGTCCAGCCCCAGCCTGGTAGAGGCTGAGCGGCTCTGAGAGAGCTCCTGCGGCAGCCTCACCTTCCTGGGACCGTCCAAGCTACTCCAGGAACCCTCTTGCCAATGCAAAGACACATCCATCACTTCCTTTGTGTGTTCTGCTGCCAGGGTCCCTCCCGAAACCTGAGCTGCTTCAGCCCCAACTTGCCCCAGACTCAGCCCATTAGCACCCAGACAAGACCAGTCACACGAAACCCCGGCTCCCAACACGCTGTGACAGCGTGGGAGCTTCGCCCCTTCTGCACTTCAGCCACAAAGCAGCAATGCGGCTGGTTTCTCAGGTTTTCACGTATTCTCTGTGGCCTTGGGAAGCTCTCCCCACAGCTTCCAGGCCTCACAACCTATGCAGAACCCACTGCAGGCTGCCCCAGCCCTGCCCCAGCTGTCCCCTCGCAGGTCACACGCAGTCACTGGGTGGCACTGTGCCCCTGCCTGTGCAGCCACCCAGCTCCATCCTCCTCCCCCCTCCTCCCGAGGAACCCCCAGCTGGGGCAAGGGGCCAAGGCTCTCCTGGCCAAAGGGCACCCATGCAAGGCAGCCAGCCCCGCTCAGCCACAGTGGGAGCGGACAGATGCTTGGGGAGCCCTCAGGGAGGGGATCCCCAGCCCCCAAAGACGGGCTTCACTGCCTCCCTGCCAAGCTCTCCTTCCCCACGGCGGGTGCGTTTTCATTACCATGGTAAAAAGAGATCAACTGCATCTTTACAATATCCCCCTCCATAAAACTAATAGGCCAGGCAATTGGGACAGCCCTGTGAAGTACTTTATCGTCTGAACTCGAGGAGTTCGTGCCGCAGCTCACAGGCTGTCCCGACCCCAAACCCCAGAAATCACAGCGTTATTTCTCCCCTATCCCCCCTTTTGGACTGGGAGCAGCGTGAGGATGAGCACGGTGCCACAATGCCTGCCTTCACTTGACTCCCACCACCCAGAGCCCCACTCCGTTCCAGTGGCACAAGGCTGCAAGGAGCATTCCTAGGGATCAGGGTTTCTTTCCAGGGCATCATGACACAGCTCTGCCCTGATTCTGAGAGCTTTTACGTCATCAGGGTGAGTGAAGGACCAAGACGCTGGACCCAGCTCTGGGCCAGGGCCAGCACTGGGAGGTTTCTTTGTAAACACTTTGCCTTTTGTTTCATTTGCAGTTGAAAGCCGGAGGCCAAGCTCACCCTGGGGAGGAGCAGACAGCCCTTCTTGACATGATGATGGCAAAACCTGCTCAGCTCTGTAAAAGTCCCTTCCCTCCACATTGACACCCCGCATTTGTTTGGGAAGCTGGAGGTGACACATTTGGTGTAACCCAGAGTCCCATTTCAGAGGTTACCTGGCAGGGTTTGAGGGACTGGTTTTGCTTTGCACACTACTGGGACCTGACAGATCTCAGTGGCATGCTCCAAACATACAACAGTCTGAAAGCTGCACCAGGGAGCCTGGTCCTGGCTCCAGCAGTGGCTGGGTGGACATGCCTGGGGAAAGCAATCATCAAACAGAGCAGCGGCTGCCTACCTTCCTTCTTCCTGACGTGTAAAAGCAGCCCAAGAAAAGCTTCCTTTAATTGCCTCCCCTACATTAGACCTTCCAGGGGAAATTAGCACAAATGCAACATCAGTAGCACCAAGGGAATGGACCCTGAACAACTTGGAAGGGGGTTAATTAGTTTGTTGAAATCATTCTCTATTTGCCACCTATAGCTCCAAGCCTTGACAAACAGTCGGGAAAAAGGATCTCTTTGCTGAAAATCAATGCTCTTTAGAGGTAAGAGCTAAAGATCCTCCAAGGAGTATACTGTTGGGAAATAAAGTGGAGGAGACTGTTCCTCTGACATTAAGGTATAAGACAAATGGTAGAAGCAAAAGGTTTTCAGGCCTCCATAAAAGTTAGAAGGGAGACAAAGAGCCCATTTCTCCCTTCTGTGGTTTACTGTCTTTAATCTCACTTTGCCTTAGTGTTCCCACCTACCCCACGGGACAGAGTCACGTTTAGATGTGCTGAAAAGTTTAACTAGGATTTGCAGAAATGATTCAGGATCCCCAGACACCAACTGCCAGAGCTGTGCAGAGTGGAGCTGCTTGTCCCTTTGGAGGATGATCCCTCAGCACCAAGGCTGCCAGCAGACAGGCTCTCTGCTCCTGGAGGAACCAGGCAGGTTGCATGGGTGCACTAGGCAGAGAGCGCAACATCAGAAACCCCCATAGCTCCTGACAAACTCTTTCCTCCTTAGATTAATTTAATATTAGACTGTATTCACTCCAGAGACTTGTGTAAAACAACTCTTAATCCCACCATAGCTGCCCCAAGCACTGCAGCGCTGGTAACCTGCAGCAGAGCTGGGCTATGCCCACAGCAGGACCTGTCCCCGCAGCACTTCTGCTATCTCCACCACCATTTTAGTGAGGTAACAGGATGGGAGGGTTAAAACACAACACACCGCAGCTGAGTGACTGCCATGGGCAGCATTTTGTGACTAAAATTTCCTTGAGTACCTGGTTTTAAAGCTGAGGCTAATGTCATTTGGAGTCCACATCAGAGCTCCGTGCTGCCCCGTGGGGGAGGGAAGGGAGGACAGCTCCAGCTCCATAACCAGAAGTCTCCTCCTTTAATCCAAGGACACGACTTCTTTGCTTGGCACACGATGAGCTGCCCTCCATACCTTCTATACTGTCTGCTGACATTTATATTTCAAACTAATTGCCACTACATCATCTGATCCTGCCCAGCTGTCTAAAAAAAAAAAATACATCCTGCTTCCGCTGGGACCTGTTTGTCAGAAGCTGTGAACTCATCTCCATCCAGCACCAGGATAGATTGAACAAACCAAAGCAGTATTTTATTGCTGAAGCATAAAACATGGGAATAAACAAGCACTGAAGTGCTACTGATCATTAAAACCAGATGGGAGCCCATTTACTGCCTCCAACAGTGAGGTGCCATGGCTGCTCCACTGAGGCCCCACTGAAATAGGAAACCCAAAGCACCATCTGGGACGTGCTGGATGGCAGCAGCTACAGGCAGCCCCTGCAATTCAGGCCTGAATTTATCTCTACTGTCCTCTCACTACCACCCCAAGGACAACCAAGGAGCAACAAAGCTTTTAGTCCCGGCTCCTGAAACACAGTCATTCCTGCAAGGTTGTGTCTAGGTGAAAACGCCCTGGTGGGGACAAGCAGCCCAACAGCCTGTCCCACTGTCCAGGGGAGCTGGGGTGGGGAGAATCACAGGTCAAATTGTTTACACACAGAGCAGGGACCTGGTTGCACTTCAACAGTATTTGTTCATGTGTACATCAGAGAACCACCACAGGTTCTGGTCACCCCTGTGCAGTTCAGCTCCTGGATGGTGGATTATCCAGAGCAGCCCAGGTCTGACCTTATTTCCCTACTGGCCAGCTCTGTCTGGCAGAGAAGCTAAGTACCACAGTGGAAAGAAGCCAGGGGCTATTCCTCTCCTTCCTAATCAACATTCCCACCACAGATAAACGTGCAGAAAGAGCATTCCCAAAGTCTGGAGTACTGGAAACTGGCCTTCAGAAACAGCTCCATCCCCAGCACCCTGAGCTGCAAGCTGAGCTCAACCCCCAACCTAGACTGAAGCTTTGCACCTTCAAGTCCCACCTTCCCATGTCACGAAGTCCTCTCAGCAGCTCAAAACCAGCGCTTTGCATGGGGCCAGAGGTGGATTCCCCAGGCTGCCCCTGTGAGAGGAGATGCAAATGGAGCAGGAGACTGCTGGAGAAGCAGAGACAGACAGATGCTTTTACACTTCAAAGGAACAGGGCCCTGTGAGGCTTTCAGGAATACGCACAAATCCGATAGACTCCTTTTAAACACCAAGCACATTTGCTCAAGTGTGAGGCAATTAGTCCCTGAGGATGGAGGCAGGATGGGGCCATTAACAGACATACGGGCAGGATGAAGCAGGGCAGGATGAAGCAGGGATGAGAAACACGTGGCCAGCCCAGCCTGATGAGTTGAAAACCATGCTGTTTTGGCCCAGCTTTCTCAACCAGGATTTTCAAAATGCCCTTGTGTCCCCAGGGGCTCTACAAGGAGCACATTAGGGTCACTCAGCCTGTGCCAGTGCAATGCTCAGTATATCCCTTTGGTAAATGGGGCAGTTTTGATCACATCTCCTCCATTGCTCAATCGTTCACTGCTTTTATCCCTGGAGAACGATGACTAGGGATGCCCCGGAAGGATGTGGGAGCGTTGACTTAACTGGGTCTGCAGCAATTCTCATTTCTCACTCACCTAAACACTGGTGGGTGGTGCCCCAGCTGCTCTGGACAGCTCTGTCTCCACAGAGCCCCCTCCTGATGGTAAAACAGAGCCAAAACCAGATTGTGGGTGAGGAGAAGGCTCAGCATGAACAGAGCCAGCACAGGGACAGACCCCATGGTGTGACAGAAACCAGGCCTGACTCATCCCCTTCTACTCTGCACCATGTTTCCATGCAGATCTACCCCTAATGCATCATCTCTCAGGGAGAATGTTATGCAGAGATCCCAGGTGCTGGTGCTTTGTGACCCCACAGATGGGAGCTGGAGGAGTGACAGTGCCAGCACACAGAGGTCTCTCCTGTGAGCAGCTGTTGTGTTTTACATGTACAATCTTGATAATGAGAGGCAGAGATACCAAATCTGAGTGATGTTTTATGCCTGGCTGTGTGACTGATGGTGTGTCTGCCCTGTATTGCTGGCTACCCACTCTCCTTTACAGAGGCACACAATTTTCCCTCTTCAGTAAAAAGAGGAAGAAAGAAAAACCTCATAATGTCCCTAGAAAACTGTAGAAGATGGAAATTACATCCATCCATTACACTCACCAAGCAGGGCGCTGTCTGGGCAGGAATGCTGCAGTCGTACACCTGCACATTCAAAGAAAAAAAATGGAGTATTAGAGAAGTGTCAGAGGCAATCCAGCACCCTACAGCAAACTACTTCATGCCATAAAACAAACTCACATGACTTGGAAAAACAAAAAAGGAACAACACTAAATCAAGCTGGGCAGCAACAGGGTTCCTCAGGGCTGCAGCACTTCTCCTCACCCCTGCAGTGAGGGATTGCATCACCCTGGGTTAAAATTTTGTCCGATACTGCTGCTCAGGCCCAGATCTCAAGAGCACTTCACCATTTGTTCTGGGCAGTGCACACCATGTGCTGTGGAGGAGAAATGCTTTTCCTGACTTGCTTCACTTTGTCCCGTGAGCATGCAAGCAGCTGCATTACCTCTCTCTGGCTTTCTCCTGCTCAGGTGTGCTGTAATGTCTGGAAGTCACGTTTAAACCTTCCTATGTCTCTGCAAAGCACAGCAGTGAAAGCAGCTTACCTGGAGTCCCGGAGCCAGGCCAGCAGTGATCCTGCTCCTCACAGCCCAGGGAACCAAGGGCTGAGCCCAGAGAAACAGGCAGGAACCCGCACCCCACACAGCCACAACAAAACCGCAGTGGAGTCGTGCCCCCGAGCAGTGCAGGAGCCCAGCCAGGCTCTGGGGTGGCTTTGGGCATCGGGGAAAGTGCGACAGATCTCCTTCCCATGCTTTGGGGAAAACCCTTTGTCCTCCCTTCTCCAGCTGGCCCTGCACGGTTTTAACCCCTCTCTCTTTGTTTTTGCCCATTTATGAAGCAAATTCAGGCTGAGGGTGGGGAAGCAGGTAAGTGAGGACACCAGCACCCCACACATTTGGCCACTGATGAGCAGGGAGAGGGGCTGGCAGCTGCCCACAGCTCCCAGGCAGGAGGGATCTGGCTTTGTGCTGGTCCAGCCTTGCCTGGCGGGTGCTGGCTGCTGTTGGTTGTTGTCAGCCAAATGTCCCACCCTACCTGCCAGGAGGCTCCCCATGGGATCCCAACCTGGGGCTTGCGAATTAAGTGGCTTTTAAGCTCTGCAATAAAAAAACATTTGACTTGAAGAATGTTATTATTCCTGGAAGAGGGTTTGTGCTTGGATTTGCCTCAGGTGACCAGTACATATGCTAACCAAGGTAACACACTACAGGAGTCTCCAGGGAGGCTCACCGAGGACCAAACAACAGCCGCCCCCACGCTGGGCAGTCCGGTCAACCTAAAGGAATCAACGAGTCCAGCTCAGCCTGGCTGTCCAGCCTCAAGGCAATTTGAGTGCCCCAGCCCACCCAGGCACAGAAATGCTGCTCCCCAGGAGATCCTCACAACTCCTTGAAGGCAAAGAGCCCCCCTGGGCAGACCCTGCCCTGCACCACGCATACGAGGACTTGCAGCCAACACCAGGCGCTGCAGAAGGTGCCAGCAGGCACTGGGCCGAGGAGGTGATCGGATGGTACCAGATGGTGAGTTTGGTTTTCGCCAGCTGAGCATCTCTCTCCCTCCAGCAACTGGAATTCTGATCAGTTCTTACTGAAACCAGCTGGCAGCTTCTTCTGCAGAGCCAGAGGGTGACTGAGGGTACAAGTGCAGAGGCCGCATCCTGGGCAAGGTGAAAGGGACCCTGCACCCCTAAGAGGACTCACCATGTGGGTACTTTGCTGTGCTGTGGGGCAACAGCATCACAGGTGCCTCTCCCAGGCCTGCACTGCTCACCAGGATGGGGCTGTCTGTGAAAGAACTGCAGCATTGGCAATAAAGCATTTTTCTGCCATTCCCGTCTGCATTGAAGCAGCATCAGATAAGGTTTAAGGTGACAAAAACCAGTCGTAGAAACTAAAATAAATCAGGATCTTTATTTCCCATAGGAAATTTACCTGATCCCATTTATAGTCCATTTGCCCTCAGCCTTATGTAACTCCTCTGCAGGAAAGGAGCAGAAAATGCAGAGAAGATAAACAATTTGCTGCAAAGAATTAGTGCAAGAGCCTGAGTCACATCTAGCAATGCAAGCAGATAACCTGGGGCTCACCGAATATGCTGCAGAGAACAATGAATACTGAGATCAACAGCGTGTGTCATGCATGTACCAACTGGCCCCAGGTAACATGACTAAAGTGGAGCCACTGGTGTGCTTGAAAGAGATGCACAAAAAACACACTTGAGAGTTTATTTTATTGCTCTTAATGGCCTGCCTTCCGTATGTCTCATTTCCTTTTATTGAAGCTGTCAGAGAGGCATTACATTATCTCACATGCGTGCAAAAACCAGCGTTTCAGTCGAGCTCATACAGACTTTTAAATGCCACAGCTGAAGAAAACAAGACAGTATGAACTGCAAAGGGAGGAGGCGGCAGCAGAGTCCAGAGCACACACCTACGGACAACATTTCCAAAGGCTTCACAAACCAGCCAAGCCTCGGTCTCCAACCAGAGACAGGCGAGCGAGGAGAGTAAAGGGACTTTCCTAATAAGCCAGATGATTCACTGCAGAAGGGCAAAGAGTCCTGTTGTAACAGAAGGCTGATGAGTAATTAATGGCTTGTCCTAGGCACAAGGCTGAGTCTTTTACACCGGTGCAGAGCTGTCTGCCAAACCAGCTCTACCACAGGCCCACGGGGCAGCAGCACTTGCAACACTACTCTCAAGGTTTGAGAAACAGGACATTACACCCATATTTGCACAGGAGTTTCCCTGCGCTGCCCCGTTCTCCTCAATTACTCATACTCACCACAGCATGGTTTTCATCCTCATTAGCACCCTGCGACAGAGGGAAATACAACCCAACTTCAAAGATAAAGAAACAGATCTCAACAGGTAGCTGGGGGCATGGGGGGTGTATTACTTTCTCTTTTCTTGTTAGCATGGCACTGGCAGCAATCATGGTGGGGTACCAGGAGGACTGCCTTGCAGAAAGCACCACCCCCAGGGTGCCCTCAAGGCACCAAGCTCCCTAGCCAGCCTTCTCATCTGATTTCCAAGATGTGGAAAACAGTGGTGGAATAATCAGCTACTAATCCTCAGAGACAGAATATTTTTCTCACCTACAGAGGACAGCCTTTTACAGCCTGACCCACCTTCACGCAGCTGGCATTTGGACAGCAGGAAATCACGATATTCTAGAGTTAAAAACAATCTCTATGTTTTTCTTCCCCCAACCAGATTTGGGTTTAGTGAGTCACTTGCATCCACACGCATGTCACACACAGCAGGTACAAATCGCTGCTTGGCCAGGGCACGATCAGAGGAGAGGCTAATGGGGTAATATGGACATTTACTGTGGTGAGGTCTGACCTTTAAACACTGCACATCTCACACCCATCCTGTGAAGCCGAGGGGAAGTACTTGGCTGCTCTGTACGTATCGTAATTGTGGTACAAAAGCAGTTAGCAATACTCTATTTAAATAAGGAAGTAGTCATTGTAGTTGAGTTTCACAAATTTGTAGGGCTACTTTCCAAGTCATTTTAACAATAATAAACATGGTTTGACACCTCTAAGCTATGCACATGCACAGTGCTGAGTGGGTCCCTGAACAGACCAGTGCACAGCCTTTCCTGGTGTACCTGAACACCCATCCTGATGCACTGGTGGTCACAAACCCACCCAGGTCTGCTCACAGACAGCCTCTTGCTACACACACACACACGTGTGCACACACAGAGAAAACCATCTGGCACAAACACTAAATGACACACCTCACTGCCTGCTGATGGCTACATGCCACACAGCAGTTTATTTAGAGCGTTACAAGAAAACATGCCCTGAATAACACCTAGGAACATGTCTATCCTCCCTGAGAAGCAAAGAGCCTGTCTCAAACAAGACCCCATTGCCTGGGCCATTCTGTCGCTTGGGCAAACAAGGATGCCTCCCTCTTATAACATGAAGATAAAAACAAATTGTCTTTGCAGGTAACACGCAGGCTGCTCACGGGCTGAGCAGCTCCTCCCCACGATGGGACCACTGAGGTAAGGGAGGTGAAACTGCTCTGACAACTAACATGGACACAGATCCCTACAGACTCCCAAACAGCAGCAAGATGCCTTTGCTGACCAGACTGGGAGGTGCTGGGCACACCAACAATGCCGTGCACAGCTCAGTGCCTACAGGGTATCAATTAAAGCATATGTCTGATGAGCAATGCCAGGCAGGTGAGAACTGCCTACTGATAAAGCTCGCTCAGAGTGTAGCACAGTAACCACAACTATAAATTATATTTTCCAAGGGTGAAAGAAGAAAGAAGTTCACAGCCAAGATTTCCCTCCCCTTGAAAGGAAGAGGTCAGCGTGACACAGCCAGCACTGCTGTTTGTGGCCCTGTTTCCGACAACCACAGCAGCTGGAAACTCCTAGCAGAGCTCCCCATGTTCTGTGAACAACCTCCCTTCACCACCAGCAGAAAGAAGAATGTTTCACTAACCTCCAGTCTAGGGGTGACAGAAGAGGGATGGGCACAGGGGACACGCAGACATAACACACAGCCTTGCTGCTGCTTCTCCTGCATGGGACAAACTCTTCCCTGTCTGCATGACACTCTGCTGTGCTCCAGACACATATGCTGTGTATCTTACTCTCGGACGCTGCTGGAAGAAAGGCAAGACTCTAGCTTTAGTTTGACTACGCTAAGTGAGGAAACTGCTCAAGAGGACACTTGCTTATTTCACTTGTCTTTGCAATAATTCACTGTAGCTTCTTGGCCACCTGGACAGCTTACTGAAACTCCTCAGCCCCTATCTCCTCGCATACAAGTCTTGGGAGGATGGGATTTTGGAAAATGCCAAATGTGAGATGCAAACAGCCTGGGACTGATTGTTCGGCAGCTCTTCAACTACTACTCTCGCAGCTCCTCTAGTTTCCTACTCCTGTTGGGGAAAAAAACCCCACTGTAGAACACATTGATTCATCCAGACCCACACTGACATGGTCAGGGCAGCTGTCAGTTTAGCCATTGCTTGTGAAATACCGTGAGGGTTGTTGTGCAAGGAGACAAGGAAGTGAAGGTGTCCCATGCTAGCCCTTGCAGCAAATACTTCTCTGCCTAGTGTAGGCAAGGCTTCAAAAGGTCAACACCCCGGAGCAAATTTGATCTCATTTACAATTTTTTTTCAGTTTTTATATTGGGAAGAGTCTTCCCCATTCACCAGCAGGCATAGGGGAACAGAGGGTACTGGCTCCATTCGGCCACGGTCCCATGGGCATGTCCTGGAGCCCCCTGTGCATTGTACTCTGTGGAGAAGGCCGAGTAGCTCATAGCCCTGTACTGGCTGTGGGAAGGCACCATCCACTGGCCGAGGCCTTGCTCGGTGCCATAGGCACTGTACACAGGCGCTCGGGCCCCAGGTTTCCCGACAGAGTCAAGAGTCATGTTCACCACTCCTGTGTAGTCCTGGGGAGGAGGCAGAGGTGGGGGGAGTGGAGGCAGGTTGGTGAAGCCCTCAGGGAGCTGTTTGGAGTCATGCTCGGGCACCGTGGCGAGATCCAAGGGGTGGCACCTTGCCCGGAAATCGTTCAAGGCTGCAGCATCACGGGTGGGAAGCTGCTGGCTGTCCCCAGCTTCGTGGAACCTGAGCCCCAAGGGCAGAGAGAAGAGCGAGTCAAACCTACCGCAGCAGAAAACCACTGAAAACACACACAGATCCCCTGGGGAAAGGCAGGGCAAGCTCTCAGCGTGCTCTCTTCCCCTTGCCTACTGCTTCATCTTACTGCTAGTGTGGATTTTAGTACAAGCCTTGCTATGACTCGCACAGAAAAACTAAATGCCAGAGAAGGTAAGCCCCAAATGTAGAGAAGGTAAGCCCCTCTGGCTCAGGTCTAGACTAGGCTCACTATAGCTTATTTGCAATGATAAGGAGGAGGGAAAAAATCTCTGGGGTCCTGCCACTCCTCCAGTGTGCTTCCTCCAAACGACAGGCAAGCATTGCGGTACACAGAGCTGGCTGGAACAGCATTTCAGGACAGGGAAATAAAGAGCATTACTAAGGCATGAATATGCCCAGAATCGGTGAGTTTGAAGTAACACAGACAGGTGCTGTTGTGGAGCTATCTCTGCGCTCATCTACCAGCTATCACCAGGTATGCTGCCCAACAGAAAGGCATCCTTCCTTACTCCCACTGGCTGTTTTTCATAGGAAATACCCAGTAGAAGACGAGAAATTTCATCAATTAAAGGGTGGCTTTGGGCATGGGCACCAGGAGGTGGGACTCACCGGTATGTCTGGTAGGATGGTGTTGGCACTTGCTGCTCTCTGGCCAGCCCCTCCCTCTGCTCAGATAGCACCGGCGATGCTGCAGGGAAGGCCTGGCTCCCACTCTGCTCTGAGACCCAGAAGGGGTATCCACTGCTGACCACCACGGGGTTACTCTCTTCCTTCACATCTACAGTCTCATCTTTCTCAAAATCTGACTCATAGCAGGGAAAAGAAAGAATGGAAAAAAAATGAGAAGGAGTAAGAGAGAGCCAGAGCTCACTGTGGTCCACTGGCAGCTGCATTAATTGCAGGATGGTGAAAGCAAACACACTAATACCTCTTCTGCAGTCACACTGTCTTAAGGTTTCCAGCTTTTTCCTACCCTTACACTGTGGCATTCAGTCCTGCCCTGTCATCTCTCCTTAGTTGTTGCTACTACCTTGTGCTACTGCAAATAGCACCATAAACTGGAGCAAGGAATGATCAAGCTTAAAAACCAACCTAACAGAGTAAAGATTTTTTTTTTTCATGGCATCAGTTCCCACATCTGCATCACAGCCCAGCTATGATCATATGTGGTCACAAAGCACGGCCAGGCTGGGAGGCTGGTGACAGAGCTGATGAATAGTCAGTAATGACAAATGACTTGTGAGCAGTCTCCTGTGGATCATTCCCAGAAAGAGTCAGAGACTTGAAGCCATACACAGCACTCTTTAGTGACTCCACCCAGGCCACTCTCCTGAGAGAGGGGACTATGTTGCTATTTCTTTTCCTTCGTATGGCCCGGGCACTGTTTGGAAATCATTCTCTGGGATTGTTGTGATCAATATTACCACGTTCCTCAGCACCAGACTCCTTTTCCTCAGGCACCTTCCTCTTCTGGCCCTTGGCAGGACTAGACTTCTGGCACTTGGCTCGTCCTTCCCTGGAAACAAACAAGACATGGGGGTAGCTTGTATGTAAGCTTTTTGCCTAGATAAATATGCAAGGGATGCTGGACAACCCCTGGAAGACAAAAGGCAGGATGAACCTCTCTGACATTCCATGAGCTACAGCTCTCCTAGCAAAGCACCCTGGCAGGCCCTTGGGGAACAGTGGAATTACAGGGTCACCTCGGTGCCCTCAGTGTGTGCTTCAGAGAGAGCCCTGGCCCTGGGGATAAACCATAAAGGGCTTGCCCGCTGCGTGTTTGTACAGAAAGCACAATCAATGTGGAAACTCCCACCAGAGGTTTTGGAACCAAGTCTGTAAGTGTATTCTGGTGTAGGGTATACATACTGCGCACACTGGTGTGTGTGAAAGTGGCTTTCTCCTAAATGGAAAATGAGTCTAAGCTTAGTCAGAAATGATCCTAGGAGGAGAAAGAACATCCATGACATTTTCAAAGTTTAAGTAAAAAAGAGTCAGTTTTGGCCTTTTTCATCAGGAAATGAGATTTTTTTCAGGCATAAAATAACACAAAACAAAATCTCAGCTATTTTCGTAACATTTTCTGCTTGGAAAAATTTTTTTTCCTTCTCTACTGCCAATCTATGTTTGCATTTAGGCTTTTTTTTAAAAATCTCATCCACTGGTTGCCCTCAGACCTGACAGGAGATGTTGCTGCTATTGATATCCGTCTTTCCTCTCACAGACAAAATCTCCTGCTGGAAGAGATGCTCCCTCACACAGAGAGAGTTGAGGGAGCCTCCAAATGATCAAACTGATCTCAAAGAGACACAATGATCTACTGTGGATTCCTGTCATCACTGCTATTCACATGGCAGACTCCAGCCTAGCTCCACTTTGCAAGGGAATGCAGGTCTCAAATTTGTCACAGCTCCCACATTTCTGTAGGAAATCCTGTATGTCCTCCCACTCCCTAAGTCTCTTGGGAGGAGGCTGCCCAGGGGGACATCATTCCCAGATACAGGCAGATGCAGCGAGCACAACGCAGCAGGCTCTGCAGAGTTAGCTGGTATAGCTTTGCTCAGTGCCCTTGGGTACAACTCACAAGCAAACTCCAGTTATAAATAAATTAAAATGAAAAAACAGTTTACCTTCGAGTGTTCTTCCCATGCTCGCGGAAACCTTTAGCAAATGGATTGTTGTCAATCTTGAGCTTTGTAATCTTGAAAAAAAAAATGGAACAACATTCAGTATCATGGCAACTGGTTGGGTTCTTCACTATTTCAAGACCTTCACCTCAGTATTTATCACAACTGCTTGTCTGAGGGTTTGGGGCATACCCTTGCCACAGAACCTGAGCTCTCCCATCAGCTCCCGTTATTGATTAGGAACTGACAGACGGAGAGGAGTGACTTTGCCAGGCTCAGCAGGAATCTGGGTGGGATTCATCCGACTAGAGAAATACACAGAGTCAGTATCTACATTAGGACTTTTGCCCATACTTTTTACTGCATTTAGGATTCTGTTAATCACTGACAGTGCACTTAATACCATTAAGGTGTCAGAGTAAATGTTTTCCACAGGAACCATAATGTGCCTGTTTCTTCCCACTGTCCACTACAGGTGCCCAGGGTGAGTAGCTTGGAAGAAGACATCTTCCTCTACAAGATTTCTAAAGACTGAGTATTTAGCAATGCGTCCAAGAGCAGCACTTGCTCACTGTACCTGCTCGTTCTGGTAGGCAGTAACAGAAGTGAAGACAGTCTCAGGGAAGCTGAAGACTTGGAAGATGCTCCAGCGGACACTGAAGAGGTCATCTGCCTGCACAATGTGGAAGCGAGGCTTGTAACGGTGCATGGAGTGGAGGATGATCTAGCACAGAGACAGACAAAGGAGAAAGTTTCCGTGTGCAATCACAGTCAACACACTGTGCAAAGCCTCCTCTGGAGACTCCCAGGACATCCATTTCAAACCAGGGATGCCTTTGTGGGACTGGTGTCTCCACCACGCCTCTATAGTGACAGTGCAGACTAAAGCCTTCCCTAGCAGGTAGTTAAGAGAGCAGGAGAGCTGGGCAAGGAGTAACGGGCACTTGGATATGTTTTAATTTCCACGTGATCTAATTTCTCACAAATCTCACTCATTTCATGTAACATCTACCGGCAATGAACATCAAGAGAGCACAGCACAAAGGTCAGCTACAACCTACATGCCCATGTTGATCCAGAGTGTTGTTGGTGAGCTTCAGTTTTTGGAAGGAGACAGGTTCTTTCATCCAGTGACTGCCAGGAGCTGGGGAATCTGGGTGGACGTAGGTGCGACAAGGGAGCTGGGGTTCTGCTTTTCCAGCAACTTCCCACTGATCTTTATTCCACTGTGAAGAGAAACACAGAAATCTAGATCTTAGAAAACCCCCTACTTTCATTACATGAAAGCCCCAAGTTCGCTTCACTGACAATTTAATGGACTCCTCTAAAGTACAAGTAGCAGATTCTCTCTTAAAAGCCATGCTCATGTTATCAAAACAGCTCCTAGTTTAGGCCTCATTTTTCTTTCCTTTCTCCCAATGGCTGCCAGAGAAGTCTGACGTTAATCATGATTAAAACCGTACTGCTTACGATGAAAATGAGTTACCTTTCCAGCTGCTCCCCAAGAAATATGACAAATAATTCCAGAGAGGCATAAAATCCACCAATTACTTATGAACTTTGTCCAAAGACAATTTATTTAACAGCCTGCCCAGTGAAGCATAAGATTAATCTATTTCAAACAAAGATGGAAGGACAGCATAACTTCTGTTACTTACCTTGTACCTGAAGTTGTCCATTGGCACAAAATCTACCAGCATGAGATACTTGGCATATGGGATTAAGCCAGAGACTTTGATTTTGCATTGTGGAAACATTCGTCTGAAGGAGAAATTAAATATACAGTACAATGATACCTCTATAAAGTGGATATTGTCTAATGATCAAGCAGCATGTCGTGTTTACTCACTGTTGTGCAAAGTTCTGGCAGCAGTATTTCTACAGGCCACCTACCAAACATTTTTCTGTTTCACTGATGTACTGTCTAGTCCTATGGGCTTAGGTGGAATAGGCACTAACAGGGAAGCAGTCACTGAAGGCCTGACATTATTACTGCTTTTGCTCTTCTGGTTCCTGTAATATGACAGAGGGAAACTTAAAATATTTGGAATTTGTACAGAGTTCCCAGCCTTCTGCAGCTATCACAGACCTGGAGGATAGATCAGAGCATTTTCTAGCGTGGGCAGAAAACGTGCTCTCATCTAAGAGCACACCTAGCTTTCCTTTCCCATGCTCCCTGACGCTACTTTCATCTTCTGACTCTGCAAAAAAAAGTTTTGACACCTACCTCCCTACCCAAAGGGATTATTTCAGCTCACAGCAGCTTTGACATAATACATTACAATTTCATATTCTTCCACTGCAAGCTCCACAACGCATGACTCATTCAAACTCCAGAGCAGTCTGCACGCACAGATCATTACTATTCTGCGCCATGGTCTTGTCTGCAAATGCAGACTCAAACCCAGGTTTTGCTGCTCCACTGCTGCTGCCTGTGACCCAGGCAAAGGAAGCTCAGGGTACTTTCCAGGGCAACCTTGCAGGGACAGGAAGAATATCAGTGTTAAGCAGCGAGATAAGAGGATGGGAGTTTTCTCAGCACATCAGCCCCACAGTGACCTTTTGCACTTCAAAGTTTGGACTTCTATGACATCCTGAAAGTGTAATTCTTCTGCCAGGGGCAGGGAGATGTTTCTAACTGGCTACAAAACTAGTTCAAGGGCCACCATTCAAAAAATGAACACTTGGAGATTTTGACAACAGTTTTGAGAGGTGCGGTGTCGGCAGCTATCCTGCTCCCCTCACCTGCCAGATTTGGTGATGATCATTTCAGTTCCTATCTGATGAAACTTCATCCAGAGAGCCATGTCCTCAAGGGTGACCACAATGGAGCTCTGCGGGTAGGGCTCCAGGCTGGGGGAAGGAAGTGCCTCACACGGCGCTTTCACGTCTACCAGGAGAGAGAGAAAATGGTAACTTCAGACAGGCAAGAGCAGGCATGGAGCAGCCTCTCCTGCTCAGGGACAGGGCCTTGAGACACAGCACCCACATCCTCCAGCACAGGGAGCTACTGAACTTCACATGCTGTGGTAACAGAGCCCGGACATCTGGCCAGTGTGTCCCAGCCCCAGAGCACTGCTAGTGCACAGCACTGGCTCAGCTCAGTGAGATGAATGCCATTATTTCACCTATGAAGGTCTCAGGTGTTCCTGAGAACTAGGCAGTCTGTGCCACAATAAACCTCTTAAGGAAAATCCAGCATTTTTCTTCAAAGGCTCTTTGTTACTTAGTAGGCTCAGAAGGCATAAAGGCTTTTCCAACAGGTTTGGTTTTAGCTGATAAATTCCTTTGTAAAGATGTGTGTGTTGTACAAACTCAACCCGAGTTCCTTTGTTCGGAAACTCACCCTGGCAGGCAGCCACAACCCACTTTCAATCCTGTTCTGGTATCATTAGGGTTAGACAAAACGCTTGAATAAGAGAATAAGATAAAATCTTTCAATCCTTTCAGCTTTCAAGTATACCAGTGGGTAATGGAGAAAACAACAGATAGGTGGTAGCAGAGGTGAAACACCTCTCCAGAGGACAAAGAAGGGACGGACAGGAGACCCAAGTGTCAGTGAAGGTAAGAAAGGGAGGTGACAGAGCCAGACCACAGAATATTCTGAAGAGAGGATGGCTGGTCTGAACTGGACTGGGAGATGGAGACCACCGAGGAGCCTGTGATGGTGGTGGAAGGTGCCTCTTCAGTAACACACCATGGCACACAGAAGAGCTGCCAGCAACATGCCTGCACTTTCTATTACAGGCAGAGGACCAGCTATGGTCCTGGGGAAGAGGAAAGGGAAACTATTCTGGAGGAATTGTCTTCAGTGGTGATGGCACCCACCACCTCTGTAAAACTGTTTGGATTAAACCCCTCCTATAACTGCTCTTAATATATTGTAGCACACACAAGATTAGTGCTGTCATACTAAAAAGCCCAGGCAAAAAAAAAAAACAAACCAGTTTCATTTTAGGTCTTATGGGTACTGTTGGACTGATTTCATACTCAGGGAGGCTCTACAAGCACTGCTCCGGGTCTGTGGGACTGATCAGGCTGGTTGCCTCAGGGGCAGGCCCAGCAGCAGTGCTGGGCTCAGCTCAGTGCCCACAGGCTGCTGCTGGATGATGATGCCATGCCCAGATATTTGTTTAAAAGGGAGATTTTTCTGCCTCTCAGCCTGATCAGATATTATTCAGAGTGTATCAGAAATAAGGGAATTTTTCCCTTGTTACAGCTTTCTCGAGTAACATCTTCAAAAGAATAAGCATGAAAAGTAGACAACTACTTCCAGAGAAATTAGCTTTTTTTCAGAAAATGACATCTTTCCACAAAACCTAATGTGAGTCTAAGGGGCTCTTCCAACAGTATTACTAAGCAAAAACCATTTAAAATGTAATTTAGTCAGTTTGTAAAGATCTTTAGGCATTTTTAAAAAATATCCTCTACCTTCTTTTTCTGCTTTGATCCAACATTAATGAACTGGCTAAGAAGTAACACCTAGTTTGCTCTCTAAGATTAGCCTGTTAACATCTTCTTACTAAAGCTTCCCCCATATCCTCTTGCAAAGACATGAAAGCTGCCATGAGAGGCTGCATTCAGTAGCTCAGTGCAGCACACGTATCAAAAGCAGTTACAATAAAATTGGGCTGATTTCCCACAGGAGTCATTCAGTCACAAATGCATGCAAACAGATTTTGATTAGCTAGACAGATGCTCACTCCTTCCCCAAATGAATTTACAATTAACATTTTTGTAAGCAAATTCCAATGCCATCAAATGAGACTACAAGGCAGACCTCAAGAGTCCTTATTGAGGGTAGACTTCCAATGAAATCAAGAGGAACTGAAGTGAAAGGAGTTCAATACTGGATTAAAAATCAAATTAATTTGGTTTTACCAAAATGAGTTCACAACACATCTGTACAAGACAGATGCTACAGGAGACAGGGAAAAAACCCAAACCTGCACACAGAATAAACATTGCAGCAAAGACTTTAAACTGTAGTTAATGTCTTTCACCCTGCAGGTTTTGTGTGCACAGTCTGAGGCTGAAAAACAGGACATTACCAGTTTGCCCGGGGCTCTGGAGCCCAACAGTGGTGTGAACTCACTAAAGGATCTCCACAGCTGACTACAGTTATGTGCAACTGCTTCGGCGGGATTCTGCAGTGGTGGATCCATTTGTAGGATCCACTTTAGATTTTCTTTGTCAAGCCACAGGCTGCCTTGCAAAGCCCTTCAGATTGAGCCCTGGTGTGTGTGTAGCTAACTGCAGGACTCAGGCACCCATCTCCCCACCAAGGTGCCTGCACGCTGGGACTGACGCACAAAGCGGGTTGTGGCAGGGTGTCCAAGCACAGAACTTGTCCAAGCTGTACCTCTATTGCTTCCTCTTCTATGTAATTTAGGTTTTAAGTATTATTTGAAAGATATTTAAACATTTTCCAAGCATGTTAGTTCTAACTATTTAAAAAGTATTATTATCATTGTGGTGGTAACGCTGCAAGCGGCACCTTTAAAAACTTTCCTTATGCCAAGAGGTGAAAAGAAGAGTGCTGCTATGCTAAAGGCACTGAAAATTAAGAGATCTTTTATCTATTCCTTGCTTGATTTTAAAGTTCTTATACAAATATGAGCAGTTTGTCCTTAGTTCCTTTATCTAGAATAGACTGGGTGTATCTTTTTGCTATCTTGGAGACAGAAAGGAGAGAAGAAGAAATGAGAGTCAACTCAGTAATGCTTGCAGGGGGGATAAGATCTTTGGAGAGAAGATGCTGGAGCATAATCCACTCACCTAAAGCAGTCCTTCAATTAATTGTCAATTACTGAGACAACATTATGATGTCAGAAAATCTACTGCAGCCTTCTCAAAATGTATGGGATAGGGCTCATCATACTGAGAAAACTCCAACAAGGCAAAAGGTATGCTTCTTACCTTCACTAAAATCAGTTACTTCTACGTTTGTTATTGAAAGGGTCCAGAACTAACAGCTATCCTGTGTCCACAGGGAAGAAATGCACATCGACATATAAAGCTGAGAAATTCATCTTGCCAAAACCCAAAAAGCCTCCATTTTCTCTGATCTTATAAATGTCAATAGAAACACTTTGATTCTCTGGAAGGAACTTCATTTCTCAGAAAGTTTTTTGGCAATAATGGAAATATGGTGTTTCTACAATGCCTTGACTTCACTTCTCGAATGCACCCAGTCATCACCTGGAATATTTCTGCTGTATGGGATCATCCACCAGAAACAACTCAATAAAAAAAATGAGGTGAGTTCTGCAATAGTTGGAATCTTTAATGTGATAAAATACCGTAATACAATGTATATTTTTTCACTGTTGCTCTTTTACTTTTCAACTCAAAATTCTCTTGAAGTGGCAGGTATCAGTATGAATCAGCTCAATACAGTTTGGACTGCTCTATAAAAGCCCAAAACAACAGTGAAAGTGGAAATTATCTGAGTCACTGCACATGTGCTTTGCTTATGAATGAAACAACACCTTGCAGAGGTAGAGAAAGGAGGCTGAGACTACCCAGCCACCTCTAACGCATACACATGAACTGTGTAACCAAACCAGGTTAAGTAGTTGTTCCTTCTGATGCAGAGTAAAAGCCAGGACTAAATCTGAGGTTCAGTTATACTAGCAAATGCAGTGTCTCTGGACTGGTCTTTAGTTTTCCAGTGCATATCTGTCATTGTGCCCAATCCGATCACACTCCATGCAGAAGAGGTTAACAGCGTGCTGTGAGATGGATTGATGAAGAAAAACATAAATAAAACCCTACAGAAATCACAAAAATCCTCTGTTTGGGCATGAACCTGGCAGAGGTGGGGTGTGCTTGCTTGGGATTTATACTTTCAAAGGGCAGAGAAAAACCAAAATCAAAACCAGATAGTTCGTATCAGAACTATTATTAGCAATATAACAAGTATTTCCAAAACTTCTGTGGCCTTCAACCTGAAGGAACTCAGGGTACTTTGCAGATAATAGACAAATAACAACTCTAGCCTTCAGTGAATTGTAACACTGCACAAGGTGATACGGATAAGGGACTTTGGGGCACAATTGTGAGTAAACCTTTGCTACCTTACAAAAGCTCTTCCAAGGCTCACAAAGAACACTCAAAACTACAATTTCTCATCTAGTCCTACAAAAACAAAACCAAAACAAAACAAAATTTTAGAAATCCTCTCCAGCCACACACGCACAACTATAAATGCTAGCAACCCTTAAGGAGCACTTGTTCACTTTCTCAAATGATTGTACACTCCTGGCACAAATCTAGGATCTTTCCATGCAATAAGGAGAAGGAGTGAGTCCCTTACCTGGTAGAGCTTGCATTTTTCCATGTACTGTGGAGTCTAGGAGCTTGCACAGCTGAGAGAACCACCAGCGCTCTTACAAGGGGAGCCAAATAGTCCAGTTCAAAAGCAGGTCTGACTTCCTGAAGAAAGCAAAAGCCCTTCCTTCTGAGATCCAGTGTCAAGAGTGACCGGGATGAGAATGGGACTCCAAGCACAGCTAGCCAAGGTGAGTTCCTGTTTTATGGAGGCTAATGAGCAGGGAGGAGCTTCTCACCAGGGCTGTCCCCTTACAATCCTTTGATGTCCAAAGGGACAAAGAGAGGAAGGATCTGCAGCAATGGCTGGGGCTAAGGGAAGAAAATCAAAGAGAATTAACATGGCTTTGACATACAGGAAACCCTACAGGGGAAATGCACCTTGATTTACTGCTAACGCACTTTTAAACAAATAGAGACAAGACCAAAAACATCAGTTGAAGGCTTACCTACAAAATATAAAAATCCCTTAAACAGCAAGCAGGAAAAATATCCTTGTGGCTATTCCACAGATTTGATATAATTTTCATCTGCAGAGCACAGAATCATTTTATTCTTGATTTCTGGTATCAGAATCAAGACTGTACTGAGCTTGTTCCTTCCCAAGTGGGTGATTAACAGTCTGTGGTGAAGTTTGCTCTCGCAACTGGGATGCTGCAGCAATGCATTCATTCACCAACAGATGTCTTCTCCACTAACAAAAACACATTTAATGACACAACACTACTTACCTACCCAATCTCTGCATTCACAGTTTAAAACTGACTGCACAGTTAATTCTCCTGCTGTGCTGTTTTTCTATGGCAGGGCCCTCACCGCTGCACCACATCTGCTCTTGAGCTCAGGACTGAGGCTGCTCTACACGTGGGATCTTCTGAGCTGAGCTTCACGACTGGAAGTTGGAGGTGTTTAATGACACAGCCCTGCTGGGGTTATCATTTCACTGGCACCAAACTCCTTTGGTTGGCACTTCCAGAGCTATTGCAAGCAATCCAAGAGTCTCCAGGTGGATCAGGCACTGCTTTAGGCCTTCTTCAAGGCACTGCTCTTACTGAGGGAAGGTTGAGCAGAAGCTGAAGGACTTGAGCATTTTCCCTTAATTAGTTTATTCTGCAAGTGTGACCATTAGCTTTTGTACTTAAAAGTTCTTACAAGTGCTAAGAGACAGCAATCAAGTCTCATGCTTCAGGGCACAAAACAGCCACTACACCTGGAAGGGAGTTCTATGCATTCACATACAGAAATGGCTATACTAACATTTACAGGTCGAAGATGTTCAAAAAGTGGAGGTCCAAAGAAGGATATCAGTCTCAATGGGCCAGTGGTGGATCCTGTACAGCAAATTAAGGGGCTCTCTTCATTTCGAAGAGCTTGCTATAAGGTTGTAGCTGATTCACAGTCTAGTTTTGTTCCCATTAAAATAAACATTTTTTTTGTCAGTGATGTCATTGGGACATCTGACTTTAAGTCTGACATACAAAACATATTCTGAATTTATTTAGTCAGTTCCGAAGCCTGAACAACATCCCTTTAGTTCTGTTTTTACTGCCTTTTGGAGTTGGCAGTGCAAGGACATGCAGAAAGGACAAAGAAGTTTAATCAGAGGATCTCTTTCAACAGTGGGATTTTAGACATCTCAGTAATGGACAGGGAGAGAAAAGCCAATGCTTAGTGTGGCAAGGAAGAATGCTTTAAAAGAGAGCAGACAGAGTTTGAGAAGTCCTAAGGAGGATTCTACAGCAGAAGATGGCCCATTGGCTTCTGGCACCTTTGAAGGACCACATCCAGCTTTCCTGATATTCCCTTAAAACTACTGGATAATATAGAAGACCACAGGCGTTTCTCCTCCAGCTAACCTGGGGACATCCAGAGCTGGGGAGTCTCAGTAGCACTGAGGAGAGGACTATCATGCCCTGGAGTAACATCAACTTGTAGCTCAACTGGAGATTATTTATTCCATATGTGGAAAAATAAATCAGAACACAAAAGATCAGCTGAAGATGCTATGAAGGTCAAATCTCCTCTGCTGAACTTGCACAGCCACTACCAGGCACAAACAAGACAGAATGCTGAAATGCTTTTCTGATCTGCTACAAAAGGAAAGCCAGCATCAGATCTGTTCCCCCCACCATGTCATGCTTTTCTAATGCTAGTATTTTAATTGCAGAAAGCAGAAAAGACAACCATAATCAGAATCTGAAAAGGAAAAATAGAACAAAAATTGGGTCAGATTCAAGCTATCAGCGAGATGGATCAACATCCCACACAGTTAGAAACTGCACAACAGCAGCAGCAGCACTGGGAATTTCAGACTTCACCTGACAAGAGCGTAGGATGTGTATCATGACTTACTGCTTCTGCCATGAAAGGGTATGAGATCGTCTCCTGCTGCCACTTCATTTGCACACTGGTATCAGCATGTCTAGAGAACACACATTTGCTACAAGTACTCAAATCCTTTTGGCTTTTCGAAGCTGATTGATGGGGAAGGTGGAGTCATTAATTACCCATGACTAGTTAACGACTAGCTTTCTCCCAGCCATTCTAGTTGCACTGGAAAGGTTTTAAAAGTGAAAAAAAAAAAGTGAATTTGTTACTATTGCTGAAAAGCGTGGCTAACAGGAGCAATTCCCAGGAAATTCATCACTAGCAAAGGGGACTTTAGCACATTACCCTCTTGTCTGTCTGTCCTTGGAGCACCCTCAGGCAGTTTGCTGGGAAGTCGGAGGCGAATGTGCTGGTGTCTAACAATTCACTGGCAAATTGGAAGCTGGGGGTGTGGAAAGGGATGGGAGAGATAGTGGATCTGACATGTGTAAGTCAATGACACACACAGCTCTGCTCCAAGCTCATTTACAGCAGCAGCTAAAAATCCTGCTGTGCCCAGCTCTAACAGTAGGCTCTCCCGCTATGCTGAAGGGGATGAGGTAGGGCAGGGCAGAAGGGAGGGGATGTGTGATGACAGCAGCAGAAGCCAAGAAGCTCTTGCTTTGCATCTCTTTGAGGAGGTGATTAGAAAGAAACAGTCCCCTCTGGGTTTTGTAGTAAGGCAAATGTTTTCTGGCACTTCTCCAGCTTTAAATGAAGTTTTAACCCTTAACACTCAACAGGGCCTTGTGGGGAACTGGTCTGCACACACATCTTCCCCCATTCCCACCTTCTCAGCTGGGTAGTGCGTGATCATCTTGCCATCTCTGGCTGATGTCCAGGTCTCTCAGGCTGCAGGAGAACAGATAACGTGTGTCAGTGAGCAAGGGGCTTTGGCTACCGGGACCTGAGTCTGCGAGTGGCTGTCCAGGGTGCACCACACCTCTGTCCAGGCAGAACTTCCAGGACAAGCTCAAGTGTGAGGCATAAAGTTACTGCCTAGGAGACTGCTGAAATGCAACAGAATAATCTTTTGAAGGAATCAGTCTTGGATTATTGCTCATATGTTTCAGCACTCAGGTGCAGTAGCCAACAATCCAACCCCTGCAGGCTTCCCTCTGTGCACACGGTTGTGAGAAAGCCTCACCATATCAGCTTTAATAAAACTGGGCTCAAGCAAAGCACTGCTGTCTGCCTGAGTTTACGCAAGTGAGAAAAAAAAAAAGGTGTAGAAGTGCAAACTGCATTTAAGAGATACTCCCTCTTGAAAATGAGGGTAGCCATTTAAATGTGACTCGTTTAGCAGATTCCCACCTGGCACACGTGGGCTGCAGTCCCAGAGCATCTTGTCAACACTTTAGGAGGGATACTCTGCCATCTGCACAGGGTGAACACAGAACATGGGGAAAGAGAGCGTGTCATTAACAGGACCCGAAATAAAATAAACAGATACCCCTACACTGACAGCTACTCATTTTCATACTCATTTAAAAACATGAAGCCTCAGGCTTTCCAGACAGCTTCAGAATCCACAAACCTGCCCCTTAAATACAGGCTCAGAGTTGTGGAGCAAATGGTGCCCGATTACACACACTGGGCCACGAGGAAAAGCCTTGATGAAACTACTGCTCCTAAGGCTGTGCCAGCCTTGAAGCAAGTGACTCCTTGTCCTTGTTAGTGATCGACATCTCGTACAGAGAAAAAGGAAACAAAGTGCAACTCCCCAGACAGCCCTGAGCTGACCGAGTGAGCGGCACAGGGTAGGTCAGGACAGCCAGCTGAGCTCTGGCAGCACAGACACTGCCTGAACTGGGGCAGCTTTTTGAGCAAGCATCTGTGGGTGGCTACAGGAATGGTAAAAGCCTGCAAAGTGTTTTGAGATCCTCTAAAGAGGGAGTACATATAATCTCCAATGCTGTGGTAGCATAAGGAACAGTTCCTACCTAGTTCCTTACAGCAGCTCACATAACACAGCGTTTTCTTCTGATGGTGGGAAATGGCACCTTTTCCTCCCCTCTTTTTACAGTTGAGTTTGATTACTTTTTCCTGGGAAAAGTTATCTGGTGTCTTCAGGTATGTTAGATGTGCATTGCCATGCAGACGTTCCTACCCCGGGATGCATGCAGGCGGCCCCACAGAAGGCAGACCTCTATAGGGTTGAAAACCCCATGCTGAGCCCCAAATTGTATGACCCCCAAATCTTCCCTGGGTTCTCAGAAAGCAAAAACCACATTTGGCAAAACAAAACAGTTGGCTGGGGAGGGCCTGTTGGTAACAGCTCAACGCTAACTGAGGACAGGACCCTGGGACCCCGTGGGGTGCAGTGAGCTGCAGGACTGGCCACATGCCTGCACCCACCCCAAAGTTAGCTGTGCTTGAGCTGTGATGGGGCTGTTCTGGAAGCAAAGGTGTGGAAGTGGCTCATGTGCATGAAAACTTGTACACTGTAAGCTGAACACAAGGCTTTTCCTCTTGCAGGTTTGTGGATTGAGGTATCTGGCCACAAAGCTGTGCCCCCCAACTAAAGAAAGAGGATGCTTCACTGTCTCTCCTTTATCATATCCGCCCTCCCCAGCCCTCCTGGAATATGCACCCTTCTCCCAGCAGTTAGTTAGCATTGAGACAAGGAGGAAATACTTAGCAGCCACTTAACACTGAAGGCTGAGTTTGGCCTCAAAGGCTACAGTCCAGAGTCAAATGCAAAATATTTCTGTCTAGAGCTCTTTCAAGTTTTCACAGACTCCTGATGTTAGGTGCAATGTTTTCCTGTCAAGCCATTGTGTCTCCCAGACACAGCTCAGCACTCTGTCCCGCTCAAATCCACAAAAAATACATACTGAAAGGGCTTGACAGCAGCAAGAGCAGCCTTTCCTCCCTGACAGCGGGGAGGGCTCTCTTGCCCTGCCTCTGGGGACACCAACCCTGCCAGCAGCACCCACTGGGCTCCAGCAGGACCCACAAAGGATCAGCCTCAGAAAACAGGCAGCAAACAGCTCTGCCTTAACGTGGACACGTCAGTACTTTTATATTTACACACATGTGCACACACTCATATGCAAAGAGAAGTATCACATAGAGCTCAAAAATTGCTGGCAGTTTACTTAACCATGAATTGAGACCAGAAAAAATCCCAAGCAGAACAGATTCTGCTGAATGGAAGCCCAGCTGGCAACGCTTCAGCAATCCCAGTTAAAACGCTGACGCTCTCAGGAAAAGCAGCTCAAACCCAGAAGCTTTTATCTAAACTTTTCGGACTTTTGAGAGTGTACATACACTGTCATGTTATTTTGGTTTCTGCAAAAGATTATTTTTGTTGGTGCTGAGCATTTGTAAAACTCTGAAATGAAAGGTAAAAAGGCAAACTGCAATCTCACGAGTCAGCAAGGCACTTTGTTTTGCCAAGAAAGATTTGGTCTATCAGTTTCATAAGGAAGTTTCCACCTCTGTTCATCACCGTAAGACTCTAATCAAAGCAAGAAATCAATAAACTGTACAAATTCCTGATCAAAGCAACGATCTTCAAAGAGCAAATTAAAATTGTTAAGATTTAAAGGTTTAGAAATTTAAAAATAAAAACTGTTGTGAGCTCTACAGAGCTGAGTTTAGCTCAGTTCCTCCAACATCACTATTGGCTCTAAAGAACTTTTTGAGGAAGATGATTAACATTACCAGAAAGCACAAGAGAACAATTAAACCATACGTAGCAGATTTTGATTCACAAGAAATTACATTTCATTTTACTAAGATTGTATTACTGTATATTTATTTCCCTTTTACAGTATTATTTATCATTTCTTTAAAAAAGAATTATTAAAAAATTATATAGCTATAGAATAAACACAACTGTGCACACATCTCACAGGGAGAAGGGATCTGAACCCACAGGCTGTCTTACTAACCTGTAGAGGCTGAGCTGAGTTATTTATAGGATCTCACACTAAACTAAAATGAAGGCCAAGCCAGACTCGCACAGTACATCTCGCAGGACAGCTTTCGAAAGCTGATATAGAGCATTATGATGGGACATGTACAACCTCTAGGAAACAAAGAGCTGGAAATAAGTGTTCATTTCAAGCAGAAAGTCCTATGGATAAACTCTGATCCATACTTTTCCTCACCCAATATATTAATCACCTTATAGCAAAATGATACTGAGGCCCACAGTAACAATATTCAGGTAAGAATCTTTTGACATCACTAATAATAGAAAAAAACCACCTGTCAGATTTCATGGACTCCTCAAATCAGCAGTAGGATGAGGCTGTCATAAATGTACATGAATTGACAGAACCAGTCACGGCTGCCACTTTTTCCTGCAATCCCTAATCTGTCTAGATTTTTTCCTCCATTCTTCTCATCTAGGTAAATACTCATTCTTTGCTGCAGCCATGGGCCAGGGCACAAGCTCCGGGCAGGATCACAGACCCATGGCTCCCTCCCCCTACCCAGCAGATTGTGAAATGTTTATGACCTGGCTCTTATGGCTCTAAGGTGCTGAATGGCCTTTTTCCCTCTCCAAGTCTCAGCTCCTGATGGGCCGCTACAGACCAACTTTTAGCCGGTTTGGTCCCTGGTTGTGGATTTTATTGCCCAGTTTGTCTCTTCAGCTCACATTTGTAAGCTCCAGAGTAGATTTTTCCCTGGGTAACACTCTGCAGCTCAAAGAACTCTTCTTGTTTTTATTACATCCTTAGTGATTAAAGGGATATTTAAACCTCACAATGCTCCCTGCTGTGAATATAAAAGCCTAGCATCATTTTGGATAGATGTGCTTAGAAAAATAAATTAAAAATTAGCCCTGCTATAGTGGACAAATGCTTCTAAGTTGTTAAGAACATCAGGCACTTGAATGATTTAAATACATTGGTTTCAATTCCTTGAGAAACCAAGGGACCACGCATGGCTTTGAGCTATCCAAACAGTTACACAGACAAGTTCCACTTGGACTGAGGATGAGATGTCAAATGACTGCATCGGACCAAAACCACTGGATTTCATCTGCTTAGGCATAAATGACTTAGATCTCTTCTCTAACCTAGTGATCACTAACACACATGTAACAGCCACCATTCTTAAAAACACCATCTTTGCTTTTGTGATGACAAAATTGTTTTAAAGTGACTGGCACTTAACAACCTAATCTATACTTGCCAACCACATGTAGATACACATATAACGTAAATTCAAGAGAAATTCTGCTGAGAAGAGTGCTGGGGAGTGTGCAGGAGGAAGTCAAAGTCATATTTGACTGCAAGAGTTCCTTGTGAGCACAGATTAGATGGTTATCAATAGTGTGGTCACTGGTTTTGTCATCCCCTAATACAGCAGTTAGCAGTTTAAGCTTCTGCAGGGAGCTACTGCTGGGGTCAGAATTGGTGAGACTTAAGCCTGCCTGTGATGGGAGTTTGGACTCACCACCAAGGAGCTCATCGCACTCCTTCTCCTCCTCTCTGCTAGCTGGCTTTGCTGCTTGGGGCTGCTCACGTTTTCCTCTCAATACAAAGTGAAAAACCAAACCAGCCAGATTATGACAGGGTGCAAGGAATGCTCACACTTGTGCATTTACTACAACTTGTACCTTGTGGCCCATCCTGAGCTTGAACTGATCCTTTTTTCATGACTGAGGCTTTTAAAAAGGAGCTTTCCTGTTTGGATTCTCTGTTGTTTGCTGTTGACTCACATTGCAGCCATTCCCTCAGGCAGAGCATTTTCAAGAAACCCATAGGGCCTAACTCATCTGCGTGACTGGCTGAGACCAGGAGACTGGGCTAAAAAAAATTATTAGGAGGGGAAAAGAGACAGCAAGATCAAGTCTCTAGATACATTTCATATATACTTGTTAAGGACTGGTTATGGTAGGACAATTCAGCATCTAATTTTCCTGCCTCTCCACGATGTTCCTGCCACATGAACTCTGGGTGATCAACAGCTAACCTGAAGCAATCCCAGAAGAAGAAATGTTGAGAATACCCCTGCTCTCTGGGGAATATCCCAGTGCAATGATCGGAGGTTTCAAAGGCTTCTACTGGACAAAGCTGGCAAAATTCCACTGCAGAATTCTAAGGGGTTTTACTATGTCTAAAGTAGGAAAAATGATCAATTATACCAATTTTATACATACTCAAATTAATTAACTTAAATTGTATATACTCTAATTTAGCAGTATTAGAGTCCAAACTTCTACCCATTTCTCTCTCCCTGCTCGTGCACATTTTGCATTGAGAGATGTTCCTTTCTTGGATGCAAAGTCAAAGATGGATGGAGTGAAAAAAAGATTAAAAAGTCACCTTGGAATTGTGACAGTCTATCATGGCCATAAAAATAATTTCTAGGAATGTACAGGTTGCTATTGTGCCCCAGGGTAAGGTGCAGGCATCCATGCTGGTCAGCACCACAGGGAACCTGGGCTGGTATTTGTGCACCAAGTGCAGAAGTTTACCAGATTTAAAAAGCACTTGTGCTCTATGGGACAGAGTGGAGAAGTTACTACAGCAGTTTGGGAGGATGATTTAGGTTATCAGAAACCTGAGGCAAAAATCTGAAATCCAAGCTCATTCATGGTCCCAGACATGAATGTCTTTCTGAGCTCTTAGTCTTGTATTTTCTCTCCAGGATGGAAATAGTCCTTCTCCTCCCTTTGCATCATATTGACAAGTTGTTCAAGGGAGGAATTGCTGACTTCTGCAATTCCTCACCCTGCCTCCAGATTTTCCCCTAAGAGTTGCTTAGTATCGCTTACATTTTTCTTCTGAACACAGTGATGTTCAGCCATATCCACCTATAAAAATCTGGCAATATTAAGGAGACTACAATAGAGATAGTTCATATGGTTTTCTGCAGTAAGTGCAACAAGTAATTTCCAACAAGGAAACAAATGCAGCCAAATACAACCATAGGATGCATATATGAAAATAGCATATAGTTGAGCAGGGAAGTGTCAGGACTTCTTTCTGTTGGTCTGCTGTAAAACAAACTGGTAAAACTACACGTAATTTTTATCACCTCATTATCAAAGCTACGGGGGAACTGCAGGGAGGCTGGATGAACCAACATTAGAAAAGATTAGAAGAGCTGGTAAATAAAGCTTCATTGACTGATAGCTCTGTGCACAAAGAAGAAATGAACATGTCTGCAGGGCATAAACATACAAATGATAGAGAAATTGATATGCTACAAAGCAGTATAATTATCTTCATTAGGAGGAATGAAAATGACAGAGAAGCAATTTGAGTATCCAGGAAAAACCATACTGGCTGTGCAAGGGCAGCCTGTTCACAGGGCAACAGGCAAAGCTCTTACTGTGTTAGACTTTTAAATGATTTTTGCACAAACCAGTGGTATCGCAGAGAACAATCCCGCCTTTGCATGAGTAGCAAAGAAGGCTCTGAGATACCTGCTCATCTCTTATTCCTATGATTCTTTGAATGAACACTAAATGGCACCACAAAGAAGAACACACGTTCTACTGGCACAGGACCAGATGCTTCCTGGTGCAGTGTAACCAGGGGTTACTTATGGACTGTGGATAACAGCACTACACATCTGACACAGATTCAAGCAGAAGGAAATGTCCAGGCTTCTCTTAGGCTCTTCAGAGTGTAAGCACTCATACACTGCTTCAGAGCTTTACAAGTGATCTTAATTATCTGGAAGGAGACTCGTTCTTTCTTCCAGTGACTCCTAAAAGCTGGAGAATCTGGATGGAGTGCTTGGGGAAAGAAGGATGGGCCTTCTCCACAGCTGCTCACTTGTAGTGGGCAGGTATGATGTTCATCAGCATCAGGGAGAGAGACTAAGGTTCCAGGCCTGAAGCTAACAGTTGCAAGGAGGGAATGTGTTTGCACAGCAGGAGAGAGCAGAACTGAGTGTTGGCACTTCAGGGTTGATACTCAAACTGACCTAGGGCTCCACTAGAAGCACAAAGTGCAACTGCCAACAGGTTGTATATACCTAATGTAACAGCAAACATAACACAGAAAGTCTTCCTCTTTACCCACTTCCTACATCCTCATTTGTCTCTTGGGACAGGAGCTCTGCCTCTCCTCTGAGACAATTTGCTCACATTCAAAGCTGCCCAAGTTTTTTAAGAGGGCTCCAGATCTGAAACACTGATCATCCAGAAGGGAGTCAGAGCACAAATCAAGTGAATTTCAAAAAGGAAGAAACTTTCATGCTCAAGTTTGAACCTCAACAACCTTGAACAGCAGATAGGCCTGTTCAGAATCTTGGCGATGGAGTCCTAATGTCAATTAACACGAAATAAAGTATGGCAATCATGCTGAATTTTCCCCACAGGCTTTTCTCCTAGATGTTTAGGTCTCACAGTATATATACACACCTACTTTACTACAGTCTGAGGTGGTAAAATCAAGAGCGCATTAGGTGACCCAGAGGATGGGCCACTTTCTCCTACCTGGCATTGTCACTGGTGTTATTTGCTGATGGCCAAAACTGCCGCTGCCACAAGGCTGGTGCCCGTTTTGGCACTGGTGCTGTGAGCCATCCATGGACAGGTTTCCTGAGGAACCCTAGAGAAGAAGTGCAGAAGGGCTCCATTACTCCTGCTCTTCAGAAGAGCTGTCTCTTACTTGCTTAGGAGATCCTGTGTACTTTCCAAAAAACACGAGAGAGAAAAAGTGGGTAGGTGGGAGAAAAATCTATGAAAAAAGTGAGAGTAGAAGGAAAGAAGGAGAAAAAATGAAAGCTGGGACACAGTGGAGAGAAGGAAAAAAAAAAGTAAAAGGCTGTGTATACTTCTGCCATTGGTATCCTCGTGCTGGGCTCTGGGGTCCAGCCCTCAGCTTTTGTACCCAGCTGAGGATTTACAAAGATAAAATCCTGTATTTCCACACATTATATTCACAAAAGACCAGCTATTGCCTCCCAAGGGAGGCATGACTGCAGTCTAAATGTTGTTGAGCCTGGTAGAGCACTCCTAGGCCTAGGCCAGAGTGATGGGGAAGGTGTCAAGTTATTGAGCCCCTGGGCTTCATTTCCCAAAAAGTGCTTTTGGGTGACAGTGGAGATACAATAAAGCCATCAGCCATTGCGCTAGTGCTGACAAAAGATTGATCCATGGATGAAAGCAGCAGTTCCTCTGCAATTCTGAAGCATAATATTTACTAGCTGTCCTCCCCTCTGCTTTCAGAGAGCTTCAAACAGCCCTCAAGGGAGAAAAAAGGACTTCAGTTTACACAAACCATGTCCACTTAGTTTAACTCATACAGAGCATTCATGATTCACCAAATCATTTTCCGAGTCCTGACAAACTCCTGCCATGGGCAGCTCCTCCCTCCTTCCATCACAACCTTCTCTTCTATCCCTTGTTACCCAAGAGCAGTCCAGAAACAGAACATTCCCCATGCTGAAAAGTCTTCTCCTTTGAGGAATCCAACCCAGGGCTCTTCTTGCAACAAACAACTGAGATTGTTGTTTGATTATCTCCCCCTCTCTTCTGTTTCAGCCCTAATGTTCATTAAAGTGTCAGATACAGCAAACTGAAGTCCTTTTTTACAGAACTGATGCTCTGGTAAAAGCAGTGGACGTCTTACAGCTTCTGAAGAGGATATGTCTGGTTTTGCCTGGTGAGGTCAACCTTGAGACTGACTTCCCACCTTTTGATGCCTGTGTACGGTCTCTGATTAGCGGCAATGCAGCAAACCCAGTGACTCATTGTTTAAAGGTGACTGCAGAAAAGTAAAACTCGCTATAACAAGAGGTATTTAGGAAAGGAACTGAAGTGCTGGGGCTTGAGCCATAGGGCTTGAATTATGGATGAACTTCACAACCAAACAATGTATTTTGTAATAGAGACCAGCAGAGGATTTTTCTCTGTTTGGAGACGTGTTGCAAAGCTGTGGGAACACCTTGCTGAGAGATGTGTGATTAAGACCAAAACGGATAAAGATACTCCTTTGGGTTCCTCCCAGGCCCTGGACAGGCCTTGGCAGAATCCAATAGGGAGAAAAACACCAGATCTTCCACTTTTGAAGTTTTGAAGGTCGTTTGTACAACTGGGATTGTTTATTCAATGGTATAGAAGCTGGACCCACTTGCAGCAATTTGGGAGCCTCACCTAGGAGTGGACGCCCTGCGTAGGACTCCCCATTGCTGGAAGGGTTCCCCAAATCCTTGCTGCAACCGGGGCTCCCCAGCTATTGCAGCTCTGGATGAGGGTAACCTATTAATGGGGTAACTGACAATGTATCTCCCTCATAATCACTACACTGATTTTTGTGTAGCTATGAGTAGGTTCATTACCCTGTTTACTCTCCCTGCTGTTAACCATGTTATTTCATTTCTGTGCCCTCTGGAAATAGTAAAGTAACTCTATGCCTTTTGTTGGTGTCTGTGTCCCTTTCGCTGATCCAGGCAACTGGGCAGGAACTTGTCCAGTTCAGGTTTAGCACTTACTGCCTGCATTTTTTCTTGCCTGAAGACAAATGAAATTACTTGCAGAAATACAGGTTCTTTTTCCACTTGCAAACAGGATCAGGAAACATAATAGAGGAAATAATTACTGTTACCTGCATGTGCTAACTGACCAGCTCTGGCTTCTGTAGTGCAGCCAGAGTCAATAGTTTCGTGACAGAAGGAATTACAGTTTCTGTGCAACATCCCCATTAGTTATTTCTCTCTTGCAAGACAGTGGCAATGAGCCCACAGTGGGATTATCACCGTTGAATATTTTTCTGAGTAGCCTGACCTCACAGTTTGTTTGCCACCCTCAAAGTTAGAACTGAAACTTGCATCTTACTAACATTTTACTCAGCAACATACCAAGGGTATTTAAGCCTCAGTCTATTTCTGAGATGAAAGTTATGCTCATGGCTGAAGCTAGTGCAGCAGACAATTCTTCTTGAGCAAACTCTCCCCAGGCTGAAGAATTCTGGGTGTCCCAAAGGCAGATCTGCCCCAGCTGTACCAGAGGGTCTTCTTCAGAAATGGAAACAGGCTCTTAACAGAACTGTCATTTAAATGTGTTTGCCAATAAGAGGTCATCTTAAAAAAACCTTAATGTACTTGTGCTCTCATCCATGTTTAGTCAAACAATGTAACAGATTTTCTTTAACAAACAACCAAAATTCAGAGGGAAAAAAAAAAAAGGGCAGCAAAATCAATCTTTTTTTCCCAACATCATCCTCCACCAGGCAAAATACTAAATCTACATTAGCATTTTGGCAGTAAGGAAATATTCTCAGAACAACAGTACTGCAGCAGCAATGTCTTCTGCTTTGGAAATGTGTTACCTTGATGTTTATATAGCCACAGGAGACCATTCAACAATGGCAATGTGTTAATTCCATTGACATTATCGCTCAAATTCAGTCACAGGGGTTGGCAAATTCTTTTTTTACACGTCTCTTTTATCTAAAAGAGAATAAGGCAGGACATAATGGATGGTTAGTAACGTATTGTTAAATGGTTACAAGCCACAGGAAATTTCAACTGGGGAATGGGAAAAACTGAAAAATCCAAGTCTCGATTAGAAAAAACTTGGCTTTGCTACACTGAATCACCCCAAATTCTCAGTAATCAGAGCTAAGGACTCTCCAAAAAACTGAGCATGTCCTACATTTATATGAGCAGACACTTGTTAAGTCTTCTCCAGAATTCTGCTCATGGGAAGCTCTTGTTATTCACCACATCAAAAACTCAGGTGACTTTCTGTATTGCTCTTGCTTAACTCAGCTATGGGAATCATTCCTAGTGGATATTAACATTCATTCACTCAAAATGAAAAAAGCCATAGTTTTAACTAAAATTGGTTAGAATATAAAATTATAAACAATTTAAGATATAAAAATTGTCCTAGCTTCAAATTCAGTGGCCCTTTGGTGGGGGGAGTGTTTTGGACAAGCAGTTTCCATTTTATGAGAGGTAAATGGTTAATTGAAAAGCTCATCAGCCACTGGGAAAGTTCTGATGCACAATTCAGTTCTTTTGACCCTTACAATTTAACCAATAAATCAACAGTTTTATTATGAAATAGGTGCAGAAAGTGAATATTGACAAAGCCCAGGTACAGAACCCACCAAGGATGAACCAGCTTCTAGTCCATCATGTTCACTAAATATCATCAGTTCTGTTGCTACTGTTCTGAAAGCCACCAGGACTCCCCTGCTGGAACAATATCAACCACTGAGGACAGGGGAGAAAAGCTGTTAAAGAAAATTATGTTCTTATAAAGACCCTGCCCCAGGGATCACATAAAGACAGGTATCACTAAATGGAACTTCATTTTATAACCTCTCTTCATGGAACTTTTGTAGATAAGTCCAGTTGCTCTCCAAAGTCCATCTCTATGCCATAGCCATTATAATTTCAGGGAGAGTTAATTAGAGAATTCTGACTTCCTTAGTACTGCTCTCAATTTAAGGTAGCACAATTTTAAAACTACAGTGTGTTCCTGTTTATTCTGATTTATTTGTTATCAAAACCCTACAGTACATTGTCATTTTATTTGCACACTCTACTATAACCAAGCCTATTCTTTATAGTCACTCGGTTTCCCACAGATTTCATTTGGGTTGAAATTTTTACCAGCAGAGATGCTTCCACTTTTCTCTGGCCTTTTGCATTTTCCAGTGGTTAACTGTGAACTTCTGAGTCTGCGAGTACTAAAGAAGTTAAGTCTATTTATTTTAAACCACCTGTTTCTGATAGAAATTTTAGTTGTAGAAATACTTCAGGTCACTGAAGAATTTGTACACAAAGTAAGCCTATGGTGAAATATAAACTGGTGATGTCCTTTGCTATCTTCAGTGAAATCAACAGTAGTCATTTATATTTAGGTACCTTTTCAAATATTTCAGAAGAAACTTTGTC
The DNA here is from genome assembly GCA_013401335.1 of Brachypteracias leptosomus. Lineage (NCBI taxonomy): Eukaryota > Metazoa > Chordata > Aves > Coraciiformes > Brachypteraciidae > Brachypteracias > Brachypteracias leptosomus. The sequence goes on from VYZX01004324.1 coordinate 368,637, forward strand.
CTCCTCCTCTCTCCATCTTTCCCATCAGACTCGGCGTTTGAAAATAACATTTCCATGTTTTCATATTCTTTACGGCTACTTTTCCATTTGTCTTCATAGTACCAGATAATATGACAGTTGCTGCTCTGTGCTTTGTATCCAAGTTGTCATTACTGAAATGTGGCCATAGACACAAATTGGGCATTATAATGGTAATGTAAATATTTCTGAGTTTCACTGAAATTGCAAGTTCATCTTATTAAAAAAGCAAGTGCACATAAGCACACATTATTTACTCTCTCTTACATTTTAATTGAATTATCAGTTGTCTAAAAGTGAACCCATTAACTGAAATCGTAACATCTCCAGAGCAGTCATCTGAATTATGTGCAGTTATTAAAGGCCCTTTTGTCTGCCTCTCAGCAGCTGCCAACACACATGTCCAGGAGCTGCTCTGCTCCTGCAGCGGGAGGGTCGCGGTGCCCAGGCCAGGCTCAGCACCTGCCACCCCAGCTCAACAGGGATGTATTTGGGGCTGAGGGGAGGCAGTGGAAGACATCGAGGGATTAAAATGACTCTGAGAAGACTGCAGGCTTTCTAGCAATCCTGCGCTGCTTGCTTATTTTTCTTCTGACACTGAGAAAACTCGCTATATTAACAACTTCCAAAGAAAAGTACAGGCTTGGTAAAACTTGCCATTGTAGGAGAATCTTTGCTCAGTTCATTGGAGACTGATTTTAGAGACAGTGAAAAGCATCATGGTGCATCCAAGAGTGTGCCAGTAAATGCACTTGGTTTGTCTGGCTCCTACAGACAGACCCACATCCCTGTTTCCTCACAACTGAAATGTGAAGTGGCATCACTGCCCAGATGCCAGTTGCTAGTTCTAACTGCACCAGCTGAATTTAAAGGCTTCTTTATGCTACCAAAGCACGGGGACCAACGGACTCAGGTTAGTGACAAGAAACTCCTACACTTCTTTTTGCAGCAGTACTTTACAACGTGCAATCCCAAGCTGTTGTTATATTCAAGAAAACCAAACTTAAAAATCATCTTGTACCATTGCTACTTGCTGTGAGACAATACCTCAGACTCTGTTTTGCTCCCAGGAAAGCCCATTTACTTACTGAGTATAGGAAGCACTTCCAGCAGTGCTGTCTATTGGGAGAGTCACAGCAGCTCTGTTATTTGTTTGAACTTGCATTGAGTACTTGAAGGCATCGCATTGCAAATTGATGTACACTCAGTAACTTCCACTATGAATTTCTAAACCTTAATTTTTTTTTTCTAACCCACTCTAACTTAATGTAAATCTAATATACAGTCTAGACATTAAGTGACAAATTTCTATACCTAAACTACTGCTTTATGATGTTCATATAACATGGTGGTTTTATATGTTCGCTCAATTAACAAGTTAAGCTATACTTCTAGTGCTAGCTCTTAAGGGGGAAAGAAAATGATCCCTGCAATCTTACTGGAGTTACAGTTTACATATATATTCATGCATTTAGAAGACAAAGTGTGACTCTTCATACATTTCAGTGTGTAACTTAACAAAATAAATCTCTGGTGTGACTTTGCAAGGAATCACAGAACACTTCTAAAGGATGAAGCTTTTCAAATCCTTTACTAATTATTACTGAACAGTATGTGTTCAGTACTATATTAGATAATAGTTCATGTAATGCATATTTGCAAATAAAACTCCGTTGGGTATTTCTTGTGAACAGCCCTCCCTATCTGTCAAACACCTCAAAGAGGAAAGAGAAGAGAATATATGTAGACAGTTTCTTAAGCTAACTATAGTTATACATAACAATTAAGCATTCACACAGGAAACACTATGCCTAAAATACCTTTGGCCTGCTACACAGCCTTTCACTTGTAGTTAGAATAATATCACTAACTAAAATGAAACTAATACCATTCCATTGTGGTTCTCAGATGCTTATATCGCACATGAACTTTGTTTATTCCATTTATACTGAAATTCACTGTTTTTGCAGGATCTCCGAAAGAGAAAGGAGAAAAAAAATAGGCTGAGAAATAAATTTTGAGAGGGAGGGTATCTGTGTCAAATCTGAGAGTAAAAACTACTTTTTACCATATATGTTGACTTGGGTTTAGATAGGCAGTCTCCTTCAATAAGACAGTGTACTTAAAGAGACATCATCGTGTTTCTCCCACTGGGATTATGCAAGCGAATGCTTTTGTACCAAGCTGTATACACAATCATTTAATCACACAGATAAAACCTAAATGCAGGCAGAAGTGTGATTTTACTTTTCCCCTTGGTAGAAGTGACTTTGTTTTTCTGATTCTGCATCAGTTCATGGCCTCATGTCCATCCCACTATCCCATTTCATATGCATTTCTGCAAGATGACTACGGTACTTGATCTTACCTCCTGGCTACTTCAGGTAACAGAGACTGTTATATAAGATTTTTTCCAAGCTTGAAGGCTACATATTTCTTCCATCATTTACATACACATTTTTATCCCTAATTAGAATTTTACTTTAACGAAACTATCTCAAAATACTTCACAGATCTATGGGTTGCATGTTTATCACCTACACTTGGGCTCAGTTACACTAGTACAAAACCCATGCCACTGCAATGAACTAGGATTGAATTAATCAGGATTTACACTGATGAAGCTGAAAGCATTATTTGAGACCTTTCACACAAGATTAGCTGTCAAAAGATACTCCTTCTCTCCCTCATTACAATATGCTGCATATTAAGAAAATGGAGAACATCCAGTAGGCTTTTAAAATTAAAAAGGGAGTATACAGCGGATCTGTTTTCCTACTAAGTTGCAATATTAATGGTAACAAAGTGAGCTCTTTTTTTTTTTTGCTATGGGACAGAATCCTGTAAACAGACTATGAGGATTCTCATTCCCTCTGCTTTGAATCAAACTATGTATTACGAAAAGGACACACAGTACAGCAGCAGAAGGCCCTTAGAAGTGAGGTAAAAAACAGAAATGTAATTTAATCTTTCAGAAGTTTAAAGATTGTTCCCAGTCATCCATTTCAGGGTGTGGTATGGGTTGGTTCACCTCCCCGCATTTTTTTTCCCCCTTTTCTCTTCTGTCCTAGGGCCCCCTCTAGCGCTACCAGAGCAGACAGTGTAGCTCCCAAATGACACGGGATGAACTTTGGGCACACGGCTACATAGAGATGATCTCACAGCCTTAAGACCCTATTCCAGCCAGACCTGTCACATGCCTTGTTCTTATTCATACATGACATTTTATTGGGGATTAATCCATCCATAGGTTAGAAAATATTTTTTAGGTAATATGCAGAAAAACCCCTTGACATTCATAGCTACCATGCTGTTGCATCAGAGCACTGCAAGTTGCAACCTGAGTTGGCATCAGAGCCTCTTGCAAGCCTTGAACTCCTACTAAAGACATGGTAAACAGCTCATGTGCTTGGCATAGATGGCTTGTGGGTAGTGTGGGGATCAAACATGCATGTTCCATATATAATCTCTAAGGCCCCAAATCTTTTATAAGGGCCAGCTATGGCCAAAAGATATCCACAGGCAGCAGGATATCCACATTACATGAACAAAGCTGCACAGAGGTCGGTGAGCTCTAAGGCAGGTTTGAAAACTGTGGAACAGGGGTCCTGGAGTTAGCTAACAAGTGCTTGCTGATGGGGTGTCATCCTCATACATGCAATTAGATAAATAGCAGCAGGAACAAAAATATCTATCCAAAGAGGCACGTGTCACACTGCTGGTGAGAACTGCCTGGAGTCTCTAAAGTCATCCTCCAGAAGCCAACAAACCTCAGATGCTGGTCTGTCACCCCTGGCAGCGCTGCCTGTCGCACTGTGTCCTGCAACGACGGCTCAGAGTCCCATAGGGAAGTGCTCCCAAGGGCCTAACTTGGGCTGGCACAGCCTGTGGTACAGCATCCCAAGGTTACTCCCAAAACCCCAAGACACCCTTCAAAGTTTAACATTATTGGATTCCTAATCATCAGCTAGGAGAAAAGGAAAGATGGCAATTAACACTCAACACCTACGCTGAAGTTCTTACCATCACCTTCAACTGCAAGAACAAAGCTTCTTCATCCCAGCTTTACATGGCAAAGCAAAAGATCACAAAATTTATCTCTGCTGCTTTTTCTTCTGAGCATCTCATTTACCCTGCCACCTTTTTCCTTAAAAAAAACATGACAAGGATCTGCAAGAACAGAAATGAGCTCGCTCAGTGTATAACACTGTGCACACAAGCTACGTACAGCACAGATTCTTCACCTTTGCTGAAATATCAACACTACTGCCAAAACCAGAGTACTGAATTTAACAATGGTGTAATCCCACTCTGGATGGTAAGACTTAGTCTATTCTCACCTGGCCCCTCTGTTTCCAGTCCATTTTGTTTCCTAATCAGCTTCGGCTGCCATGCCTTCCTCATCTTTTTCTGGTCCCTTTCTCCCTGGCCATATGGTGTTTATTTTGGCTGCAAAAGACATTAATTTCATTATTCATGAGAAAATTTCATTCTAATTTAAAAAAAAAAAAAAGACAACCAAGAGACAACAACTGACAAACCCTAGTTCATGATAAAATTAAGAAGACGCTCAGTATCTTCCTCAATTTGATATTTTGGTTGTGAAATGAAATATTATCAGTCTCTGAAGAACAACATTTTTCAGACAGTGGGCAGAAGTCAGTAATGACAGCTGTGCCCAACAAAATTAATTCTTAATACAATACTACTCCTTGCTTCAGAGAGATGAATTCTCAATGGTCTTAACCATACATAGATTATATAATCCCTGTGTCAGGAAATGCAAGTGCATTTAACACAGCCAAATCCCAGTACTATACACCTTAACAATGGTCACTACTGAAAGATATTTTACTGCGTGTAAAAACAATGCCCAGTAACAGCACTGAAAGTGTATCAACTCTCCACAAATTACTCTCAACATCTTATTCAAAAGCACTTCTTTTTCCATTTGCTTTGGAACAAAAACATTTTTGCTGTTTGCCTGGGAGTCTTAACAGTTCAGCTTTTTAGTACCTAAAAAGGATTTTCTTTTTAATCAATTACTGGCAGGTAAAACCCAAAAAGCAGTAAAAGCCCCTCCCTCACCCCACTCAGTCACAGACCTTATCTTAAAGTTTATGTTAGGCATTAGACAATTCCTCTTTCTACAGTTCACTGGGAAAAATCTAACCAAACCAAAAAAATACAACAGCAATAGACTTCAGTAACTGCCATTTATTTGTCTGGCACATTAAACACATGGGAACACTGAGATTTCAGAAGCAACCGTTACTCAGTAAATCTTGAAGATAGATGGTGTGTTTACATTTGAGATGCAACTTGGCAAGTTGGACCTCACCTATAGTTGGATTCTAACTAGGATTAGACTGAAATCAAATAAATTACTTCAGGTAAACTCACGGCTAACTGCAGTTTTACCACAATTCTTTTTTGCCTTGAAAATTCCACAAACTTACATTGCCAGGCTTCAGAAGATGCCATATTAAGTGACTATGTCTGTTTGTAAGGATTTGAAGTTCTTGCTCCAAGTACCTCTAAGGATAGTGCTTCAAACACAGGTTAATGCATCCAGTGATCTGGGCATCTTCACTCCAGAATATGGCTCCTTGAACTGAAGAACTACAGAAAATGTACTTACAGAGAGATGATTTCACACATGTAGAATGGCTCCTTCAGCAGCATAACCCCATTGTGGAAGACAGCCCACTGCTAGCAGCACACTAGTTAGCCTTTAGCAGAAGGGCAGGATTTGAAGGAGGTGGCCCGTGTAGTTCAGTCTCAGTAACTTCTTGAATTTGAGAAAAAATCCTTGAGCTACCCAAGAGCACAATGGAAATAAAAGATCATAGATTAATAATAAAAAGAAAGGAAAAGTGGGTAAGAGTTTTGAACATAGGATAAAACAAGTTGCACAGTTGCGCAGTTTGAAGATTAAAAAGAGTTTAGAGCAGATCAGCAAAGTTCAGCTCTCTTTGCTGACAGGAATAGTTTCATTTACTGTTCTATCTTTCCTTAACCAGCAAAAAATTAAATCCTTCTTAAAAAGCAAGACTAAAAGTCAAAAAAAAGCTCAAACCCAGGCAATTTATTAAGCTCTGAAGGACCAAAAAAAGGGCAAAATGCGCTAATGCCAAGGAATCTTCAAGAATAATAAAGGAAAACAATCAGTGACCGGAATCAATAAGGAAATTAAAATGCTTTGTCTCCATACATCATACTCATGCTAGAAGTGCAGACCTATGAATTTAAATGTGAACTTAAAGTTAGCCTACATTTAAGAATATACATCAGCCAAAAAGCCTAGGTAGCCTGTTCTATTTGGGTCAAAGAGCATATTCAAAACTACACCCTCTGAGTTGTGTTGCATTTCTCATAAGAAACTGTTTTCTTTTTTCCTGTGCTGTCTTCTAAAAAAAAGAATCATGTCTGATGATCAGAAGCAACCTTAGCCTGTTACCAGTCAATGGCTGCACAGTATGCTGTACACTGCATTTGTAATAACTTACACCAAACTAAATAGCAAAACCTGAAAACATTACTATTGAAAATACCCATTTGCTTTTATCATTCAGTTACCTGATCTTTTCCACACCAGTTGCATCCAGCTCACCTATCACCTGTAGTAAGCGAACAAGTTACACAAACAGCTGCTAATACGCTCAAGAAGGACATGCTCAATTCTTATAAATTACATTTCATTCAAAACAACCCAGAATACCCAGAGAATAAACTTGCAATACTTGCTAGTTTGATGCTCCTTTTTACCCACAGCCCATTTGCCATTCTTACAGTGAATGAGAGTGATCACTGTAATAGTGGACTAAATGCTAATTTGTACAGGCAAATATTCTATGTAAGCCTGTTCACCATGTGATGTCTTCCCCCTTATGTTGTTCGTCAGCATTCAAAGATACTCAAGAGAGGTGAAAAAGAATTCAGCCCACGCCTCAATGGGAAGTGAACCCCTTGCAGGCAAACCTGCCAACACTGGCTGACCCAGGTTCTGGGCCACACAAAACCAAACCCACCCCAAGAACTCTGGAAGTCTTCAGAAAAGGAAGAGGATTCCCCCCATACCCCTTCCTCCACTACTTTCTTATCCAAGAAACAAAAGGAAGGGAGGAGTAGCACTTTTTCCAGAACCATGGCACCTTGCCCTCTCAGACAAACAGAGACAACAGTACATTTCAGCTTTATTAGAAAAAAACCCAAAAGTTTATACAAAGCTCTGCATTTTACAGAAAACCACCTCCCCCAAACACAAAGAAATCCAACATTGCAAGCTGTATGCATTTTCTTTTTTCATATACATACATATATATATATGTACATCCACATATATATATGTGTGTGGGCGCACGCGTGTGTATATATAGTGTGTGACATATTTTTTTTGCATGGTTTGCATTCATTATTTTACAAAGTTGACATTCAGTAAAAAAAAAAAAAAACAACGGATCTTTGTTACCATTATTTTCTCATATAAATAACTGTGAGCAGTCCCTCTGCAGATAGGTAAAAAACACCTTTTCGTGTCATTCTGTAAAAAACAGACATTACTGAAATGGTATTGAAATCTTTCGAGTTTTTCAATACCACCATAAAAATATCATCTAGCCCCCAATTCAAAATGCTTGTCCAAGGCATTAGAAGAGAAAGGACTGTAAGACAATTCTGGAAAGATCAGTTCTTTAAGCCAACATTCAGGTAGATCATTTTTGCTGGACCTCATACATGGGTGTAAAATGAGCACAAACAGGAGACCAACCTCTCTGCCTGCCTGGAAAAGCTGGTTCTTTGCCTGTTGTCACTGAGTCAAATCCCAGCAAAGCAGCCAGCGGCGCCAAGGAGCCGGCAGAGTCTCAGCTCACCCTTCTCGCCCCACAACAAAGCCACAGACTTTCTTGATGCAATGAAAACCTCTACCAGCTCAGCAAATTTTTTGCACTCCGTTCACTTTAAAAGGAGCTGTTGGACTAATCGTGGCATGGCTAGACAGACACTGGGTTGCTGAATTACTGGGAGAAAAACTTAACTAGCAGGGAAAATGCAAAAAGACAGGTAACGGAAAGAAAATGCTATAGGAAAGAGCTCCTGGAGTGGCTCCCAAGACTCTGGTTTGAAGCAGCAGGAATAGTAGAGAGATAAGAATTGCAGCTCAAAACATCCTTGCGTTTACTGAAGTTAAAGTGACAGCGTGGTCCAAATTAGTTAACTGCCTGGTAAACAATCATTTTTTCGTCAAGCACCATGATGGGGAGAATGGCAAAGATTCTGAAGGCAATACAAGTGGTAGTGGTGATAACAAAGGTAATGAAAGTGAAGAACACGATGCCAATTAAATGGAGAGTAATGCCAGCGAAGATGTTTCAACTGCCAGAGATGCTGGCAACAAGAAGAATGGTTATGTGATTGGTGTTGATGATGGTCAGAATTCATTCATATGTCCATGTAGTCATCATCTTCATCAGTATCACTTTCCAGTGAGGACTCCTGGCTTGAGGTCTCTAAGATTTCCAAAGCTGGCTGACAAAGGCTCTCCTTCTTTACATTCGCTGCAGACTGAGCAGACAAAATAGCAGACTGATCCCAAAAAGAGAGAGAGAGAATATATTGCTAAATAAGAAGGATAAACCCATGATCACAGGGATAAAAGCCAACTGGTTGCTATTCCTTCACATTCGATAGCTCTCTTACCTCTATAAAGGATACAGCATCCTAATGTGAAACAACACAACATTCAGCACTAGGCTTCCCCACAGTCAATATTCTGGTAGCTTCCACTGACCTAAGAATTGCACTAGCTCCCTCACTCATTTTTGTAACTCTAAATACCTCAGACAAGGGATAAGAACTAGGATAGCCTGACTTCACCCATGGCCAATATTTCAGTCCTTAAAAACTGGCTCCTGCTGAGAACAGCTAGCATCTTCTTCCAGTACTCATGCTATCTCTGATTAGGAACTGGGGACAGGAATTGTTGTTCCTTTCATACAAGGATTTTATTGAGGGGAGAATTAAGATAAAAACAATAATCTAAAAAAATTACTGTTTCCCTTTTATTACCTTTAATTTTTGCTTGGTCTCCTCTGAAATGCTGCCCTTTGGAGAAAGGAGGGTGGGAGTGGGTGGAGTGACAGTGATCTCAGGTGGAAATTTGGTGACAGATGAAGGTATGAAAAGCTTTGGCATGTTGGGCAGAATGCGAGTTTTTACTCGGGTGCCATCTGTCTTGTTCTGCTGACTTCCCAAAGTCTGTGAACTGGAGCTGAGTTCAGGCTTGGAACTGGAGGCTAAACAGAAAATAATAAGAAAAAACATGTTAGGAATCTATCTAGGATTTCAGATGTCAGAGCGAGGGAACAGTTCACTGTTAGAAATACAGCTGGCTCAAAAGGCCTGTCTTCAAGCTTTGATTTAATTAAGGCCTCAGAAACAGGAGAAAGTGCCTCAAGAAACTGGAAACCAGTAATAATTAAAAAAAATAAAATCTTACTGGACAGCAGAAACTCAATCTGACCAAACATGACAAGTGTCAGTGTAGGACTGACCCATCTATGTCTAGTCAGAAGTGTACTACAAACACCATTTTCCCACTTGTTTTTTCAGATGCAACCATCTTATCCTTGCATTCTCTAACTGCCTCTCCATTCTGTAATGCAACAAATAAGCTGCTCAGCTTTACTTATGAGTCTTAATTTCCTCCACCAAAGCATTGCCTCTGTAATTATTGAGATAGCAACTTCTCAGCAATTTAAGAAAAATGTATGGTAACAGCCATCAAAATTTCCTCATTACTCTCTTCAAATCCTGCCATAAAAGCCTCCTTGGTGTGTTGATGCCACTATCTCCCACACTAGTTAGCATCATTTTGACATATTTCTCAAGTGTCTCAGCTTGTGGTCTTTACAACACAAACTTGCTCAGACAGGGCTCATCATGAAGTGAAGAGGGATCCAGTCCTTTCCCTAGGCACTGTCACATCACAAAATTATACATACACAACAATAAATAATAAAAGACAATGCTCTCACATTAAAAGCTGAGAATTTGTTAAAAGAGATTTCTTGATTCCTTACTAATAATGCTGCTTCATATGGAGTCAAAACCATTTGTTTGTTTTTTTAAGTTGTGTGAATGAAAACACCAGAGTCTATCTCGGACTGGTAATAATGACAGGTGTCCATATACATTTTTTCAGATTCAGTCTTGTCAAATCCATCTCTTGCAGGTTTCTGGAACTGACAGGGCCAGTTAAACACAGGAAAATAAAATGCCAGCTTCCTGATGTTATCCCAAAAACCAATCAGCAGTAGAAATAACTACTAAGGCATGTAAAATTGAATTGCATACTCTCAACTGTACACAAGAATGTAAGAACTGCCACAACAGATGAGGACGCTTTTCCATCAAGGTCAGTGACCCATAGAGATAGGCAGCCTATCTTTTCACAGTTGAATGCCAGAAATGTTGTAGTAATCAGACACAGAATAATCTGCCTCTCACAAATAAGGATCGAGATACTCCAAACATGAATACCTAGATTATGCTTGCCTGAAATATCAAATTCTGCATTTTTCAATTAAACGCCAACTCCTACTTCTCCTGGGAAGGGGGCAGAGGAGAGATAGAAAACATTAACTGCTGTAATGCTGATTTTTATGTTTACTCAGACTGAGTCAAGTTTTGTGAAAAATTGTTTCCTTCTGCTAAATATTCCAATAGTGTAATCCAAAGTGTTGTCACATTGCCCTGTATAAGATTTCAATTAAAAGAAAAATTCTACTTTAAAGGATGCACAAACTACATAGCACGACAGCCTGGTACTGGGAGGTTTTTCCTTTGGCTTTGCTGCCGTGGTATTTAGCATGTAAGTCATGCACCAAAAAGAATAACCATTAAGGGACGACAAGGCACTTTCCCAGGAAGCTGGGACATTGCCAGGAATGCCTCTAAACTCTGGAACACTTGACTGGAAGGCAGGCAAGAGAAACTGAGGAATATGAGTCACAACTATCCAATCAATCAATCCCTACAGACTGATCGGCAGCTAACCACCCATTGTCAGAATTCTTTGAAGCATAGGAAGCTCCTACCTTGGATACAAACATGTCCCGAATTTGTGCTGGTCACCGATTCCACTTGCCAGCAAACAGGCTCTGGGGATGGTGCAACAGTGGCCATTTTCATCTGCTGGCAAAGCCGTGACTCCTGTTGCTGAAATCCAAGCCCCTCCAAAGGCACTTCAAGCTCTTCTTCCTCTTTAGTAATGAAATACAATTCACAGATTAAGAGACATCCTGATCTCTCTCAAAAGTCTCAATCCTTCTGCTGTCTAACCAACCGGCAGAAATTTTTTTAACCCTTGCTCTATTGCCAAATTGTACCGTGACCGAGTGAAATGAAATACTGGCAAACTAAGATGGCACTACCAGCTTTTTCATACTAGATGCCACCAATTTGAACTCTTAAAAAAAAAAAAAAGCCATTTTAAAAATGAAAGAAAAAACTCTTGCGCCTAACATTTTGTTATCTCTGCACATCTGCAAGTAAAACACATGCAACAGAATATTCTCCTTTGGAGATGTGAGGGTTGAAACACCTGCCACATGTGGAGCAAAATCCATCACCCCTAATGATGAGCCAGCTGTGATCGATGGGTCCCTCTCCCATCTGCAGCCACAGGTACATGCTACACCGAGTGCAGCTTGCTGGTAAGCAAGATTAATTACTGTGAACATCCAGTAACAGGGACAAATCTGTTTTTTATGAAACCAGTATCAAGTTATACTAAATGCCCACTTTTCACTGGTATGTCCACTGTCCCTCTATAAATATATTAGTCTAAAATTCCCACCTGCTACTCCAGAACTTGAGATACTTATAACTCAGCATCCATGTATGTGTCTGTATAATCCCTTTATTACATACCAGCTGTATCTGCTTTTAAATTAGAAAACTGTTTTAACAGTGCATTAACACACAGAGCTGCATATTGTACATAACAGGAGTAATTTTCACTGAACTACTGAGAGCTACTGGTGCCCTTTCTGGGAAGGGCAGACTGAAACAGCAGCAAGCCTTTCAAGGCTATGGACACACAAGCAAGCTCTTACTCTCTGATAAAAATTAAGATATCCTCCAAAAACAAAGGGCTGTCTAGTCTGATTTGAATCATATTTACAGAAGCTAAGGTGTGCACAGGCAGCTACCACAGATGAGCAGATACAACATATATTCACAATCTAACTTGCTCTAAAATTCTATGTCCATGCTCTATATTGATTTAGGATTTTGACAGTGTGATGTCTTAAAAAGGAATATATGTTTCAACTTTTCTTCATTGGAAAAATACTCCCACCCCCTCAAGTGTTGAAAACACTTCTCCATCTTCATCAACACAGATAAGAGCTTGGAATTTACCATGGTAATAATTCTCCTGTTTTTGAGTTCCCTTTTCAGAAAATGCTCAAGACAACATTACAGCTTAACAGCTTGGTAAAAGTCAGATCAATGCAGTTTGAAAGATGTAACTTTTAAAATCAATTATATTTTCTAGGGTTCCTGAATAATTTGTACAAAAAAAGGCTTATCGAAGCAGGCCGTAAGTTCTTTCATCCACCAATTTTCATTGGCAAAGAAAAAGAACCCATCATCTAAACTTGTAGCTGGTAGCCAGTATAGCCTTAGGACAAATGAGTTTGCTTGTAGAGAATTCTCCAATAGATTCCAAAAAGGAAAGGTCACACACTACAGCACAAATCACAGGCAGCTTCTGTTCTGTGATGTTCCACTCACTATTAAGCAGTCCTCATCCTCAGCACTCTCTTGCCCATTTCTCCATAGATACGTCAAAATACAGCATTGGAAGCAGGAAAATAATAATTGCATCTTTACACGTATTATATTAACAGACCAAATCAACTTAAAAACACAGAGGAGGAAGTACTTAACTGCAGGAATCTTGTCTAGGAAATTCATAAGTCATTGTTTCCCTGTTTCAGAAGCAGAGGACAGCTGGAGGATCATTTTGTGTATTTACCTGTCCTTTATACCAGATACATGGATGATTTAACCACATGCTGACAAAGCGCAAGAGACTGGACAAAGAAGGATCAACCCTAACATGGCCTGAAGCCAATACACATGTATCCCATCCACTGCTAGCGCCTGCCGAGAAGCTGTCGTCTAAACCCAGAAGACTCCCACACTGAAATGGCTACAAGACACTTCATCCAAAGATAGGAAGAAACGTTACATCAACCTCTGAGGAAAAGCAAGATGAAAATTATTATTTCAGAAGATTACTCTATAAGATAGCTAAGAAGTCAACTCCTTTTTAACTTGCTCCAACACTCCAGAATCAGTGTCTTAAGTATCTAGGGTAAGTACTAATAGAATCTTTCTTGTCTACATATTAACCAGGAATACAAAACAGTAATTATTTTAGCAGATACAATACTATATACAAATAAACTGCAAATCCTACAGCCTCAACTATACTGCTAACTGGGAACAGTTTTTGTATGTACTCAACTGCAAAATTGCATTAGAGGCTTTATTCACTGTTCAGAACAAGAGCTCTGATTTGCATTACTGTTTAATGACAAAACTACCTCTTACGTTCATGATAATCTTTGTTTAATTGTAAGATATATCATTGCTTAAGCTAATTTGCTGTGCTTTATTTTAACTAAATTATGCCTCACTGACAAAAGCTCCTCTGAGCAGCCTATTTGAGGAAGATGCTACAAGACTGGTGTCAGTCTATGTTCTTTTATGAGCAATCAGCAGCACACTCATAAGCATCTCCATCTTTCCACGTCATATTTGGTTTTGTTAAGTTTTGAAGACCCAGTTTTATAGTGTAGTAAAATTAGATTGAATTGGAATAAAATTGTGTGTCAGCCCTTTTTCATGTAGAAGTGAAGGAAAATGAAAGGGCAGGAGTCTGGCATACTATGTATTTGTATCCCTGCGCTTCTGGAAACAACACTTGTTAATATTCTATTAGGCTGCGTCTTTCCGTACATGGGAAATCAAGAACCACTGTCTGTTAATCTCTCCCTTGCTGTCAGAGGTGTTAAATACAGTGGCTGAATTCTGTCCCCTGACTGGGTCATACACTTTATTCTTTTAGGACTGTGCAGATTATTTTTTTTTTTTTAATAAACACTTGAGTGGTATTATTTCTAAATTAAAGTTATTTAAAAACTAGAATTCTTGAAAATAACAAGAACTGTTTGTTTCAGGTGTATATATAATAATTTATACTTTAATATAGTGCACAGACATTTATTATATTTTTTTTATTACAGATAAAAAAGGGCAAAAGAGAGAAGGACAATCAAGAAACACACAGTTAGATCTCCCATTATTTATCTAAAACAGATTTCTGAAAAGAGTATCTTGATGTTTGTCTTGTGGAAGATGCTGTTATAGCCCTGAACATAACGTCCTAGTTTTTCTAATAAAAACTTTCCCCAGAGAGGTAAAGACTCCACTAACTCATGAGCCACAATATTCTGCACAAGTGCAGTGCACAAGACTATAAGTACAGCACATTTCTGAAGGTGTTCAGAATCTCAGATTCGGTACCAGTTAGCAGATCTTTTGGTAACACCCAGCACTCGTACTGTCCTGGCAGGTTTTCCAACATTAGATCTACAAAGCCAGTTTAAAATAAAAGCAGTTTCTGAAGACGTAATATGCAATAGTCACTTGTCTCCAGGCTGAAGATGGGACAGGTACTGTACTCT
>VYZX01004325.1:0-10220 GCA_013401335.1 Brachypteracias leptosomus
GTGGCTGTCAATGGATCCATGTCAAGGTGGAGGCCTTAGGGATCAGTACTAGGACTGGTCTNAGAGAAGGCTCCGAGGGGACCTTATTGTGGCCTTCCAGTATCTCAAGGGGGCCTACAAGAAAGCTGGTGAGGGACTTTTTAGGATGTCAGGTAGTGGTAGGACCAGGGGGAATGGATCAAAACTAGAGGTGGGTAGATCCAGAGTAGACGTTAGGAAGAAGTTCTTCAGCATGAGGGTGGTGAGACACTGGAACAGGTTGCCCAGAGAGGTGGTGGAAGCACCATCCCTGGAAATTTGTAAGGCCAGGCTGGATGGGGCTCTGAGTAACCTGATCTAATGAGAGGTGTCCCTGCCTATGGCAGGGGGGTTGGAACTAGATGATCTTTAAGGTCCCTTCCAACCCTGACAATTCCATGATTCTATGACCTTCCTCTCTACACCTTTCAGGCATGGGTCACCACTATATCCTTTCTCCCATCTGCCTCACTTAAAACCTTGATGCTATTTCTTTTTAGTAACTACAAAACTCACCCTTCCTTTTATACTTGTACATCAAATCACTGTTTTACAACTGCACCATTAATTACTGAAACCTCATTTTCTATAGGTTTCCTTGGAATTAGCCATCATCTCCTGCTAGTCCAGAACATCCTCACAATAAACATCTTTTCAGCAACAGAATTCGAGTTACTGTCTTTGCTCTTTTCCTTCCAAAACTGTGTTAAGATTTTGTTCTTAGTGCTCTCCACACAGAAAACCCCAATGTCATTGCTTGCAAAATGTGTACGGGAGCATTGTTTTTAAAAGACCTTTTGAGACAGGCACACGTCTGATCTGGATTCTTGGGATGTTATCTGTAGCCCTGCTTTGTTCTCACTTCACTTTGCTCTTACCCAACCAGTATCACATTTCAAATCCTAGATGATCAACTCCAGGGAAAGCTGCTGCTTCCCTCTGCTTTGTAAAGTGTCAAACATCCTTTACGTGATACACAGGTAAGAGCATGCAAACCGCATATATTCTGAAATTACACAGGAAAAGGTGTTTGACAATTAAAAGTCCACCTTCATATTTCACCATGTAAAGTCTGGGGAACAGTTTGTTGCCATCGAGGAAAAGAGAAATAGAAGTTCACCCCCAAAAAGCAGTGCCAGGGGCGACAAGTACAGCAGATTCCCTGGCTCACTCCATAGGATCATCACAGAATAACCAAGGCTGGCAGGGATCTCAGCCCAGCTCCCTGCTCAAAGCACAACATAGTTCATATGGTCTTCTCAATGACTGAAACCTATGCTTTGATAACATGTGAACCTCAACTGTGCTGTTTCTTGCAGAAGCAGACACATAAAACATCAAAAGTGTGCAAAAGTTTGTCTTTTACTCATTGATTTATGAAGGTGAGAAGTATTTGAAAATATTTGGGGTCAAATTCAACCTTTATTTCTATTCCCTGCAAACCTAATGATTTCAGTGTTGAACTTCCTGTAACTGTAATGCTGACAGTGAAATTACACTCTCTTCCCTTCAAAAAAAAAAAAATCTGACACTTCAATTAGGATTATGAAAATAGTCAGTTTTCAGCCCACCATTTATCCAGCTCATATTTCCTATGTTTCTACATGAGAACATTGCAAAAGATGTCAAAGCTGCACCAAGGTCAAACCATATTACACTTTCATCGATCTCCCCAGATCCACAATGCCAGGCACTTTGGAATTGGAAACTGTTAAGGTTGGCATAACATAGCTTTCTTTTGGTAAGTCAATGTTGACTACTGATTGCATACTTGCTCCTTATGTGCTTGCAGCTGGCACTCCACAAATGTTTACTGTGACCTTTCTGGGGACTGAAGTCTGACCACACTATAGGTCCTTAGGTCCTTCTTCTAATGTTGATTTATTTATTAAATTGGATATGTTAGCTTTATTCCAGTCATCAAGAGCCTGCCTTAATAATTGATCTTTCAGCCTTGCAATCATATGCACAATATCTTTCAGCACCATTGAGTGAATCCCATCTGGTCCCTAGATTTGAACAGAGAGGAGCAAGAACACACATTACCTTCAGAAGTGCCTTATTAAACCCTGCTTTAGAACAGACTTAAAGAATTATTCTGTTCTCTATAAAATACCAGGGAAGGAAAGGTGACTTAAGTTAACCCTCATATTGGTAGTTTATTCCTCCAATACATAAATACACACAGGGAGAGTCTTCTTGCTTTTTTCCGAAGTTAAAATTCTTCTGATTGCTTGCAAGCCCCAACAGATGAATGCCATCACAGATGTGCCAATGTAATCACAAGAAACAAATAACGTAAACAGGCATGATTTAAAAGCTGTGAGCTTTTGCAGACCACATTAAAAAAAAAAAATTTGCTTGTGCTTGATCAACCTTGCTTTATTACACCTCACTATTGAATAGTTAGAGCATCACTTTGCATCATGCAAATCCTAGAAAAATCCTAGAAAATCTTAAATAGGTCACTTGCCTAATTTCCAAATTGTATCAGAAAACCAGCAAAATATCAGTCATACCAACTGCTGCCTTGAATATTTTTGTTTGCTTTAAACGTGCATGGAATGGTTAGAAAATTTGTTTACTTCTGAGGGTTCCAGGAGGACTTTTGTTAAAACAAGACTTAAATTTGTTCAGTAAATCTGTTTTGATTGTCTGAGCATTGTTAAATGACTTACCATATTGGCAATAAACTTTTGCAGCACACACTATAATGATGCCATGGGACTTTATAGTAGAATATTCTGAGAATACATATGAGGAATATCACCAAAACAGGAAAAATCCTCATTAGCTTAACAATTTGCTAAACCAACTAGAAACACTTTTTCTGTGTTGGCATCATTCATTTCATTTTTTTCTAAAAACTAAGCAACTGCATCACAAACATTTTCTTTAAACATACAAAAATATCTAACAGCAAGCAAAATCAGATATTTGGATGCAGGTCTCTGCACATCGCATCTGTTATTCCTCAGTATGGATGCAGGCTTCAAATTTGGGATGATATTTCATGCTGTATATGATGGAAAACAGTGAGTCACAGACGGAGCTTCCCTGCCTGAACTCTCTATTCCCTTTTGATTTCTGGTCAGCATTTTCAGCATAAAGGGGAATAGATGAACTTTGTGGGCTCTGAAGTTCTGCAGACTGTGCACCTTTGTGCGTGAACAAGGGAGACAGAGGGGAATACACTAGGAAATACAACAGTCCATAGAACCAGCTTCATCATATATAGTGCTTGAGAAAAACGATTCATACATACTTCATCTTTCACCTGAACATTTCAAGGGCACTATGAAAGGGCTTGTCCTATATTTAACTTTTTTAACCAAAGTTCTTTTTTGCTATGTTTGTGTGGATGGGGTTTGTTGTTTATTTGCTGGGTTGTCCTTTTTCTTACCCAGATGAAATCAATATACTGCTGTTCTTGCTTCCTTTCCCCCTGCCCAGTGATTTTTCTAAGTGTAATGAATACTTGATAACATTAGAACCTACTGACATAAATTAAGAGTTTACAAACACTTCAAGTACAACCAAACTTCAAACCTCTGGCCACCTCTTTGGGGTGATTCTCCTAGTTGAAAAGTTTTTCCTGTCCTAAGGTACACTAGCTATCAAATAGTCATTCCAAGTTGAACAATCTTCTAGCTAGCATATCTGCATTTTCTCATAAATAAAATATGAATTATTCTTCAATTGACAGCAGACTTAGCCTCTCGGTTTTGCTTGAAATCACATTTTAGTATCTGGGAAAAAAAAAAAAAAGCTCTTTCAAGCCTTAATTTAGTATAAAAAGCTATTATCTATTTCCTTCCTCGATATATCTAAATTGTAGAAGACAAACTTCAGAAGATGGTGTTATTTTTTTAACAAAAGGGGTACAGAATTGACATAAGCAACAAGAGTTTTGTTGAAGCATTCTAAAAACATGATTGAGAACTAAGAGGAGATCACCCTATAATTAATCCAAGTTGGATTAAAGACAGAATTACATAGGTACTTACTTTAGATTTATAACTTTAGTGCTCATACTGCTTTAACCACCAAGACCTACTCTTCCAGCTGTACAGACAGAGTGGCAGCTCTGTGAGTCATTTTGTGTGCCTTGCATATCTCTGCACCAGAAAGCACACTGAAATTGGCCCTTTCACAACACAGTCATTGGATTTTCAAACTTAAGCCCAAACAACATTTGTGGTAATGTGGCATTAAAAAAAAAATTAAAAGAAATGTATACAGAAGCACAGGCTATTTCCAGAAGTCTCAGCTTCAAGGTCAACAGCAATGAAGACCACCTCTCAGAAGCAGTGAAAATACAGTGTCTTGAACATTTGTCCCCATTTTTAAACACTTTGCACATTTTGTTTACCATCTTGAACATATAGTTCGCATTTCTGACTCTCTCTCACAAGCCTTGTAACTGATTTAAAGCTCAGTTTGTTCTTTGAAAAGTTTCAAGGACACTAAGACATCTTATAGAAATGCAGAACAATTTAAAGAAAACCTATTTGGGTGATCAGGTTTTTATTAGAGGATGATGAATCTTCTACTGCTCCTGAACTGCTGCATTCCAACAAAGGAGACAATGTGGGGGTTTGTGCTGCTTTTTTCCTACCAGCTTTTGAATGCTAGAAATTCTCAAATGGACTACTTCAAGGCTTCTAAAGCCTTTCAAATGACCTTACTTTTGGAAGTACAAACTTATCCTCTGAAAATTGTGAGTGATAATCCATTTGAATTTTGACACAATTACATACTGCTTTTGAAACCTCTACAACTTTCTGTATAGTATTCAAATGTGTTCTGATGTTTGGCCTGAAAAATAATTATTTCAGACTTCCTATCAGTAAATTACAGGATGAAGCAGCAATCAAGTAATATCACAAAAATTAAAATTTCACAAGGCAGTTAACATTCAATCAGAGAGAGTCCAATGTAGTGATCTTTAGTTATCCTAGTTGGAAATGTAATTAGCTGAATCAAAACAAAATAATCACAGTCATTCACAAAGCACAGATAGATATTTAAAGCAATTTTGTTTCGAGTTTCCTAAATTGTTTCAATCCTCCCATCCCCCCACATTCTTCTCTTTTTCTGTGCTTAGAATGCAAACCCAGATGCTTCAGACTTGGTATAGGAAAATTAGTTCTGACTGAAAGACATAACATTTGGCATCTAAGGTGTCTAAGTAGGAAGTTATCCCAGCCTTGATACACAGCAAATGGAGGAAGACAAACAGCCCCCAGAGGAAGTCAATGCCCAGGCTGAATGAGCTGCCTCCTGCAGCTGCTGCTGCTGCATTTACCATTGCCAGCTCAAGTTAACTTTACATTAGGTGCAACTACAGAAACACAAGCTGTAGATCACCACCCAAAACTAGGAAGAAATAGCTAGTTCTTTGCATGTATACATCCATGCACAGATGCTGAATATGCAGTAGTTCAACTTTATTCTAAAATACCACTTTTCCTATAAATTAGCAACTATTCACTTTTCCTAGCTCAGTGTAAACCCTCATCAGCATCAAACGTGAACCAAGCCAGTATACAGCTTCTAGCTGCAGATTCCATGGAGAAGAAAAGCTTGTGCCATTCATGGCCTCAAAAACAGAAGCAATGAGAACTGAATTAGAGCAGAAGACAAAAGGGAAACCAGAAAAATCAATGTTAGCAAAGATAAGAGCAACATGCTCCAAAATAAACAATTTTGCAGAAAGATTTCTTGAAGCTAAACAGAAAACTGCAGGGCCTGCAGTGCTACCATAGGAGAACACCTTCAAGAGTAACAATTTAGAAGCATGTATCAAGCTTGCTTTTGGCTGCCAAACACCAGCCTGATGAGTCACACACCATTAACTTACTAGGTCCCATAAAATTAAAAACAAAACCAGATAACAAACTAGAAAATTCAGCCTTCGCCAAAAACTATTCTGTGCATCAGCAAAATGAGTAGGAAGTGAAGCACATTCAGTCTGGCACCTAGTAGCTGCCACATCTTTTGTTACCATACCTACATGTTCAATAGCAGTCATCCTTCTCCATTCATACCGCTGCTTGTTGTGTCAGTCCTGCTTGTACTTACCCATCACATCAATTTAGATCAATGTCTAGATGTTCTCCCCCTCAAAGATTCTCCCCCTGAAAACAGTACTCTTCTGGACACCTTTCAGGTGTGCTGTGGAACAGCTATGCTTCCCTCAAAGGGGCACAGTCAACTGCAGCTCAGGTGTGAGCAGCTTTGTTATCCAGAGACAGTGTTCCCCAGAGAGAATTTTGGACTGCCTCACAGAAGAGGATTCAAACAAAACAGCTTGGCAGTTGGAGCACATAAAATTTTGAGTGCCAGGTAGAATATGACTGAAAAACTCATTAAAGGTAGCTTGTTTAATTTAACTTATTCTATGTGTACTTCCAATGCTGTATATAATTCAAACAGACAGTACTGAACACACTGCTACACAAGTGATTCATCACATAGACAACTTTTTCTGTCTGCAAGCCCTAACAGGCAAGGAAGAAGTTAAAAGTACCAAAAAAAAAAAAAAATATGCTGTCATGTATGTCTAACATCACTCAGTATTAAAAGTCCTGGGACATTGACGTGTTTTTATTAAGTTTCATATCAAAAAGAATTGATTTTTTTAAATAATTCTGGCCTCTAAGATCTCAAGATCTGAATCTCTTTGAAAATCTGGATGCTTTTTAAAGATGACATAAATATGACTTTTGGTACTATAACTTCAGAATTTTATTTTTAAAATAATGACCTTTATATTTATAAAATAGATCAAAGGGAAGAGAGTTAAATTTTCCCTGTTCTCTTGGAAGGCATTTTAGAGGCTGTTCCTGCGAGAGCTTCTGCCCTTACCCACACAGATAAAGTTTTGCAAACTAAAATGGTATGTTGAAGATGAGTTGCACTGTACTTTACAATATCACTGAATTGTATTTTCCCCCTCAAAACTCAGGTTAGATATATAATTTCGACTTGCATAAACTCTTTCTAGCACCTCTATCTATAGATATTGTTGAACTGATTTAAATGGTTAGAAATTTTAACTTGAAGTCATACAGTGTCAGCTTCTGGTAGTACATAAAATTTCAATCAAGCTGTTGATAATGAACAAGATCCTATCCTCTACATATTTAATTGATTGAGTAGTTTCTTTTTTCAAATTATAATCCGAATTCTGCAGATCTTACTCGGAAATTCACCTAAAGCACAGGTCTGCAATATACAGTGCTCCAGAATAAGTTTATGTGTTCAATTTTGTCCATTTTGAGATTTTTCCCAATGGTGAGCTGCAGGAAACAAGCCTAATGTAAATATATCATTGTAATATTGTTTTAATTAGACCTTCCGCATAGTCTGTCTGAATACAAATTTATTCATTTGTAATATTAGTATCCTGTTTTTTCCCAAAACTTAAATACAGTCTAAACAGCATAAGCAACTACTTAAATCTTTTGGTTAGCTCATTCATAATGAAAAATATTGCTCCATTCTGCGCAATTAAATTAGGATCAGTAACCACCTGGGATCATAATTGGGAGAGGGCAGAAAAAATAGCTTCTGGTTAAAATAAATGTTTATAATTGGTCTTGCTTCCAATCATGATCTGGAAACATACATATAGCAGACTGGTTGTGGATAATTTTGCATTCAAATGTTTTTAATCATCTGAAGGCCAAATCTTTACCAACTGCTGCTTCCAATAAGATAAAAATTGTATCTGAGTTAAGAAAAAGAGGGCATTTTAGACAGATAAACATGGCTCCAAAAAACACTGAAAGAGAGTTAGAAAAAAAAATCTTATTCGGGGGTAAGAGAAGGAATAAAAACAACCTTAGAAAGGTTTTCCACAAAGTACATTGTCAAAGCCTATGCAGGTAACATGTAGCCATGCAGCTGACATTCACAGGGCCACTGAAGCCCTATCCTGGGGATTAGAGTCTCCCAGAACCCTAGGAAAGCTAGAAAGATGCAGGAGATCCCTAACAGCCACAGACCTGCTTCTCAACAAGAGAAGATTAATGATGTATTTGAAGAATGAAGACGCTGTGCTACCTTGCAACAGGGAAAAGAACACTCACAAGTGACAGAACAGTAATTCATTGTCAATAGGCAAGATATTACTCAAACTAGGAAGCAAGTTTCTTCTGCTCCTGAAGCAGCTACAGTTATGAAAATGTGGAAAGTTAACAAGGTTAAAAAAAGAGCGAGAGCATAGTTAAAAGCAGTTGATAGAAATTTTAGAAAGATGTGTACAAGCAATATTTTCTTGTCAAAGGGCCAGATCATCCTAGCCTCTCTTCTAATCCACTGGAAATTGCCTAATGTACATTTGAAGCTTTTTCAGTAATTATGCAATAAGAACAATTAAAAACACTTTTAATTGCAAATGTGCTAACAAAATCTAAATTGTACAGATGCATTTAATATGCATCCACCAAAATAAAATAAATTAGTAGCAGTTTTGTAAAACATCAAAATTTGCCATTACTAAAGATGGGACTCTAACAGCACTGTGAGAATATAAATACGAACTTCAAACATACAGCTGTCAACACTCACCATTTTAAAATTATTTTATTGCAATCAATTAAGCACCTCAAAATCCCACAGAATAAAAAAGAACATTTAAATGCTTAAGGTGATAAATGTGATGTTCCAAAGAGGAATCTTTTTGTTTTCCTATTCCTTACTTATCCTATAAATATATATGGCATGAAAAACACTCAAGACCCAGGTTGACAATGCTCAGAAGGGCTAAATATTATGATTCCTCCTCAGCTATTATACAATCATTAGTAATACAAATGTTCAATAAACTTCTTTAAAAGATTCATATTTTATGGAATAACACCATAATCTTTGAATTCAAAAAAATTGGTAAGAACTCTATATCTATAAATCCCATCATATAATAAATGACAACATTTATAATCAGTTGTAACTTTTAAATTAATGCTTCTGCTTATTACCCAGCTCTTAGGTATTCCTGTACTAGGTCCTTCATAACAATTCCAACAGCTATTTACAAGCTCAGAATAGAGCATGCAACAACTCAGCCTAAGCATACAAAAGGGCACTTAAGAAAAAATTACAAATTCTTTTATGTGATGTCAATTTTTACTTTTCCAATGCATTACAACTAAAATGCTTATCTTGATACCATTATATTAGAAATAACCTATATTTGCTTGTGTCTTTATGAATACTGTTCTCTTAAACTTCCTGCATGTTACACATGTACATACAGATGTGAACATGCCTACAGCAAAGCTGAGATCCTAACCACCTACAAAAACCACGCCACCACCATTAGGCAACTTGACATATGATCCTATTCTCAAATGCAGCTCCCAGCACCACTGCTCAAGCCATCTGTGAAATATACTGAATTCCCAAGTGTGGTATGGATGCTTCAAGCCTGAGTTACAGCCAATTTAGGGCCAGTAACGTGGATGAGAAGACCATTACTCATTCTGATTAGCACTCCTAGATGGGTCCTATGAAAGAAGTTTCAAAGAAAAGTAAACTACAGGAGAAAGAGACATTGGGCCAATTTAAATACTAGTACTTTGAAATGATATGACTCTTTTTTTGCCTAAATTAATAACTACTTATTGCAATCTTAGATTAATTACAAGGCAGCCTGCAGTAGGTGGTGGATAACTGAGCATGCTACTGATGACTATGGTTGTGGTGGCAACTTCACAATCGGATTTTTACTCAGGCAGCCATCCACAGTCCAGGAGGTTCCTCCAGTGCATTGATGACAACTTCCTGATGCAAATGATGGATGAGCCAACGAGGAGAGGAGCGCTGCTGGATCTTCTTCTCACTAACAAGGAGGGTCTGGTTGAAGCAGTGAAGGTTGAGGGCAGCCTTGGTTGCAGCGCCCATGAAATGGTGGAGTTCAGGATCCCATGTGGCGGGAACAGAATGACAAGCAGAATCACAACCCTGGACTTCAGTAGGGCCAACTTTGGCCTTTTCATGCAATTACTAGGGGAAATCCCATGGGACAGGTTACTAGAAGGTAAAGGGGCCCAAGATAGTTGGTTAGAATTCAAGGATCACTTCTTCCAAGCGCAAGATCAGAGCATCCCAACAGATAGGAAGCCAAGAAAGGGAGCCAAAAGACCTCTGTGGATAAACTGGGAACTTCTGGGCAAACTCAAGAGGAAGAAGAA
>VYZX01004328.1:0-33012 GCA_013401335.1 Brachypteracias leptosomus
GACAGACCCACTACACTGTGACAAACTATTTAAAATTTATTCCTTAGGATGCTTCTTAGCAAAGTAACCTAGTGAACAGGTGTGTAAGATAGCACTACTACTCTTTTTGTGAAGAGAAAGGTAACAATTGGCTTGATAAAATCTTGAGGACTATGAGCAAAACCTGAATTAAACTTCTCTTTTCAGTGCAGGTTTACTTAGATGCTGTTTATATTCACAAGACATGCAGGATTCAGAACTAACATTACACAAGTCTGCCAGATGCTCTGACAGATTTTTATATTTCTGGTTGGAACTTTTAAAAAAATCTAGTTCACTCGTTCACTATCCTTCCTGATATATTTATCTAGGGCACTTTTTTGTACAAGCTATAAAAAAAACTAGCAGAAAAAGGTTGTTGACCTAGAGATTTTGTGGATCTTTAGCATTTAGAAATCTGTTTCATAAATCAAATCAAATTATTCCTGAGTGCTGGAGAGTCCAAGGTACTGTGTTTTTCTTCTGAATTGCTACAGGTTTGCACATAGCAGGATCCAGAATGAAGCTGTTCCTGATTGCTTACATTGGGAAAAACACCCAAGAGACATTAATGCCAGAGTCTGGAGAGGATCACCTGGCTGAGTAGAGGCAGGAGGAACCAAAATGATTAGGACATAGTTGGAAGGACTGGTAAGATAGAGCTGGAGGAAAATGAAGATCACAGTCTACATTGGGAAATGGCTTCGCAAGTATCCCAGATTTTGATGCCACCAGATACTCATACAGCCCACTCATATAAATCCTCATGAATTCAGTGGAAAGACTCCTATTCATTTCAGTGGGTTTTGGCCCAAGGGGCCAAAGGGACTATACAGTTGTTATCTTTCTCAGTTTTCTATATAGTCTCCCACTTAGATGTATAGAAACCTCCTGTTTATTGCTGTGAATCACCTGGCTTCTCAATCACTGTGTTAACACAGATTTCACCAAAGCTTGAAAATTAAAATGTTTCATTGTACAAAATGGAAGGAGTAATAATATCTGAGGCTGCTTTGTAAGTGTAGCAGACACAACCCTGGTGCATATGTTGTCTAAACTTTGGAGAGCTCCAGATCTTCCACATCTCAGTAGTGTAACTGTGGCTCATCTTTACATTTCAGAGTATGAATGAGGCTTGTGAGTACTTTATTTTTAGGCATTTTTTCACCTAGTAACTGTGCTTTACCTCTATTTTCTTTAGGCTTGTTACAAGATTTGTAGCCTGATGATGAAATTCAGCAAGTCTAGTGTTAACAGCAAGGGGAGCCTGCCTGACTTGCATTCTGATGTTAGTGAAGCTGTGAGTTGCTTCATATTAACCTCATTTGCTTCCCATATGCTTACTCTCATTTCCCCCTCAGAAGCTGCAACTCCACTTTTCATCTTCATTTTAATGCCCAAAATGCAGCCAGCTTAATTACCAATTATAACCTTACTCATTTAAAAGCTAAATCAACTGGAAACAATGCTAAAAAGTGTCTCCCTTGAGGAGAAGTAAAGACTTTGTGTTAATATTCTTCACATATTTTGATTAGTATAAAGCACTGTAGAACTTATGAGTTAATCTCCCCAAATGATGTTAATTTTAAATCGAGATGACACACACGTACTCATGGGATGACAGTCAGAGCAACCTGCCTTCTCTTCCTCCTTCAACTCTGACCTGCTGCACAAAATTAGTTTTCCTTGGAACATTGATAATGAAGCACTATAACACCTAGCTCTGCCATCAGCTTTTTATTTATGCCCACCTTTTCTTACTTTATTTCTTAACTACCTGATCTGTGCTATTTTCTCATGTTTGGAAGTCCCTTGTGGGTTTCTTCTAAATGCAATTTCTTTCATTTAGGAAATGAGAACTTCATAAACTTCCAGGTAGGTTTCATGAGTCCCTGACGGGCAACAGAAGGCATAATAGCTGTTGGATTTGATATCCTAGTGATTGCCACAAAACACTCCTCCAATCAATACTGTAAAACTCTCAGACGCTCTTTAGCTCCTGAGTGAATTTACGGTTCCTAGTTACAATCTCCATTACTGCAGTAAAGGCCAGTGTAACTATAAGAAAAGGAAACTAGATTTGGAGAGCTGCCATTATTTTTTATAGGATATTTGCATGCTATAATTTATCAACTATTTGGAACATACCACTCTCTCTTTATGGGAGATTCAAGACGTTTTCCAGCTGTTCTTTTTTGCAAATCAAGGAGTTTAAGGAATTGAAAATTCTTCCTTTTTTTAAAAAATAACCCAGTGCAACTAACAGAAAATCCAACAAATCCTTGGAAATGAGTGAAACACTTGCATAGTGATGAACTTGGTGTAGCTCAAGCATGAGATGAACCCAAGACTGAATGTGCTTGTTGTGTGCCCCACGCATGTGCAGCAGTCCACGGTCTCTATATAGAGCCACCTGGAGCCATTTTTAATCTTCTTTAGAGAATGGAAGGCTCCAACCTTGCTTCCATCCTGTGAAAAAACTAAGAGAAAGCATTATCAGCTCTCTTGTCTCCTGTGGTTCCTAAAGTTTTCAGCCTCTGACTTAGCAGAGAAATCCTGGCTACACTTTCCCTTTCATACACCTAGAAATTACTAAAGACAACCGCATAATAAGATTAATAAGTTACTCTGCATTTAACAGTCTCTTTGGTTTGTCTCTCTTTGATTATTTGACCTGTGAGTGTTTTGTGGACCACCTGTCTGGCTGTGAAGGATAACATTCTCATCCTAGTGAAATAAACAATAGTTTTGTCATTATTCCAGGCAGAACTAGGGTGTTACCCTATATGCCTCTCTTCCTATTAATAATACAGTCTTTTGTTCTGTTTGGACCTAAAGGGTTATGATTGCTCCTTTTTAGTACAGTGAAGAGACCAGTATGATGAAAAAGGCTCAAACACCAAAGAACGGTGGTTATATAAGAATAAATGTATATAGACTGGCACAGTATATTTCAGTGTGAAACCTAACAGAATGTTTTTAATAATCGGAAAAAAAAAAGATTGCTTAAAGCACTGTGACATGAAACCTAGGCATATTTAAGATGGGAGTTTCACAAGTTTATGGAAGAAATTATATAAATATTTGTGAAAATAGGGTGTTGGATTCAGCAATTGAAGTTTTCCGTTCTTACCTTATTTCTGTGGTCCTTTGTCCTTAACATCATCATGTCATACACATCGGCAAACACGCAAAAGGAGATTAAGCATTGGTGCAGGCAATATATGTTTCCCTTTCATCAGTTTTTCACATTTCAGCCTCCCTTTTCTCATGCCACCTGACATTTTTATTTGATTCCCAGTTCCTGGGATGTATGTGATATTTTTTTTTTAAGCTGATGGGCAGGCTCACAAATCCCAATAAAGACTATGAGTGCATTGTACCAGTTGAAAAACTGGCAGACAAGAAAAGAAAGTTTTGAACTTTTGAATCCTTTCTGAAGGATTTTTCTATGAAGATATACATAGTGGCTTTAAATATTGGTTTTGAGGGAATTTATGCTCTGGCAGTTACCAAGGGAGCTTACTTTTAGGAGGAGCTGGTGCTTTTGGAAGCACTATGGGAGAAATTCACATTTATGCACCTCTTACATTGCACTGGAGAGGGTGGTGTGCTTCACTAGCTGTCTTCTGGTCTTCTATTTTTGCCGTGGAGGAGGAAGCACTGTGAGACATGCCATGAAGTTCAGCACAAAATGTTTCAGTTTCCTTCAAAATAACACATTTCAGGGGTTTTGCAGTAACACTGGCACTGCCCTCACCCATGCCTCACTCTGCAATGTAGGCATAGATCATCTTAATGCCCAGTGATTTCTGTGAGCTTTCTACTTCATGGTACTCAGCATCTTGTACAAGGATTGAATTCTGAAAGCCCAGCAGCAGGTGTGTCCCTGAGTTTAGCTGCTCTATTTATAATGTTTTCCTGTAAGAGTAACACTGCAATTGTCATTTACACTGCCTTCCTCCAATTCTGCATGGCACTAGACTGAGGACATAATAAACATCCTTTTATGAACACGGCCTTGGAGAAATAAAAATTAATTACCTAAATAATATCACATGTAATTAAACAAAAAAAAAATATAAAGGAACTTTAATGTTTACGGCATCAGAAAATTTCAAACTGAATTTTATAGCAATGCATCTTATTTTTTTTTACTTTAAAGTAATAAATTTACTTCAAATTGCCTGTGAAAATGATGTACAAATGCAGAAAGACGGATTTTTCGCATAATATGGTGAATAAAAAAAGCACGGGACATGTGATTATTGCATTTCAAAATTGGTCATTAACTTACAGTTAACTGTAGGGTAAGTTACAAGAGTAACATTTATTTTTTTCTGAAGCTTGTGAAGTGCAGATTGTGCTAAATGGTTTAGAGGCAAAGAACTGTAGCAAGAGAAAAGAAACCCCAAATCTTGTTTTGATTCATATGTAGTATACAAGAAACCTTAACACTGATGTATCTCATGATACCTGTTTGCAAAAGAAAGGCTTATAGATCCCTGAAAGCAGCTTGGTCATTATGCACTGTACTTTATTTCTGCATCAGACACAGATGACTAATGGCAAGCCAGCAAGTTGGCCAAGATCAAATTGGGAAATCTGTGCACAGGTCATGTTCTTGACCTCTGACGAACCTTTACAACACCTCAACAATGTGAAAAAAAATAAATTAGTAAAACTGAAAATCTGATCTGTTTTTTCAAATCATATTTGCTGCTTAAGGAGAAAGATATTTTTTTGGTTTAGGCTAAGGTGACATTTTGAAGACTTTCTTCATGGTAGAGGTGCAGAAACATAATCTGTTGTTTTAGATAAAAGCTTAGGTTTTGTAGCACAGCTTTATCAGAGGAAATAAAGACTGCAGCTAATTTTACTGCGGCTAAATGAAAGGAAATGCAAGGCTCTGTCTTTTAAACCAGGGCCTCACTCCACTTTTTCCTAGTTGTGGTGACAAAACATTTACATTTCTGCTGATAATGAACTAGATTTTGCCAGCAAACCAAACCCACAGGGGACTCGTTCCAAAAGCTTAAGTATTATTTCTCTTTCCATCTGTTCCACATGGAGCTTGAAGTAAGCTATTCTTAACATCTTCCAAGGGTCACCATTTCTTGAAAGCAAATGCACTTTTCAGTTTCTTCTTTAAACAAGAAAGATCATCTTACTACCTGTGATGGCGTCCTTGCTGCAGTTGCCATTACTGCTTTTAATTGGTAATTCACTAGTTTTGGAGATGAGGTTTTAGAGCCCATAAAACTGCAGGGAGTGAGCTCTCTGTCTGAATGGACCTCTGAGGGTACAGGAAGCCTCAACAATGTTACATCTCACAAAAGGCCATGAAAAACAGTGTCTATTAATTTTAAATAGTTTCACAGTCAACTGCTCCTTCCCATAATTATGTTTATTTCCTTTTAGTTCTTAAGTACATTCCAGGTAGGAAATGAAATAAACACCAAGGAAATATTCAGCTTCTTTCTGACAGGCATGTCTTCTCGACCAGTTCCTTTGCCCTCATCTACCTGAAGTGTTTATACAGTTGCCTTAGTCTCTGCGAAGGATTAGCATAAAAATCCGTATTAAGAGCAAACAGGTTTGTCTTCCAATTATGGAAATGGGATCAGTAGGAAATTAATAGCATGCAGTTGCAATGTCCTCCTGTTTCAAAGGGCTCTTCAAGGGCTGAGCCTATGGGAAGCTTTTTGCCTGTGGCTCTTCCCCAGGAGGTCAATGCTTGGTCATGCCTCCTTTTTCAATACCCACCTGACAGTACCAGAGGTACTGTACCATGACCTGTGTCAAAGGGAAGATTCTGTTGCACAATATGGAGCAGCAATCAGCCCGTGCGTGCAGTGGGTCAGCAGCAGAAAGATAAAAAGCAGCTCAGGCAATGGCAGCTCCAACTGACAGCCAGTTATGCTTTAGATGTTTGGATGTGTAAAAAAGCCAGACTCTCTGGCTTCATCTGAGGACAGGGGAGTTTGTGGATACCAGTGCACTGGAAGAGGAAAATCAATTGCTGTTTCTGCTGGTTCCCCACATCCAGGACATTTCTACAGCATGATACTCGAGCTTTTACATACTGGAGTGTTTCCTTGTGTTTCAAAATACCTCTAGGCATACCTGAGCCCCTGCAGCCTTTTCTGGGATGCAGTATCCTGCTTGCAGTCCTAAATCAAGCCAGGGACAGTTCACAGCTTTTCCTGCTGTCCCTTCCCTGGGCATCCTTCATCCCTATGTGCTGTGGGCCCCATAACCCATGTGGTCTGGGCTATACCTAAGCATGTGAAAAAAATGGATTAGGAAATCAGCCTGAATTGAATGATTGAAAATCATAGAATGTTTTAGACTGGAAGAGACCTCTAGAGGTCATCTTGTCCAACCTCCCTACACAAGCAGGGACATCTCTACCTAGGTCAGGCCGCTTAGAGCCCCATCAAGCCTGACCTTGAATGACTCCAGGGATGGGGCCTCCACCACCTCCCTGGGCAGCCCATTCCAGTGATCTATCATCCTCATGTTAAAGAACTTTTTTCTAATATCCAGCCTAAATCTATCCTTTCCTAGCTTAAAAAATGGTTCAGGGAGATCTACAGTTCCCAGGAGAAGTCTCTGATGTTATGTATCACCTCTGTGAAACCAGGGAGCAACATCTGCAGGTGAAACCAGTGAAGTGTAGCTGACTAGGAACCTGCAAACACTAAATGTAAGGAAAAGTGAGGTGAAGGACTGCAGTGTCCTTTCTTGCTGTTCTACTTCTCATTGCCGTGCCTCTGAGACCCCCATTAGACATTGCTTTTTGTTTTGTACTCAGTCTAGTTTCCTACATGTGCTGGCCTTTTAAATACTTTTTTTTTTCCCCACTGAAAGTTACTTACAAATGAAACATATATAAAAATATGGTAAAGAAAACAGGCAATTCATGAAGGAAATTAGCTACTTCCCTTTCTCCATATTCACAGAATCACAGAATGTCAGGGATTGGAAGGGACCTCAAAAGATTATCTAGTCCAATCCCCCTGCTGGAGCAGGAACACCTAGATGAGGTTACCTTGGTTTCCTAAAGAAAAGAGGTATCAGTGGCTGTACTGCAGTCTAGTAGCTTGCTAGAAACACTGTTGTTAGTAACTGGCCACAGCATTTATACTGATTTTGCAAGACCTCAGGACGAAGGTTTGTCAGATTTATTTTGTTTAGACTTGCCTTGGCCTGCCTGGATCTTTGTTTCCACATATTTTAGATGTAACAGCTATCTTTCTAATGACTAGGGACTATGGCTGTGTGTTTTATCTTTGATTATCTTTTTCTGGTATGACTGTAATTTTATGTAGATAGTAGTCATGAGTAGTTATTCTACACAGAACAAGATATTTATGACTAACACAAAGACACAGTGTAAGGAAACACAGCCCTGGTACGACAGCAGAGGCCTTGAGAAGTGGAGTACACGATGCTGTTTGGAGGTGCACAGGCATGGAAGGGTCAGAGATGGGGCACAGGGAGTCCCTGGAGGCACTGTGGCCATATACAGGTCACCCACACTTCATTACAGAAGTACAAACCTGGACCTAAAAAATCTGTTCTTAGGGTAATGAAAAGCACAATGAAAAAATGTCTAAACTATGTAAAACACACCATATATAGTTAATTGAAATGTAACATGAACTGCAGACCAAAAAGCCAGGTTTGAAAGTGTTAGCAAACATAAAAATGACCCTAAACAGATCCTAAGGGGAGGAAGAAGACACTATAAACATCAAACTCCTGGTGAAGGAGGCAGGATGCTGATGGCTTACTATACCCCCCCACTCAGACTGAAGCCACTGACCTTGGAAATCAAGAGGGGCAGTGACAGGGTAGCATAACACCAGACGAAAGAAGGGGTAGATACTAGAAGTGTGTGTATAACATTAAAAAATGTATTATGTTATTATTGCTATCATCATCATCAAGCAACTTCTGAACCTACTGAGACCAAAATGAAGAAAGGTCTTGAAGTCTCAAATATACCATGCCCCTACTAGCCTGATCAAAAGCAGTGCTCAAAGAGAAGAGAAACCTTAATTCTCCCACTGAGGAAAATGCAAGAGGACAGTGCTGTTATCTGTTTTCTTTGGCAGCAATCAGTGCACTGCTGCAGCACACATTATCCCATGCCCAGTGGACTGGCACAGAGAACTGGAAACAAATAGGGGAAGCGCTGGGGTTGTAATAGTGAGAAGAGATTATTGAATGAAAAACAACATATTTCTGTCAGAAACCTGGCTTCATAGTTCTATTGCCTATGGAAGCACTATTCTGATGACAGTTTTGGACATTATGTCATTTAACTTAAGAAAAAATTTCCTGTTAATTTCAGTGATATTTCAGTTCCTGCCCTGGATTTGCAGAAAGCTCAGATACTTTCATTGATAAGATCAACTATATGAATTTAACTTTATGTAACCTCCTTCTGCTTTTTTTTTTGTTTTTAAGATCAAAAATCATTGAATATTGACTTCTATCCCTTGATTTCAGTGATTTCATACTCAGGCCATAATAATTTTTTAAGATTCATTTTTTAAGAAGACTAATGATGGGGGAGGGTGGCATTTCATTAGGAAATCTGAAACTACATTTCAGCAAGGATGCTAAAGAAAAGAATATCCTTTGAAGTGCAGCTGAATGCCCCAATTACTATAATTTTTGTAATTACTTTTTTCTCTTTTGAAATTGAAGTAGATTAATTGCAATTCCCTCTCACTAAAGCAGTGAGAAGAAAAAAAAAACATATTGAGGATAAACTCTCTTCACATAGCCACAACATGATCCTATAGCCCAGAAGTCTGAGGGCAGGATTTTGCTCTGGCATTGGAAATAACATTAGAAGTGTTTGTAATACTATGCCTGTGCAGAAACAAAGGTCACTTCTTAGAGCATTTAGGTCTTAGTGTCAATGAGAAGCCTTCTGCAGGACTGTAGAAGTAGTCCATAATCTCCTACAAGGACAGGATAATGAGCCTTATCTATCCAATGAATTCAACAGCAGCAGGTCTGTGCCCAGAGTCCCTTGGCAAAGAGAGATACTAAATTGATTTCTATACTTATATCAAATAGCCTCATTTGATTCCAGTGGGGATAATTTTTCATTCAAGCAAAGATCTTGGCTTGAATGCAAATGTTCTTTTACAGGCATTCAATGAATGAAAGCACAATGATGCATACATGGACTTCATTAGTCTGTTTATTACTAAACATCTATCAGAAGACAAGTGAATCTGTTTTCACTTGTTCTGGTGCAAGGATATCAACATCACAAAAATGATGTAAATGCAAGCAGAGCTTGATCCAAACTATCCACAGAATTATTTTGTACTGTGTTGTACATTTGTAGCATTACTGCTCTTGAAGTTGAACATTGCTCACTTGCTGTTGACATAACTAAATTCCATTTCAGCCATCCAGGTGCATTATTTCAGCACAATGAGTTACCTGCCAGTAATATACTGCACCTAATGATAATTAGCTTGGAGATAAATGCAAGACCTCTGTAAAAAAGGATTAACTATTGTATATCTAACAGCAAAAGCAAAGTGCTTTTTCTCTAATATAAGATATTGTAAGATGGGGTATGTTAGAGCACCCAGGAATGACCGAGAGCTGTGAAAAACCTAAGTGCTAAAAGAGAACCTGTCTGTGCCCGACTTACTTAAAAAAGAATGATCAATCTTTTTTTTAGATCCATTCCAAATCTCCCGGTGAGACTGGACTATTGCCAAGAATACAATCAACAAGGTTTGTGAAAAAGAACACATTAGACTTGAAGAGTTTATGGGTCTGGGATTTTGGCCTTTTTTTTTTGCTGTAGATATATTAATCCATCTAATAAAACCTGGCTTCTTCTTGGTACTATTATTATTATTATTATTACTACTACTACTTCAAGCAAGTTAAAAGCTAGAAACATAAAAGTGCATCAGACTGTACAACACATAGTAGTTCAACATGCAACCTTAAGGTCTCTCCCAGAAAAATCACAGTCCTGACCTGGGAGCCTAGGCTTCCCCTGTGATAAATGAGAAGAATTAGATACCCAAGATGATACTAATGGGTGAATAGCATGAAACAGCCACAGGAAACACTGAAAAACAAGTGAGTCTTCTGTTGCTTTGGTTTTAAACAATTTATCATGTGTTTCAGAACTCTGGTTCTTCCTCTTCAAGTTCTCTTCGAGTCTCTACTTTATGAAGAAGACTGTTACTTAAAGTGCTTGTGAGGAGACGGATACAGTAACTTTCTTTTATTTAGTTTCCTTTATTATTTTTAAACTTTTAAATTCTTTTTTATTGTTTTAAAACTTTTAAACATTCTTTTATTCTTTTTATTTTTGCTCAATATTTAAAATTCTCAACAAGATAACAAAAAAATAGAAAAATTTTCTTCCTCTGCCTGAAGAGGTTTTAAGTCTGTGTCTCTTGCCTCTTGCAAACAGTCTATCAATGAGACCAGTTCAGAAGTCTTACTTACCCTTACTGCCTCTTCTTGAAAAGGCTTGAATTTGCAGGAAACTGTAACTAATGTATTTGTCCCAGTTGAAGGGGGCAGTTTGGTATCAGAACGCTTCCCTGCATAGAAAAAAAAGAGCTGGACTTCTGTCCTTCAATATCCTCTGTGATACCTGTCTAATATAAACTATACAAACTGTATTGGAACTGTGCCTGAAACTGATGTGGTAGGTACTGTGAAGTCATCACTTTACATTTGGCTGTGCAGCTGAGGGAAGGAGTGAAAAGGCAGGTCCCTACCTCACATTTAGCCTGGGATGTTTATTTGCACACTACTGCCAAACTTTGGGCAGCTGCAGGCACGAGTATAGTTCAGGCACCTTTGGAACTAGACATCCTGGTGCTTCAAAAGGCTGTTGAGTGGAGCATGTAGATTTTATTTACATGTAATATTTTACTTAGGTGCCAACATACCTACTTGCATCATCTCTTGAAACACAGTTGATGTTCCACTTCCTTCAGCATCTTCACCTGAAGTACAAAATCCTGGCTCTGCAGAATTGCAAAATTCCCTTGCTTTTAATAGGGCTGAGAAAAAATGAGGACTAGAGAATAAGAAAGAAAGACCATCAATTTTACAAGATGAGAGCATCAGTGAAGGCAGGCTAAGCTATTCCTTTTCTTCTTTCAGATCAACTAAATTAGGAAAATTACCTCCCTCTGTAAGTTAGCTCTCTATTTAGATCCATAAGCTTCATAATATCTGCTTAATCTATCTCAAGTATTCTGCTGACTTCATATAATCATAGAATTGTAGTATCATAGAATGGTTTGGGTTAAAAGGGACCTTAATGATCACCTAGTTCCAAGCCCTCTGCCATGGCCGGGAACACCTTCCACTAGATTAGATTGCTCAAAATCCCATGCAACTTGGCCTTGAACACTTACAGGGAAGGATCTCTTCCCTGCAGCGTGTCGACCACACCAGTCACTAAATACCCAAAGGTCAGAAGTCCTTACTGGAGAGGTTACTGATAACTGTCTACTACAGAGACTCCTCTGAGGCCTCCAGTGCCAGGTAATGCCAGGGACAAGCTGTTGGACCAGACAGGCCACATGTTTGATGTGTTCTGGCAGCTCCTGCATACTTGGAGCTAAGCATTGACACTGTGATATGAAAGTCCCATGGGGACTTTAGATGGATGTTTTAACAAAAGTAGCAACTTTTAGATATGTCAGAGTGTGCGCTTGAGAACAAGACAAACAATGTTTGGCATAGTCTGAGGGCTCATTAAAAGGACTCGGTACCTTTTGAGTTAAACTTTTTGTATTTTCTACTGACAATGCAGCTTCAAATGCTGCTGTCTAAACTGAGAGATATCAATCCAAGCACGGAAAATATGTGCTCTCTTGTTGCTTGGCAGTGATTTCAGGATCCAGGCTAAATCATTACAGCCGAAAAACCCCAGTTTAACATGTCTATTTCTGTTTTTCCTCTAGTACAAGGGTAAACTTCTTAAAGATCATGTTATATATTTGCTTGGGTATGGGATATTAGAAAAAACAAATCTATTACTACAAAGTGGCTCAACCCAGAGGTGAATAAGGTAGATGTTTAGATGTAAAATGTCCAACGATTGCCAGAGTGAAATTTCTATTTCAACATCTACAAAATTAATTATGAGCAATGTTCATGTTCCTAAGAAATAAATAGTATCACTTCTTTCTTTAGTATTAATAGCAGGAGAAATTGAGATGTTGACTCTGCATACTACAGCTTTTTTTCTCACAGATTCCCAAAGCCAAATCCTAATGTTAGGTTATTTAACAAAATTGATCCCAAATGCTAGAAGGACAAGAAAATATTTTGCCATCGAAGGGAGATGTGCAATGAAACAGAGTGAGGGACTGGCATCATACTTCAATGAAGATAAAGCATACAGCCATTGTATTGTCCTGTAGGATGGCTTCATGCACCCCATGTTAAGAAATTTGCAGTGAAGAACTAACTACTAAAAAATGTCATTTTGTTTCAGAAGCCTTCAACCAAGCCTGCTCTGTCAGCCCAAGCTGAAGGTCAAATCACATATTCCTACTGTGAACAGAGAAGCTCATGAATAGTTGTAAATGTTTTTTATACATCAGAGTGCAGGTGTTGAGGAGGTGGTTGAAAGTGTAGCTGAAATATTAAGGGACTAGACTCACATGAACACACTTGGACACATAATATTTTGGAATACATGCTGAGGTCTCTGCTGTGCTGACCACATTTCAGAACAGAGCTGGCGAGGGCTTTAAAACATAATATATGAAAGAAAGACCTGTAAAAAAAAGTCCCTCCTGTTCAAGCAGATGAATCAATACGACTTGTGACTTTTCTGAAGCTCAGCAATGAAACAGAAGCTTAGATTTTTACAGTGGCATAACAAATTGCAGCTCAGTTTCCATAGATTTTATTTGTGGAGTGATCTTGCTATTCATATAATATTTGTTTGGATAGTATGGAAGAATATATAAGACATAGCCCTTTCTAGCTTGTGTACTTATTGATTGAATAAGTGATTTGGTAGCACTCTGAAATATTTATAATGCGGATTTTGGTTCTGAAAAGCCATCAGTGTTCCATTAAGTACATCATAAGTTACTTCGCTTGAACTTACTGACAAAAATGAGAGGCACCAGTGGTAAGAAGTTGAGCTAGACTGAGCTATGGCTTGACTGAGCTACAGCATGATGTATTATGTCTGACGTACCAGAATCAGTAAAGCAAACACTCTTTCATTAAAAATACCACATGAATCCACAGTATTTAGATCAAATAAAAACTGGAATTAAGCCATTTGAACAATCTCCTGCCAGTCTAATTTTCCTTAAAAAGTAGATATGTATAACTGAGGATGTTTTATACGCCCGACTGGATTAAACCTTTTATCTCAGCATGCCATAACGTCTCAATTTCTTCCTTCATGTTAGTACAACAGTATGAATAGGAATTATTAATGCACATTTATTAAAATAAACCTAAACATTGGTGGTCACAGGATCTCACAGCCTTTGCAAAGTACAGTTAACTGAAGGTAATTGAAAATCATCTTCTATAATGGACATCTTTAGGAATTTCATATCATTGTATTTGTCAATGGGCAGAGCACCTTTCACTGATTAAGGCTTTCTTTATGGAATTTTCCTTCTGTTTTTAAATTGTCTCTCCAGAAAATATTTAATACTGGGTTTGAACAGGCTGAACTAAGACATTTTGGATTCTCAGACAGTTTCCAATGATCCATTTTGTGTGACTTGATGAAAAGCCTCCTGAAAGGCAGGCCTGGGCTCCTGTGCTTCTGTTGACCTTTTTGGTCTATGTGTGGCATGATCTTAACTGCGTTGTTGCATCTCTTTTCTTATTAAAACAACACGGAATAAAAACTCAGAGTATCCATTCCATATGGAAAAATGTTAGTCCAAGCACTCAAACTGTGATGTGCTCAAGAGGAGAAACTGACGGACCAAGATGGAACAAAATATTTAAACATTTTTAAATTTGGTTTTCTCAAAGAATTTCATTTTAGAAAAAAGGAACTATGCTTTGACTCCTTATGATGATTTGGGATGAAAAGAAGATTATTGAATGGAGTTTTCCTTGCAATGTAAATTGGAAATTTGAAAAGCTTCCTACAATATCAGAAATATGTATTATACGAGATTTTAGACAACTTGCTGCCCTCCTGTGGATGAAATGAACAATTACTTCAGTAATAAAGTGGAAAAACCCACCAAACAGGGAAATAACTGCAAATTTAGTAAGACATTTTCCACTCCTCAAGAAAACTTTTGAAATCAGACAAATCAGATTAAATCTCTGTCACATGTTTCTATATAATGTAGACAACAGTTGGCTGTGAAGATAAAATCAATAAAATGTATTAAAATCCCTAGAAGAAAGCTAGACAGAAATGCAAAACTTTTTATGGAGCACATCAATGCTAAGCCAAGTTTGCAATAAACCGACAAGCCCTAGGATTACAGAAAACATGGGACTTAATCTAAGCAGCCCCTGAAACTGCTACCACACAGAGTTGGGATACATACAGGATGCTGAATAATTTTCATTTCTCCTTTTCTGTCACCACAGTGGAGGATGGATGGTTCAATTAGAAAGCCATCTTGAACCTTAGATACAGGGTATTCCTGGATTGCTTTGTCATGAGAAGATGACAAGAAATGACACAGGAAGTTATTCCTGAAATTAGCAACAGAGCAAAAAGAGAAGCAAAACCAAACGACATCTTTACCACAGGCAACTAACCTTTCTGTGAAAAAAACCATCTGCTTTCTCTTTTTATCTGTTAACCACTTGAGCCTCCTTTCCTAAGATGACCTCAGTTCTACATTTGTTCTTTCCAGTCCAAAAAAATCTTGAGAGGCAGTGTCATTTGTAACACAGTTGGTATTATGCAAAAAGACAGGACTTTCATACCGTGACACGATCTGCCAGAATATCTCATGTCACAATTCAAAACAGAGTGAAGTTCTTCATGAAAATTTTGATCTGAAATTGTACAGTATTTTTTTAAAGCAGATTGTGGAGTTTAGAACCCAAGTCCTGGGTGTGAGCAAGCCTGTTGGTCTTGTATTCGCAGCCTCTTTGATGCTGCTCAGAGTCTCATATAGAACTGTCACCATTTGGTTGGGTTGTGCTAAAACACAAATGGAGCTATGTCAGTGTGCTGGGGCTGAAGACTAGGCTTGAGGCAGTAAGAGTCCTGTTGCTAAGAATTATGGGCATGTTCATAAGATTGTATTGGGCTTGGATCTGGATATGTGCAATCACAGCCCAGAAGGCCAATCACATCCTGGGCTGCATCAAAAGAAGTGTGGCCAGAAAATCAAGAGAGGTGATTCTGCCCCTCTCTACTCTGCCCTNTTGTATCCAAAGCCCCAGACTCTAACTTCTCATTCTTTGAGGCTGGAACTTTGCCTGATTTTCAGGTAAGGTCACATCTGATGCTCATTTGTGTGGGTTATTGATTTCCTTCTGTATCAGGCTTCATCAAAACTTGAGATCCAAAAGTTTAGAGAACCAGGCCTGAAGTTTGTAACTTGGATCTACACTTTGATACATATTTTTTGGGTTGTGTTATA
Organism: Brachypteracias leptosomus; assembly: GCA_013401335.1. Classification (NCBI taxonomy): domain Eukaryota; kingdom Metazoa; phylum Chordata; class Aves; order Coraciiformes; family Brachypteraciidae; genus Brachypteracias; species Brachypteracias leptosomus. Next base: position 15,648 of record VYZX01004328.1, read on the forward strand.
TATAAGCAATGCACTACATTCAGGTTTCAAACAAGCTGATATTTTACAGCAGAACAGATTCATAAATGCGTGCAAATTTCTATGCTGTCATAAAATTTTACTGGTCCTGTAAGTTGCATTTTATTTTTTTTTGTTAATCAGAAACTGTCATACATACATTATAGAAACATGCAGAACTCTACAAAACAAAATTCAATTAATATTTTTGTACAGGAGCTTTAGACTTGAGCTGTAGTGCATTTTTAAATTATGTCCCTTAAAAACTTGTTTATTATCTATACCTTGATGTATGATGTCTTTTGCCCGTAAGAATAGCAATGTCAAAGTGAATGTTACTAGAAAGGTATTTTAAATAAAAGGCCCTAATTACCCTCTAGAGTGCTCTGGGACCATAGTTGGGCTTTGCAGAGCCCACTGGAAGCCCCTGCTGTGCGTCAAAATTCCCCTTGTTCTAATAAATCTGAAAGTCTAAACCAAATCCCTTTTAAGTACAAATTCGCTTCCATAGATTTATTACATTACTACATTTATTACAATCCATTGTTTCTGTACTGTTAGCCCCTAACACCTACGTCTAGACCCTCTTCATCTTCCTCCAAAATAAGCAAAAGACAGAAAATATAATAATGCGGATCATTCCAGTTCTTGTTTTCCAGGTTCTCATCTGAGATTTCTTTGACACAATTCAAGGGAATGAAGCTTCTTCTGCCATTTGGCAGCTCTACCACAAACCAAGTATCTTCATTCACCTGTCCAAAGACATTAGCATATTGTCCAGCAGTTAGAGGAAGCTCTAGTTCAGGCTGCTGACTGGGACCATCAAAAAGATTGTAGCTGTCTCAAGCTATGAAACTTTGAAGATTCTAGTCTTCAAAAAGGGCAAGAAGGAGGACCCATGGAATTACAGGCCACTTGTCGCCTCTGAAACGCACCTCAACTTCCAGTGCGGACAACTGTTGACCTCCCTGTCATTCCAGAGAGCCATATGGCTTCTGTTCCCCTGTACCCTGATTGCACCAGCGTATACTGTGCAGAGGTGTCTACCAAAGCCTTCTACTTCTGTGGGTCTGATGTGCCAGGCCATTGAATCCACACAGTCCAGTATAGCCAGTTGTCCTTTTCCTCCTCTATTCCTGTTCCTGGTTGGAATATTCACTGAGCCAGACCAGAAGTACTTTCACAAGGACTGAGGGGAATGATCTCAGTCCTTTTGTGTCTGGAAGATCATTTGTTGCATTCTTGTATCTCTATATAGCTAAACCAACAGCCTTCTTGGGTGGCACCTTCTCAGCAGCTGTCTTTTTCCCTCTCAGTTTGTGTACATGCACAGAAGTTGGCCACTTAATAACAGATATGACTATAGCACACTTAATAAAAAGCTGCTGTTGTCTTGTGCCCCATGCTGGGTGTCAAAAAGGACAGCAGTGGTCTGGCTGCCAGGTGCCCATCTATTGGTCTACCTCCTCAGCAGGACGGGGGAGAGAAAATATAATTAAAGGCTCGTGGATTGAGGTACGGGCAGGGACCTCACTCAGCAACAACTGTCATGGGCAAAACAGACTTGGTTCTGGGAAATAAATTTAACTTATTGTGAAACCCAGAGTCAGAGAAGGATACTGAGAAAAAGAAAACCTCTTCCTGGGCTCAATTCCACTCTTGATTTCTCTACTTCCTCTCCCTGAGCAGTGCAGAACAAAGAATAGGGGTTGTGGTCAGTTCATCACATGTTTTTGCTGCTCCTTCCTCCTCACACTCTCCCCCTGCCCCAGTGTGGTGTCCCACCCACAGGAGACAGTCCTCCATGAACTTCCCCAATGTGGATTCTTCCCGCAGTGTATAGTCCTTCCAGAATAGGATGTTCCAGCATGGGTCACCTATAAGGTCACAAGTCCTGCCAGAAAACCTGCTGCAGCATGGGCTCTTCTCTATGAGAGTCACAAGTCCTACCAGGAGCCTGCTCCAGCACAGGCTCTCCACATGGTCACAGTCTCCTTTGGATGCATCCATCTGCTCTTGTATGTGGTCCTCTAGGGCTGCAGGTGGATATCTGTTCCACCATTAACCTCCATGGGCTTCAGGGAGACAACTTGCCTCACTGTGGTGTTCACCATGGGCTGCAGAAGAATCTCTGCTCTGGCACCTGGAGTACCTCCTCCCCCTCCTTCTTCATCAGCCTTAATGTCAGCAGAGTTGTTTTGGTCACATATTCTGACTCTGCTCTCTAACTGCTGTTGCCCAATAGTTTTACCCCTTCTTAAATATGTCATCACAGAGGCACTACCACTGTTGCTGATGGGCTCAGACTTGGCCAGTGGCAGGGCCATCTCAGAGCCAGCTGGCATTGGCTCTATCAGACATAGGGGAAGCTTCTGGCAGCTTCTCACAGAAGTCACCCCTGTAGTGCTTCTGCTACCAAAACCTTGCCATGCAAACCCAACACAGATAGTCTGTTAGTTTGAAATAATTGTTTCAGTCTTCCTGTATCTTTTGGGAGGATTATTTATTTTCAGTTACATATTGATTTGTTTTTCTCTAAAAAAGATTTGGTGCACATTTAGTTGTATGGATTTCTGTTTAAATATTTTCTGAATACTAATTCAACACAACCATAAATGTGAAAATAATACATGGAAATAAACCTGATCAAAGTTAACTCAGTAATTAAATACAGTCACTTAAGCTTAATTAATTCATTGTTTAGCATCTAAGCAGATCAATAGTTATTCAACCAAATAATTGATACTATCAATAGAAAGAGTTTTATGTTTCATTTAATGAATTTTGATCCTTTTAAGCACACACAGGTGTGTTCATTCAGTACTGGATCAAAATAAGATTGTAGTTTTATTAATAAAAGGAGAATGTTGAAAAATAAAAGAAAAACAGAACTTAAAAATCCACTCTTGAATCCTGTAATATTTAAGCAGTTTTATTGACTCCATTAGTCCTCTTCTGTGCTTTGCAAGATGTGCTCTGCCCTCTGCTGATTATATAGATAAGAAGGCTAGCTACTTATTTCACTCCAGTAAGAGAATAGATTTTATTTAAGTAGTTCTTTGGCACTACAGCAACCCACTTATGCAAATTTAAGTTAATGTAAAGTGATTCAGTTTATTCAGTCCTTAACATTATATATTCATGACCAATGAAAATTAATACTACTTATTATTTCTTCCCCAGTAGTACTCAGCAGCATTGTGTGCTAAGGAGCACATATCATCTCTCCCGACTTTAACAGTTTACACAGAAGGAATGCATTTTTTGGAAATTCGTGGTGTCAATATGTATATATGACCTTAATTATGCTGCAATTTCATGGTATTTAATTTCCTTTATTTTGTAACATCCTTATGAACTAGGGAAACCCTATTGTTTCGCACACAGAAATAGAGATGCGAAATGGACCAGTTTTGTCAGACCTGTGCCCTCTAAAGGCAAGGCAGTAGGCTGATCCACTAATCAGTGCACAGCTTTACTTTGAGTCCAGTATGGACTGTTTGAAATCATTCTATTTGCAGCATTGGGATCTTAAACAAACAATGGCTCTTTGACAAGGAAAGAAGAGGAAGAAATTTGGGTATGCACTTCTATATTGTTTAAAAGCAATGATAAAGAAAGCATTGATTAACTTGGATCTTTCAGCTTTTATCAATTGGTTCACTTCCTCAAGGCATCCCGGCTGTAAAATGCCAGGGGGAGTTTCTCAAAAAGATGTGGAACTCCTGTATTTGATTCATCAATAGGGTTTATTTGCATGAAGTTTAAAATCAAGGTAAGCTTGAAGCAAACTGGTTGCTTTTCTAGACAACTGTGGTCTAGAAACAGCTCAAGAACAAGATTTTCTTACTATGTTTCCAATGAAACTGTATGTAGGCCTAGACCAGGGAAAGCTTCCCATACTATTTCAGATCTGATATTTCTCTAGAAACAGGAATGCGAACATATAAGAAGACTGAAAGAAAACAAAAGTAAACTTTTTTGAGTTTCCACAAATGTTATGATATGATTCTTACCTTAGATGAAGTAGTTCAATTGTTAGGGGTGTAAAGGTATAACAGGTCCCCAGAGTTAAAATCTGGGATTAAACATTTTCGGATGAGATGTCTGCACTGTGATCAGTTTCCGGCATCTTTATTGGTGAAGTACCTATGAGAAACATGAGTATTTTTGTTCCTTTGAACAAAACTTGCAGACAGGGACAACATCAGGCTAAAGTGATGGGCTAAGGCCAAAACCATGAGATTCAACAAGGCCAAGTGCTGGGTTCTGTCCTAGGGTCACAACAACCCCATGCAATGCTAAAGGCCTGTGGGAGTGTGCCTAGAAAGCTGCCCAGGGGAAAAGGACCTGGGGGTGTTGGTCGAGATCTGGCTGAATATGAGCTGGCAGTGTGCCCAGGTGGCCAAGAAGGTCAGCAGCATCCTGGCTTGATCAGAAATAGAGTGGTCAGCAGGACTAGGGCAGGGATTGTCCCCCTGTAATCAGTAAAACTGGTTCAGTTTTGGGCCCCTCACTACAAGAAAGATATTGAGGTGCTGGAGGGGGTCCCAAGAAAGGCAACAAAACTGGTGAAGGGTCTAGAGCACAAGTCTTATGAGAAGCAGCTGAGGGAATTGGGGTTGTTCAGTCTGGAGAAAAGGAGGCGCAGAGAAGACCTTATTGCTCTCTATAACTTCCTGAAAGGAGGTTGTAGTGAGGTGGGTGTTGGTCTCTTCTTCTAAGCAGCAAGTGATAGAACAACAGGAAATGGCCTCAAGTTGTGCCAGGGGAGGTTTAGATTGGATATTAGGAAAAATTTCTTCACCAAAAGTTTTGTCAGGCATTGGAAGGGAAGTGGTTGATTCACCATCCCTGGAGGGATGTAGACCTCCCTCCCTAACCCTCACCTCTCCTGTCTTTCATATAAAAGGTGAGAAACTGGATCCAGTGAAGTTCATTGTACTTTGAAGAAATTCATACTCATGTAGATGTGGCAGTTAGGGACACATTTTAGTAGTGATCTTGGCAGTGTTAGGTTAACGGTTGGGCTCAATGATCTTTAGTGTCTTTTCCAAAATGAATGATTCTAGTATTCCAGGATTCTATCACTTAAAGGATGCTGTTCAGTTAATCAGAGATGTGAAAACAAAATGTGTAGCTTTGGTTTTGTTATTAATGACATCATGAAGTCTTGAATGTTTCTGAGATAGGAACGCTGTTCAAACACAGGTTTGGGTTGGTAGAGGGTTTTTTTAGGTTTTTTTAGTACTGAACACACTTACTCTATAAACATGTTGGTGTTATGCATAGGACGACCCCAGCAGAGCAGAGAGCACTTCCCTAGGCTAGATTTGTTTTGCATGGAAAACTTCCATAGGAAAATCCGCCTTCTCCGCATCCAGCTTCAGCGGCGCTGCAGCCGCGGGGATGCACCGGGCGGGTCGCCCACAGGAGGGCAGCAGGACCCCGCGTTGAGCTGCAGCACCGGCAGCCGCCTCCCCGGGGGGAAAAGGCTCCTTTCTGCTCCCCAGGGTTGGGAAAAGCTGATCTAGGTTCCTTTCTAAAATTCTGCTGGGTGTATATAGCTTTTAAGTGCAGATCGGCAGTACAGAGTGTGGGTATTGTAGTCCTAGCTAGGGATGGACTCAAAGGATGTGGTCGATTTAGGTCAATTTGCATTCTTAAATTGGGCATGCTTGGATATGGGGTTTCTCACGTTTAATGTCAACACATTTCTGCAAAATCTGCTATCTAGGTGGTTTTAAAAGGATACCTTCAGGGGAAACACTTCCCACGTATCTCTAATATTGTTAAAATTAGAAAGAATAACAAATTTGAAAGCATGTTAAACCTCGTGCTTCAGCAATTAAACTAATACTGAATCAGTAGAAACCGTGATGGTATACATATAAGGTGATGATATGTATATAAGGTCACAGGTACTGACCTACACTGTGATTCTTGCTTTCCTCCAAAATGTCTGATACTGATGACTGTCTGGAATCGGATTCTTGATTAAAAAGATGTGAGGTTTATACATAGTGGCAAATTCAGACACTCATAGTCCCAGGCCCATTTTGTAAACTGATTTACAATGTTGTTGTAGCTTATAGAAGTGAAATAGTCCACAGGAACCAACCTGAGACAGCCTGAAGTTTCTAAACAAGTTTAGTCATATCCAACAGTTAAATGCTGGGCTTTGGGATAAAAATAATATTTGAAAAATGATCCGCAGTTCCTCCTGCATCCTTTTTTTTTTTTTCTTTTAAGTGCACATACACTGGACAATATTTCATGTTATTGCAACATTTAATATGTTTACCAGGAAAACAAATCTGGGCTTTCCCAGCAAGTACATTTCACATGCTTTCGTCTATCAAATAGTGTTCCCAGCTGCTTTCCCCCTCAGTCTCTAATGCTGGAAATCAGCTACAGATCCTGACTGTAGCCCTTCAGGTGAACTTCTCAGGAGTATTAAGATATCTAACTAAAAAAAAATTAGATACTTAACTTGTACAAGGTTACCAAATAGGAATTGAGTACCTAAATGCTTTTGAGGACCTAGCTTTTAAGGTGTACCTGTGCAGAATTTGAGAGCTATGCACAGATCATCAAACTGGTAATGATTAAGCTAATCTTGAAACAGGAAACAATCTAGCTGAGTTCATTAGACTTATTACTTGCCCTAATAGATGAAATTAAATAGCTTGCAAGCTAGCCTGGTACATCTGGCTGGCTTTGTGGGGCACATACTGTTAGAGGTAGGTGACATCTCAGAGACCCCAAGTCTGTTCTCCATTGCATTATGTAGATGAATCCTTGACTCCAGGTTTGAGGACCTTGATTTTAATCTTGTTTATTTGCAATTCAACTCCCACTTATGATAAAGACTTCAGTCATTACAGCATTGTTGTCTTTCATTGTAAAACAGCGTTTCTTTGTAGGTAACTGGAAATCATCTAATGGAATCAATCAGTCAGATGAGACATGGCTGAAAGGGAGAAGACCTACTTCCTTCTCCCACGTCCCTGCCCTCCTCCATGCTCTGTGCTGCTTACTTTAGTCAGACATCTTCCTTCTGTGTGCAAAGGGCAGGTTATAGGGAAGATTGAGCCAGTATTTTCTCAGAAATGCACACTGAAAGAAGAGGTGATCATCATAAGCTGCAACAGAACAAATTCTAAGGGGCGCAGCAGGCAGGAGGAGGTAATAGTTGTCTCTCCATGTCTGTTGCAGACAACCTGATGCTTGGTTTAGTCTAAATTTATAGCATTGCAAGCAGGCAACACCTGACCTCACATGAAGCCTCATACTAAACTTACACAAATACTTTGAATAAAGTTAAATCATGAAAGTGGGCTTATAATGATCAGAGTTTCATATCATGTTTTTGAGCTATTTTTAATACAGAATAAATAATTTTAAAGAGATATTGTATTGTTGACCTACAGCCTGGACATAGCCTTTGTCCTGGTTGTTGCTTTACTGACTGCACACCCACACAGGACAGCTTATCATGACTGAAGAATCTACAAAAGCTTTGATTAAAGAACTGACAGCACACTGTAACAGACACCTTCAAGATCTATGTTCCTAATTGAGGTAGGAATGGCTAGTTTTGTTCTTGCACCCAGAACATATGGGTGCATTTTACTATGTTCCTACATAGACATCACATATATCACTTGATTATTAAGTGGACAGACACCCTAGTTCTCAGCTCCCCAAATCAGACTTGATTTATGCTTATGCATATTAATAGGTCACCCTAAAAGTTGATCTTTGAAAATTAGTGGTTTTGTGCTTTGTGGAGTAGGCAAGATGAAAAAAAATGAAAATGAAAGGAAACATGTATAAGGAAGAGACATTTCAAAGATGGCATTGGGGCAAAGCTAACATTACAATGAACTGTGATTAGGAGTCTTGTTATATGAAGTAGCATTTGAGAGAGACAACCATGGAAAATGAATGCTAATGAACCGCCATATAGTCTTCATGTTTTTTCACCCTTTCTCTGTTTCGTTTGTTTTAATACAAAGGCTAATTTTCTGTACTTGTTGACAAATTCTTATTCCCTTATTATCAAAAAAGTACTATCTTAAAAGCCAATTCATGTCTGAATTAATGCAGGTTTAAGAGACTACATATAGAATGCTGTTTATGTTTTGTATAAATGGGTAGCACTCCTAAAAAAAATAGTAGGTGGATCTCTGAAAATCACAGTATGTCGATTGACAGTGAAAGGCATTTAGGGGAAGGAAGGGCAAAAAATTCTGCTAGGCCTGTGCCTGTCAATTTCTGAGGTGTAACTCAGCAGCAAGACAAAAGGAACTGCAAATGAAGCGTGAAGCACCTCCCTACCCACCTGCCTGCCTGGGCTGGGTGCTGTGCTGAGGTGCTAATTGACTGTGAGTCACCTGTCTGATGTGTAGGCACTAGAAAGAGGAAAGCGTGCTATGCAGGCTTTGAGTTTCAAGCAGTATCTTATTATTTTATGGGTTATGAGGGAGCATCATCATTTATAATCTAAGGGAAAAATCCTCTCACATCTGCTAGGCATTTGTCATATGAATGAGAAAAGACAAATCTTTTCTTAGCAATAGCATGAAATTGCTTCCCCAGATTCCCTCTAGCTTTAAAAATAGCTTTGTGCTACAAACACCATCACATTAGACTTGGCATCAGCAAAATTATTTAAGAAAGGAAGTCAAATTTGGTCAAAAAAGGGTCACTTTTACCCCAAAGCACAGTTTTCTTTGGATTCTTTCTACTTTTAGTTAGTAGAAAACAGAGAAAGGATAATCTTTTTCTATGAGATAAAGATAAATAAAGAGACCTCAGCCTACTCAGAATTGCAAAAAGAATAGTAGGATATTTTAAAAATTAAAATCCTTTTAATATTTAACATTAATTTTTAACACTACATAAGATGTTGTCCTTCAGAACAGTGCACAGATAGTTAAAAATACTCCATTGTCAGCTAGTTAAATGATTTTCCAAAAACATACTCCCCAGAAAAAATTGCCACTGAGAGACATAATGACTAAGCTGCTGCATGTTATTTTTTGTTCAGGACATATATGCACTTCACAATTTTTCCTCAATTTTACTTTTTCTTTTTTTCAAATATTGTTGAATACTATGCTTTTATTGCAGCAGGATTCTTTTTATCATTGCTTTGTAGCATGGTTTTCACAGTGCAATTCAGATATATGATTTATCAGAAAACATTTTGAGATTTTGCATTACACCTTCAAATACCAGAATTATAGAATCTTAAAACAGCTCAGGTTGTAAGAGACCTTGAAAGATCCTTTAGTCCAACCTTTCATGGGAAAGAGAGGCTAGATGAGAATATCTAGCACCCTGTCCAGTCACTTTTTGAAAACTTCCAGTGATGGTGACTGTACCACACCCCTGGGGAGGTTGTTCCAATGACTGACTATTCTCACTGTTTTTCTTTCTTTCTTCTATCAGGATGAAACCTCTCCCAGTGCATGTTTGTACCTGTTTGCCCTCTCCATGTGGCTCCTTGTGAAGAGAGGGCAACTATCCTCTTTGTGCCCTTTAAGTACTGAAATTCTGTGATGAGGTCCCCCAGAGCCTTCTCTTATTGTAGTTGAAAAGACCTACTGCTTTAAGCCTTTCCTCAAGGGGCAGCCCTTTGATCATCTTCATGGCCCTCCTTTCGAACCTCTTCAGTCTGTCCATGTCTTTTTTGAGTTGTGGGGACCAGAATTGGACACAGTACTTCAGGTGTGACAAGTGCTGAGTAAAGTGGGATGATCACATCTCTATCTCTCTGCTAGTAATGCCCCTGCAGATGCAGCCCAGAATCTGATTTGCCTTTGTTGCTGCAGTGGTGCACCACTGACTCATCTTCAGCTTCTTGTCCACCAGGACAGCTTTCAGCAGGTCTGCTTCTCAGACATACAGATCCTAGCATAATGTGGAGTCTGTTCATACCAGTGGAGCTACACTAATTCTCAACAACAGACTAGCAGGCCCCACAAAGAGTCATTTTTCTGTCAATTTCATTTTTGTAATAGAGGTACATTGATAAATAGTAATCATTCAACCAACCCACCCTTGCCAACTAATGTTAATTACATTTAAGATGAAGTATCATGAACCATTCCTTTATTTTAATTATAACTTTAATGAAAAAATTGTGCTGGTGATTTTATTGCCTTTATTATTTACTTTAAGTCACTCACTTTGATATACATTGCAGCTGTCTGTTTCAGTTATTAATTTCCCTGTACTCCTTTCTATTATGCTTTTTTTATAGTATTTGGTTATTAACTTTACTCACTCACGGTTAATATAATCAAAGAGAGTAAGTACCACAAAAGACTTTGTGGTTTTGATGCTTCCTGTTACAACATCTAACTTTTTCTGATGTCCTCAGAAAAAATCCATGGCTGTGAGACAGTATTTGACTGATCTTTAAAAGGCCTAGGAAGAGTAACATGCCTTGGATGAAGATACCCCAATAAATAAGTGAGACTCTCTTCTCCTCAACCTAGCCATCTTAACTAGGGATGAACAGGAAGGCATGCCTCCAGTTGAAATCCACAGTCCTAAACCCTTGTCTTGGGCAGGTCTCTTTTTTCATCCTCTCAAAACATAGCAAAGAGGTCTTCTTTTAAATATGCCATGGTAGTTGACATCCTCTTTTATATAGTACCCTTCTGCGTACAGCACTCACTACAGGCTCAATTCCATTTTCAACATCATTCCACTTCCCTAGGCCCCTGTCCACTTGACTGGCTCAGGCTCAAGTGCACCATGGGGATAACATAAATACCACAGATTTTGATAGCCTCATTACCTCCAAAGGACTCAATGAGAATTTGGTTCAAGTGTGGATCATGACTAGCATATTGAGGAAAATCTCAGCTGACCAGTTAGAAAAGCTGAAAACTGCTGTGTATCACCAGCATGGCACACAAAAATGAAACTATACACTTGGGATTTGACCTGATGCCTGCTTAGAAGACAGATGTCTGAACTTCCACAAAGACTACAAATCTTGCTTGCACAGAGCTGGCCTCCTAACTTTGTACACTGTCATTGCTCATTTTCTTCCTTTGGAATGTACTCTCAAGTTTTTAATCATTTGATGTTGGACTTCCTCTGGGAGAATCAGAAATTGGGAGATACATCACACTTTAAATTTTTGACCTCTTGTTGAGATCTGAGGGGTTTTTTTGGTTTTTTTTTTTTTGTTTGTTTTTTTAAACTGAAGAATAGAAAAGGTGGAATTAAGATAACTAATACAAACCTTTGTCCATCTTTACTAACTGTATTTTGATTTAAGCCCACCCAGCCAGCAACAAAGCAAACATACAGCTGCTCACAGAGGAGTGGGGAGGAGAAAATACAACAAAGAGCTTGAGGGTCAATTCAACAGATAGGGAGGGCTCGCTCACAATTTAAGGTCATGGGCAAAAGACAGACTCAACTTGTGGAAACAAAACCTACTTAATGTTAACAACAAAACCACCACCAATTTACCAGTTGAATCGGAGTAGGACAGTGATAAATACAACAGTCTTAAAACCTCCTTATTCCCACCCCTCCTTTCTTCCCTGGCCCAGCTCTGATACCTCCTCATCTTCCCCAGTGATGCGAGAGGGCAGGGAATAGGGCTCGCAGTCAGTCTTGGTTCATTCCATGTTGTTCCTGCTGATCCTTTCTCCTCGGGGGAAAACTCCTCACAGTCTTCCCTTGCAGCAAAGTGGAGTGCCTCCCACAGGAAACAGTCCTCCACAAACTTCTCCTACCAGCATGGGTCCCTTGATGCTCCCAGTGATGGACTGCTCCAGCATGGGCTTCTCTCAGAGTCATGGACTTCTTTGGGAGTAGCTACCTGATCTGGCATGAAGTCCTCCACGGGCTGCAGATGGGATTCTGCCCCACCATTGATCTCTAAGGGCTACAAGGACTCAGCCTGCCATCTCACCATGGGCCAAAGGGAAATGGCTGCTCCGGTGTGACTACCCCACTGACCTGGGTGTCTACATAACTACCTCTCTCACGTTCCACTCCTCTACAAAACAAAAGAGCTCCCAAAACAACAGAAATTGCCCAACAGCTTTCCCCTCTTAAATTTGTAATTACAGAGGCACTGATTGGCTTGGCCTTGGCCAGAGGTGGGTCTGAGTTGGTGATGGGGAAGCTGCTCAAAGCTTCTCACAGGAGCCCACACTGATAGCCCCCTCCCCTCCTACCAAAACCCCACCAGACACAAAGCCAACACATGTATATGCTATTAATTTTAAATTGACAGCAAATTGCCAGCAGCAGGTTTCTATGAGGGAGGTTGCAAGTTATAAATTATCTGACTCTTGAGAAGCACAGTGCACAATGCTCTAAATATTCTACAAGAACAATGCTGATCTTTTATTTATGATTACGATAGAAAAGGAAAATTTTCAGTCCACTTTAATTCTTGGTTCAACAATGACAGAGATATATATAGTCCTTTAGCCTAAAATATTGCATTTGAAGTGACTATTAGAAAAGGAGGTGTTTTCTTGCTGAGAGGTAAGAATTCTCTAACAATTTCATTACAGCACATGTGCCTGGAGAGTTGTACATTATTTTCATATTCTTTTCAATTATTTTGAATAAATAAAAATTATAAACAGATGGAAATTACTGTCCTGGTCCCATCTGGAAAGCATAGATGTAATTTAATTTTAAAAACTTACTGATACTACTTTTATTCTTTATTTCCTTCCTGCCACTCTAGTTATGCTGACTATTAAAATACAATATTTTATTGAGCCTGGATTTGAAATTACAGTCATAGCTTACTGATTCCCTACAATAAAAATTAAGTTCTGAGATAATGCTTAGCAACCTATTAAAAGTGTGCCATTTATATGGCACAAAATGAGCAGCAATGTTTTTGATTTCCAGGTTTTCCATTAATAATTTCTCTCAAGCATAGTGACAAGTAATGTGATGTCTTCTGGTTTTCAGCTAAAGTATGTGCTGAATAAAGCCATTTCATTGCCTTTCTATCTTTACCTGACCAGTGAAAAAAAGGGTTCCTAAAAACATATCTTACAGATATTTCCATGTAATATAAATTGTATGGTGTGCTGCAACACAGGTCACTGCTGTGCTGCAGGGACAACCTTGCTAGAACCCTGTTTCAGAGGTGGCAGAGAAGCATAATCTTCACTTCCAGATACATGGCACTAAAAATGTCTGTGGCTGCTAGATCCTTTTCTGTAAGAACACTTATGTTGCTAGTGTAAATATTTAAGTGAGCACTGTAAACTTTTTTTTTATTTTATACACTTCAATTAGGTTAACAATAAGGGAGTAAATAATTGTATAAATCCTATAGATGGGAGTGAGCTTGGTATTTATATAAATTTAAGATGAAACTTAAGGGGATTCAGCTCAGGTGTTATGTTGAAGTTGTATAACTTCTTAATGAATAGGCTTGAGAAGGTAAGAGTTATGCTAAAGAGTTATGCTCAACTACATCCAAAATACTGCCTAGAAACCAATGATATTAATACTTAAGCAATGTATTGATCTGTAATATTTAAGTCTTGCTCACAGGAATTTGCTCTGACCTTGCAAAGTAGAAGATCAAATGTAGATGTTGTAGCAATATGCTTTGCAACAACTGAATTTTTACTATGCAGCCACTTCACACTTTCCTCGGCAACAAGGTCAGGGTCTGGGACTCTCAAACAACATAGGGAAAAATCTGGGTTCTGAAGAAGGTAATGCTTACGAACCATCTGAGCAAGAAGACAGCACCACTTGTAATTCACCAAAATAAGCAGTAAACTGCATTAACCTGTACATACTGTTAAACAAGACAGGCCAGAGACCATTCTCTGGGACAGAGTCCAGTGGCATGGCCTGGCTGATCCACATTTTAGCTCCACATGGCTGTCTATGGTCCTAAGACAAAAGAATATTACTATTTTTCAGTCTGAAGTATCTGGAATAATGTGAGGGCTGTGTTGTTGCATGATGCTAATAAAATTTATCGTCTGTCCTGGGATAAAAAGTAAGGGCAAGTAAAAGGTACAAAGACGAATGGGATAATGTTGGAGGATTGTAATGGATAGAGGCACCCAAATCAGGTAGATCTTCTCTATACTTTATGTTGGAAATAGCCCTTGGCGGTCATATTTTGTCAAACATAACCTCTACTGTCTGGGAGTGTGTTAACTCATGCAGGCAAAAGCTATTGCTGGAGAGCACACGCAGAGCAAGCAGTCTGGATAGTCGCAGGCCAGAATGTCAACCTGAGCCTGTGCCTTTATTTACTAGTACAGACATAGCCTAAGGGCATGATTAACCCAAAATAAGTCTCTCTGGCATGTGGCATTTGCAAGGTGAAGGAGACCAGATGACTTTAAGAAATGCTGTGCTATTGTAGAAATGTAAGTAATATCTTGAGTGTCTTCAGATCTCCTCCTGTGTATTCAATTGTTCATAAATTTTACTGCTTTGTTCTATTATGTTGTAGTTTACATCCTCAAGGATGTTGCAAACTATGATCTCAGGTACGCGTGCGGTTGATGCTCTTGTAGCCTGAATATTTGTTGTATTTTGATTGAGGGGGGATTTGGTAATGCAAATTGCTCTTCTGGTTGTCAGTCTCTAAATAAATCCTCACATTGTCTGATCCAGAGCAGGTCCTTGAACCCCCATCCGAACTTACTTCTTTTGTTATCTGGTTTTTGGGCACATGCACATATGCATGTCAGGAACTGTCACGTTTATATTCAGTGTGATCTGTGACAATTTGTTAGAAACCTGAAAACTGTGATGCTGCTTCTTCTCTTGGGAGATGGAGTGAAGGAGAAATTTGAGAAAGCATTATGAAAGAGGTATGTTTGAAACAAGATAATTCTGGGTAAAAAAAAGATTGGAGAGAATTATCTGAACAATTTTCAGGCTGATGATTACATAAAACTACTGTGCTCTGTCTCAGCCATCTCACTTCAATTTTATGGGAATAGGAGTGACAATAAAAAGTGTGCAAATTGCAAGAACGAATTTTTCTGAATACTTCTAAGACTGAATAGAAATGCCTGCAATAATTCTTCTCTCTGGAGAGAGAAAAGTTAAAGAAGTCTAAAAAAGGTGTTCATAAAGTGTGAAAGAAATGGTCCACATTAGTGGTGAAAGTATCAAATTGTCATCACAATCTAATTTTCACTTCTTTGAAAGTAAATAACCTATTAACTCATTGTGGTTATAAAGACAAGAAGAGCTAAGACTTTTATATACATCTCATCCTTAATTCCTTTTATTATATTTTTATCCTCACCTTTTGGTTTTATCTGCAAAGCACTCAAAAGCTTATCTGCAAAGCATTTAAGAGCTTCTATTTTGAAGGCTTAAGTAGCCTTTCACTGGCTCTGCACTGAGAATGAATTCATTTGCTGTTGGTACCAGGCCCAGATATGTGCAGAACTTCTTGATGCTGAGGAAACTTGCTGCTTGTGAGACAAAATCAAAATGAAAACCCCTTCTTCTCCCAACATTCATAGTAAAAGAAGCTCTTATCTGCAAGAGTATCTTGCTAGCTAAGCACCACTCATTATTTTTAGTAAGTCTGCCTCTGTGATGATTTGAGGCAACCCACCTATAGTTTATGAACTCCATGTGAAGGTATGAGCTCTGTATATAAATGTGTCTGAGTACTCAGCCACTTCTCAGCTTCACCCTGGTTAAAGAGTATGCCAAAGGGTCTGAAGAGGAGGATGGGCTGGGACAGTCTAAATTTTCTGAGAATGTTCTTTCATCTATATGTATTTTAGCACAGCTCATGACATACAGAAGAAACGTTTGGAACCTGCAGAAGCTGGACCTGGAAGGCAGTGCCTAGTGTGCACACCTCTGAAAGCAGTGAGTAGATGGAAGAAATGTTTGGACAGGAACAACACTGCATGCTTATGCACTGACAGAAATGCTGAAAAGAATAAATCCTATTTTCTTTGACTTATTACAGTCAGTACCTCTGTCTCTGCCCTTACTTTTGTATCTGCTAATCTACTCACTTTAATGGAAAATTACAAATTTATTTAATGGGACAACTGTGTTGAGTATAAACAAGAAGGTTTTGTTTTTCCTCATTTCATGAAAAAAATATCTCCAAGCAACCATCACAACTCCTGCCTCACTAGGATTCAATTTTATTTCCTACCAGTATTTCTCAGTTATAATGAAGGTGTTTTATTTCTCTTAGTTGTCTTACTCTGAGAACTGCAGTTTTCAAACAGGACTAACAAGGCTGGTCTGTGAAAGTTTCTGACTTATTTAGGATTTAGTCACTGAACCAAAGAGATGGAATTCAGGCACACTAGAAACACACCGGAAAAATATTCTTGTACTATTCAAGTAAAGGAAATTTTCTACATGGTTCAGTAAAATTTTGTCATGAACCTCTACAATGATTATGTTTTTTGCATTTCTTTTGTAAAAGAAAAAATATCTCTCTCTGTGTTTGCATGTTTTATAGATTAAATGTGAAGTCTTGAGTCTTATGTTCAACTCTCAGGTTCCTTTATCAACAGATCCTTTCAATAAGAAGCCATTGTTTTTTATGTCACTCAAGTTCTCATTTGCTCTGTGTTTTTATTTTACCTCCATCCATATTAATTTAAGACCAAGAAAAAGAAGAATTATTGCTACACAGCTTACTTAAAGTTTTATTGTCTGTAAATTTTGTTCCTTGCCTTTTGGGTATAATGGAGTTATATGTACTTTTTTGCTATTACTACACGCATCTAATACATCTCTCAAAAATTCTATATTTATGTATTAGAAAAGTCTTCGGTCTGATGTTATAAGGCAGTGGAATTCACATCAAAGCCATGAAATATGGCAAAAGAAAACAAACCAGTTCTAGGCTAATTTGACTATCGTAAGATATTGCAGCTGTATTTATAGGATGATATGGCATACAGCATTCAGCTGAATGAGACTACTGTCTGAGGCAGCTAAGAGGCCATATCTCAAATTGTTTTCAGTATAAAACTACAATATATACATCCTCTGGGCCACTGAATCATCTTCCTTGGACCAGTACCATTCATTTAAGTGGGTAAATAAATATATAAACATGCACATCAAAATAGGTCAGCAGGGACAATGGCTAAGCTTGGTCTTACTGAGTAAACTCTCCTCTTCTGACGAAATACAGTAAAATAAACAGCAAGGACTACTTAGGGTTTTCAAATGGGATTAATCAAACTTACTTTAGCTTGTCCAAAACTTAAGCATCTGGTTGTAGATAGTTTTTCAGCCTATTCAGGGCTAAAATGAATCATTGCCAAGAGGTACATGCACCTCCAGCAGGTGATTCATCCCCTGCCAAGATATGAGATACAGA
>VYZX01004330.1:9093-51218 GCA_013401335.1 Brachypteracias leptosomus
CAAAAATAAAACTGGAAACCTGGGAGTATCCCAGAATATTCAGAGGGGTGGCAGAGAAAGAAAAGGGTAGAAAAGTTCTTTGTCTCTAATGTTTCTGATTTTTATGTAATTCCTCCAATTCGATTAAAGAAAGAAACAATCTCCAAGTAGAATTAACAACCACACATAGAGGCAATAAATATAGATTGAAAGTGGAGCATCTAATAAGAAAAGAAAGTCTTTCTCTTTCCTGCAAATGGAGGATGATGACGATTCAAATAAAAAAACCATAGCAAACAATATTCATAATATACGGTTTCTGCAGGCTACAGAAATCATTGCGAGGTGCTGTATACTGCAGAGTTTTATGACATTTTTTGGCTGAGTTCATGATTAGGAGATTACATAAGCTGTTTATTACTTGCTGCAGCCTATGGAGCGCAAAAAATGAACTGGTCATTTAATTTACACTAAATTTGTACCAGATAGCAGAAAAAAGCGAAGCAACTCACTGAAGACAGAGCAAGCATTAAAATACTGCAACTGAGAAAACTGCACGGTTTTCCAATATCGTGTTGTACAGAGAAAAGAAATAGTTTGGTAAAAGACAATTAGTATAAAAAAGCTCTTGAACTCTGCCTGGACCCATGGATTAATGCCTAGCAACAGAAATGTCTGCATGTATATTCACATGCACGAATGCATGAGCATAGTGGCTGTGGATGGACAAGAGAAGAGCTTGAGAACAACATCGGGGGAGGGAGGAAAAGAACAGCAATTCAGTTTTCATGTTTCCCCAAAGTCTCAACTAGAACTAATCAAAATGAATTCATCTAAATGTCTGTGATGGCCAAAAATTTAGTCACACACAGTCTGGCTGTCCAAATGAATGGTGAGGAAAGGGCTCACATCAATCAGCTTCATCTAAGAAGATTGGCACAACTTCAATAGGGATTGACAGAGTTCAGTGCCTGCCAGACTGATGAGCCAAGAACCAAGCTGAAAATGTTCTGACTATTCATAATGACATTGCAGTCTAGGGCCTTTGATTAATTAATTCAGGAACTAAAGCTTTCAGTTACTGTAAGAAGAATATTTGAGGTAGCTGTTTCTCACCCTCTACAGTACATGAAATCCCCATCCCACTGCTCCACACTCAATCCTGCACTGGTACCATTACCGGAACGCCTCTGACCGTTACTATACAGGGTCTAATGTACACCCTAGTTCCTCCCCTCCATCAAACAATTCACTTTCCTACAAAATAAATAAAACAATGTAAATGTTCAGTGCCTTGCCTTTGAGAGGTTTTGCTAAATGAGCCTTCTTCAAGCCACAAAAGAAACATTTGTCTTAATTGTTACTAATAATGTTATCTTTCAGCACTCTCCAAAAATCTCTGTCCAACAGCAGGGCCCTCACACAGCACTGCTAGGAATGTTGCTAGGTAGCATTACACATGCAGACAATTAACAGCTCAAAAAAAAAAGAAGGTTGATCATTTTATTGCATTCTTGTTCAGACAGAAGAAAATTCATTTTCATTAAGATAAGACCTTTCCACTCATTCTCAGCCCTAAATCTGGTTAGAGGAAAGCAAGGTGTCTGCTATATTAATGTATTCCAATTAAACAAAATTGAGTAACACAACTAGGAAACTTGAACAAGTTGCACTGAATTTCAGGGGCTGCTGCTACATTCTCACTGGAAATGCAGTCAGTCACTCAACTGTGCTTAACAGAAAACTTGAGGGATGAAAGACATCATGCATAAGTCAGAGTGAAAGAAAGTCCCTGTTCTAAACTCTCCCCAACCTGATATCTCGCCAACATTATCCACGTATTTGAACGGAGTACCTGATAAAGACACAGTCCCAAAGTAGTTGCCATTTCTTTCTTCCAGTGCACCTCATTTCTCTGTTCAGTAATGCTGCTTTCTGTAGCATGATACTTTACTAGTGCTGCACAGAAGAGTGTTTTAAAGGAAAGCAACAAGCTTGACATAAACAGAAGAAGTGAGATCCCAGATAAACAGCAGCAAGAAAAAAAATTACGAAAAAAGTTGAGAGAGGTTACTGAGTTATCTTCCTTCTCCAGTATTCACTTTGCACCCAGCGTGCATTTTTTGAGATTCCACTTGTTCAAAAATTAAGACTTGCATGCTCCTACCTGAGCAAAGCCTGTCATCAACAAGACTGTGGCCCATGTAAAAGGAGAAATACAGCTACAGTGAGACCTGTACTGCTTTGTTATGAAAATGAAGAAGCATTTCCTTGCTTTTCATGGCCTCTTAAGCAGCCCTTTTGCTTTAGAGTAAGTCTCACCTGGCAGAAGACCACTAAAAGCCTCAAAGCACAGAGGACTAAAGGCAGTGGCACAAGGGGCCCTACAGGCCACATACAATGAATACCTAATGGAAATACATCTGACAACACAGGATGCTGCAAACTCACTGCATTTGCAAATTGCACAATTCTCAAAATTACAATCCATTTGTAAGGGACACAAGAAGACTACAATGCCTGTTATACTTCAAAAGGTGTATTTATAGGCTTGTGGCTGTTCATAGCTTTCAATTTAGATTAGAAAGTTTCGGTTTCACTCCTGTTGTGAATAAAATAGTGCATATAGAGACTATTTTCTTCTCCTTAGCACTGGGAAGTATGACCTTTAGGACATTCTGGCTTAGTTCAAGTGATTTGGCTGCATTTCTCCCCTCCCTTGTTCCTTCTCAGTTGAAGATTATATAATTCATCTTCATCTGCAAAGCCTAGGGAAGCCTACAGGTAGAAAACAGTGTACTAATCGATTACAAAGCAACAATGGGTAAAGAACAATTTATTTCCTCTAAAACACTTTCTAAACAAGTGGTGTGCAATAGTTTCTTGTAGGAAATAAGAAGGTCTATAATGCCAGTACCTAATTCTGAAATATTTAAAAAACAAAAGATCAGAGCAACAGCTATTCCAAAGCAGAAGGAGGTGCACAAGACATGCAAGGAAACAAAAAAGACTGCAAATTTAAACTGAGATACTGAGATCAAGCAAGTCTCGATGCCAACAAGACCAATGACTAAAGCAGAGTCATCCCATCAAGAATGTCCATACACAAACCTGCACTTGTTTCATTCTGACCATACATAGGATGACACCTTCCATTAAACTGGTAAAGGTTGACATGGAGAGGAAACTTTTAAAAAATTTTACTCCCTTCTTCCACACTGCTATCACTGCTGTGAACTTCAGGCTCCCTGGCTCTTGGCACAGTCACCTCTATAAAAGCTACCGAAGTTTTGCAAATTGACTAACAAGATTAGCAAACCTGCGCTTGACTTGTTCAATAAGGTGTTGATGCATGCAGATATATTTGCCGAAATGACTTCATCCAAGAGACATCAAATCTCACTGGAGCCCCTTCTATTTTCAGTCCCTAATCCCTAAACCTTTCTAACCTGCACATAACAAAAAAAAAAAAAAAAAAGGAGCTGAAAAGGAAGGAGAGGAGATAATGATGCCCGTTGCGAAGGCAGCCGATCAGGCAGTGCCTCCCCCAGCCCCTGCACACACAATCAGCACCAGCTGTAGGCCAATTAAACCCAGCCGCTCACAGGTGTTCACAGAAATGACTAACACAAAAGAAATTCGCACTTCAGAACTGCAATATTTAAAAGCTTTGAGGTGGAACCAAGAAAGATAAAAGCCCGAATTAAGTTTATTGCCACCTTGTGCTTCACTCTAATGCAGGTTTTGAACAGGGCCTCCCATTGGTATTAAAAGTTGGATGAACATCTGCATTTAAAATACAAGAAACTGAGCACGTGAAGTGCTTTTAAAACACCAGTTGCCATAGTAGATAGGGGGTTTTAGTATATGTTCATTTATTATTATAGTTGTACGGCAATATGGTAAAATATATTTGCCAAGTGGGCAATACAAGCTCGACTCTAAGTCAACATAATATGCTAGATTGCTTAGATTTTCATAAATATTTTTGGTGCTTATTTTCCCTAAACATAACTCTCATTTCCCAAAATAACAATTTCTTTAATTTTTAATGAGAACAAAACCATGGTAAGATCTTATCATGCTCTCTTACGTTCAGATTAAAAACCACAAGAGGGGAGAAAAAGGAAGAGAGAGGCAGCCCCCTGATAACTCTCCTTGTTCTCTTAAGTGGTCAAATGACAGGAACTATCCAGTAAGTGAATTCTTTCCCCCTCTCTACAGAGCAGCAAACAAAGTATCTGTAAAATGAATTTCTCTTCATGGTCCTATACCAAAAATATGTATACAAATTAACATCCAAATGTCTTTAATTCCCATGATATGTCTATTAAGCAGCAATTCTCCATAAGGCTGTTTAGCTATCCAAACAGCAGCCTAAAATTATTATCTCTACAAGCTTTCCATAACTTATCACTCAGTTCCTATGAAAAGCCATTAATTTTGGTCTCTCTCTATCTTGGTCTCACAGGAAATATTCTGCAAAGGGATGTAATAAAAATGTGATTTCTGCCATCATTTCATTAAAATTCCCTGTTAAATTTCTATCTGAACAGTGTACATAATATAAAAAAACTCAGGGCTCTTATTAATGGTGCTGTTCCTTATGATACGGACTTTAAAAAATAATGAAGACCATTTCTTACTTGTAAGAATATTGTTCATTTTTCATTCCTATTAAAATTTAATCTGGAAGTTGTTTAAAAATGTTTAAGTTTCATTACATTTCAACGTCTTAAGAAGGGGAAAGAGCTAGTGAGTTCATGAGCAGGAATGCTGTCACTCATCTGTCTCTTCCACAGATATCTCACCAGTAAATCACTCAATCTATCTATGACTCAAGATACCCATTTGCAACAGTTTACTACTTACCTGTCTCATGAAAGCATTGTGAGACAATGTTTTCTGAAGACCTTCAGCTCCAAGGATGGAAGAAGATAGGGAACAATTATCTTTGAAGGTTTGGGAGAGAGTTTTTGGAGGTTTTGGTTGAGTTTGGGGGTTGTGGTGTGGGTTTTTTTGTTTTAATTTGCCTTTTTGCAGGGAGCAGGTATTTTTTCAGAATTTAAGCAAGCTGAAATCAATGCAGAAAGTTCTGGTCAATACACCATAAAGAACACATTAAAAAGCCACTCAGTTGAATATGAGATCATTCTTAGCAACCACTCTACTGAGATGCAATCTGGAATTGCCTTTCTGAAATTGGAGAGCCAGGTTGCGTAGAAGCATAGCCTGGTTCTCTAAAGTGGAGACAAGGCAGCTCTCCCCACAGCCTTTCACAACACCAGATTCTTCCACATTTTAAGAGCTTTTTAGATGGTATCAGTGGTCTAACTTTAAACCATCTTCTCTCTGCTACCTCACTGCTATATACTCAGTGGTGAGACAAAGGTCCACACATGTACTGGAGAGTTCCACCTACCCCTCTGGCTCTGCTGCAAGGGCGCTTCGCACAGGGCACATTCCTGCCCTCACTTCAGTAGCACTCAACAGACTTAAGTCAAGAGAATTAGACCTTTTGTGTCAACACTGAGTTAAATGAACTGACAGTAACCCACCAAGAAAACTAAAATTAAACTATCAGAACTAGGACACGCATCTCTCTATAAACATTGTGCTTAAGCACTTTCTACAATCAGGTCTTTTATTCAGGGGTTTAATTTTAGACATCTAAGTATAAAAATTCTGGCCCATACATTTAATGGAAGCACGCGATTGCCAAGCTGAGAATGTTAAATCTAATTTTAGTTTTTCTTTGCGTAGTTGTTTTTTCACACAATTTCTGCAACTGAATAGAAAAATATCTGTGATATTTTCTGGGCCATATTCACAATACTCATTTTAGTCATTGCATTTTGTGTAGTTATAAAGCCTACTCCAACAAACTGGAGCTTTTTCATCACTGCCAGTGAGACCAAAACCTCATTCTCAGCAACCAAAGTAATTTCTGGTAAATTTTTTTTAGTCCTGAAAATATTTTTATTAAAATTAATGTTAATGCATCCTGAATTGGAAACTAAAACTTCCCTGAAAGTCTTCCTTGTAGATCTTTTTATGCAATTATTGCATAACCCAGCTATTGTGCTACAGGCAAATTTTTGAATTTTCTTCCTCATGTAGATGGTTTTGTAACAGGGATATATTGATTTAAACTAGTTTCATTACTACTAATGCTCTGCTAAATTTTAAAGACAATGCAATATTGAACAGAATAATGTGTTCTATTAATAAGCATGCTATTGAAATACTGAGCAGATTTATTGCATTTGGATGTTCAAATAAACACTAAGATCATTTTCTATAAATCATCTCCTGCCTAAAATCATGACTGAAATGAGATTTGATTTTTTAAAAAAGTAATAAAAACAATGAAAATTCATTTGAAAAATTAACCGATGGATTTTAATCAAAAAGAGTATTCTCTAATCAGATGTGTTTGGGCCTTGTTTAGAGCAGTGCTTATTCTCACATGTACAAAGGACCTCTAAAGGCACTGGTTGTAGCAACAGTTTGAGGAAAGAAGTTTAAAAAGAGATTCAAGCTCTATTTTGTAAATGAAATAAAGCAGCGATGGCAAAACTTTAAGTCCATGAAATAAAGCAGCGATGGCAAAACTTTAAGTCCACACTGCACAGCGCTTGGCTCTTGCACGCATACTTAAGCTGGCTCGGGAACCAGGAGCTAAGTATCCATGTCAGTGCAGTATCTGCTTGAGCCTGCTAATTAAGCTTGCTGAGGAGAACTAATTACTGATGCAGCTCTACTGCTTCTGGGAGCTGAGCTAATACCACTATGCGGTACAACATATCAGCCTATTTGGAGCAGGCTCAGGTACCTGACCAAAGCAGGGCACAAGCATGCCCTTAAGTAATTCATTTCTGATATCAAACAACAAATAAAGATTCTGTTTCTTCAGCAGTGACCCAGCATATGATCTCCCACAGGCCCCCTCCTCTGTGCCTCATCTGCCACATATGGAAAACATTCTCGCAAGAGTGTGTATAAGCAGGGAAGGACTTACTGAAAAACAGGAAAATAAGCACCTTCTGATCGTTAGCATAACTGCGACCAAGGGTTTGCACACACTGAAATCTTCTTCATTAACTCTGCAACAAAGCATCCTCATTTTCTGCAGTTTTGATTGCCACAAATATTGTACTAAATGCTCAGGTTAAAAGGGAATCCTTTAAACTGTTTTCCAGCCTGGACTTCAAGTGCCATAAAACATTTGTTTCCTATCTTGCTCTAACAGTTCTCCATAAGAATACTTCTAAAATTACATGGGAATCCAAGCTGAGGGGAAAAAGCAAGATTGTAATCAGAAGAGCAAGCCCTGCTAGGGCTAACAACAACTGCTGGTTACTACTGCTAGCAGATAATAGCGAGGCAGGCACAGAGCACTGCTAAGCTAAGCACACAGCAAGCTCATATGGCAATATGCTTCTGTGGTCTCCCTGTCTTTCCACCTCTGCTACCACCACTACATATCTTCTTCCCTTTCTCTGTTGCCTGTACCCAAAACTGTAAGCTTTGCAGGACAGGAACTGCATTTTATTTACATGTGCAGCATCTGTCAAAATGACCCAAAGATTGACAATTGTGACCCCTCCATTCCCCAGCATCTCTGCAATGCCACAAACTAGAAAATCTCTGATTTTTTTGTTTTGTTTATTACAGCAGTTCACACACCCTGGCAGCTCTCTCAGTAGTTTGTACGTATTTCCAGGCTCAGGACCCCGTCGCACAGAACGGCACCAAGCTCAGCAGCAGAACATCACCAGCTCCTCTGCCAAAGTGCTGGATGTCACTGACTGCCCGCCTAGTACAGAGACTATATGCTGGTGCAAGCATCAAGCTGTGCTTCTGCAAAATCGCAGCGTGGGCCAGAATTCTCTATCTTCCTTTAATATTCATGCTATATCTGAAAGAATGGAGCTTGAGTTTCTAAGTGCTATCACAATACAAACAACTACAATAATTTTTTACAACCTGCCATTTCTGCTTACACACGCTGTATGGCCTACAAAAGGTTATGCATATAAAATTGTTAGGTTACAGTTATTATCTTGTTAGAAAGAGCATTTTAAGAGTGTTTGAGGAATGAAAGGACTTCTTTTTATTAATATAGCAGTAAAACTATGAGTGTGTAGCACTTGCTTCTGATGTAGGAAAAACTCATTTCAATTCAGTAATCCAGCATAACTACATACTAAAATCCCAACGTGCTTCCAATATCTTAAAAGTCATAAAATTGGGCCATGGTCAAACTCTAACCCAATCTTTGCTACTTCAGCAGAGACCTTCCATTGCCTAAACAAAATCTCTAATAACAGCTATGTGGAAATCTCTGCCTGTCAGATAATAAATACTGATTAAGCATATTTTAAAACATTCCTAACAATTACTGTCATTACAGAGGACCTCTCACTGACCTGTGCCAAAAACTTTCTACTGTTCTTCCAATCATTTTACTCCCTACCCACATCCCCTCTGTAGCCTACCACAAAAGCATAAAAGCTTTTCTTTTATTAAATGCTCTCATCTTCAATGGGCAGCTGTAGTTGGCAAACTCATGACACCTACTGTGTAGGAAAGGCATATGCTCACCCTTACTTACAAAGTAAAAGAGTTTCTTCTAAGTTTGAGAGAAATATCAACTCTGGATCTCCACAAAGCCCTCTTACCAACATTACATACACTTATAGATAATCTTCACAATGTTTATCAGAGAAGATTACCCTCTCAAGAAACAATAACCTGGATGAATTCTTCTTCTCCTGGGAGTATCTACTGAGATAGCATTATCATAGTCCATAAATATCATCAGCAGAGAATGGCTACGTCATCTCCCCATTCCTTCTCTTGAACACATCTCCCTGTTTCTACCTTTTGTCTTTTTCTCATTCCAGTCTTATATTCCCACTTCACCCATTTACTGTTAATCTCCAGATAATGACTTCTGTAACAAACAAGTTACAAGTGCTCTAAAGTAAACATTATGTAAATGTCAGAGGTCTTCTGCTTATCTTCAATCATCCTCTATCTATCTTGGCTTATCGAGTAAATTATTTGCTGACTACTGTTAGCCCTCTTCTCAATTCTGTCCTAAAACAAGCTTTAAAAATTAAGTTAATAATAATAAAAAAAGATTAAGCACCTCAGGACACACTAATGTACAGTCTTTTGAAAGTCGCCCAAGATTCTTCCATGCACTCCTCCTTTTGGGGGACACCCTTTCAGCTGGCATGCTTCTGGATGACTTCCTCTGGTCCTACCTTCTCAAAACAACTGACTGAAACAATGATGGAATGGACCTCGCTCACTGATCATTAGCTCAGTACCTGGCCAACAACACTACCTGGTGTTAATACTTTGATTTCCATGAACAGGCACAATTCAGGCACATTCCTGCATAGTTTACTGAGATGGGAAAACTCAGGCTCTCACATGAGGTTCTTGGGCTTATTTCTGAACAGGAAAACATTAATAAGAAAAATGCAGGAAAAGCAGCATTCAAAAGTAGCAATCTGAGGAGACTAACAACCCCATTGGCATCTAAATGGTTTGCCATTTTGCATGAGCACTTCTTATGGCTATTTTATATCTCAAAAGTAGAAAAAAAATTAGCAGACTTGATGCACCACTCTTACTCCTGCACAACTGTCCTTATTTCAACAGGGGGCTTTGGTGCAAGGGAGTAATACCATTATGAATCATGGCAATGCTCTGTGCTTGTGGTTTTCATGCACAGAACTTGAAAAGCTTTACAAGAGTTAGTGGGACGCACTGTCAAAGAGTACAAACAGTGTACTCACTGTACAAATAGTGAGCTCAGGCACAGAAATCTGAAGAATCCCAAGGTCACAGAGTGAGTGAGTTAGTAGCAGATGCAGGACAAGAATCCGCTTACATTCACTCCCAAATCCTCTAATGGAGCATCCCTCCCTTAATGCAATGAAGTTTTAAGTGTAAATCAATAATTGAGGTCACTGGAAAGTTTCTGTGTGCAGATTATAGTGAAGTCACACTCTAGGCAAGCACTAACAAAAAGGTAGGTGCTTCCTGAATTTTTCAGTGGTCCTTACGCAAGGATACAGCATTCCAGGAGGAGGTGAGAGGAGAGGACATTTGCTCAGGAAGCTCTGTATCAGGGCTGTGGTGACAAATCATTACTCCCAGAACACTGCTCAAGGAAATGTAATGCTGCCGTTTTCCAAATGCTGGGTTATAAAACCTTTCACACATACAATATTTAGAACCATGAATTACTTTCGAGAATGTATCCAAACATCTAACAGTATCAAGTCATGCTAACGGTTATCTGTTTATAGGTCAGAAGGGCAGTAAATTATTGCAATAGAAAGTAGTAAAGCCTGCATTGTATCTAATTGTGCTGTTTAACAGGTGATAGTGAAAGGTAGGTGATGCATGGAACTTCAAGTTTTTATATCCCCTGCCTCAATCTGTATTCACTTTTATAAAGATGTCACATTTTTAAACATTTAAAAGTCAAATTGTCTGGAGAATAGATTCATATAAAATTTATTTTCAGAAACCGATATTTAGCCTACTGCTATCAGAGTTGATTGCTCTTATGTATAAGCTTTATTCAAGTTTCTACAGGTTTGAAAATACAAAGACTGACATTTCAGATCCCATACTCAAGTGTGTCATTAACCAGAAATTGAAATGGGAACATTTCCACTCTCTCCGAAACACTCAGTTTGTTAGGGTGATAACTGCACTAACTGCTTTTGAGTTTTTGTGAAGTTACTAAATATGACTCTACTTCAACACAGACAGGAAGGCGGAGTCACAATGGCGAAAGAAACATCCTGAATTGGTGTCTTACCCAGCACAATATGCCCTGAGAATTGAATAGTTTCAAAGCTCTGCCAAAACAGCTATTTGTAAGTGGCTAATGGCAAAAATGTTTTATTCTGTTTATGTCAAAGACATGTTTGTCAGGCGCTGGACAGCCAGACAAATCAGGGTCTAATTAGTTCAGTCAATTCCCTCAGTTTTATCCTTTTAATCTACATTGAGTTATTAAAGCATCAGAAATAAAATGCTACCGAGACAGCAATAAGGGAAATAAGATGTCAGAACTCTATTAACAATGGCATTTTCAGGAAGCAATGTAAATAGAAAATCAAATTTATGCAAGAAATATATATCAGTAAGTAATACTCAATATAATCATCCTACATTTATCTTCAAAGCAGCTTTCATCTGCAACTGATTTTAAAAAAATGCTTCAACACATCGACATCTTGACTTCTTCAGAACAGTGACCATCATTCAGATTCAAATGCCTACCTAGTACAAGAGGATATTGGCCCCCAACCCAAATACTACGGTTGCACAAATAACAGTATGTGAGTAATAATTTATTCCACCCTCGACATTTAGCCAGCTCAGAGAGAACGTGTGACAGTTAAGCAGTTGCAAGATAAAAAGAACCGGAAAATGCCACATTCAACTGAAATGACAGGAAATATTTAGGTAGACAGAATGTAATAAATTTGGCAGACTTATAGGAGTTTAATTGCCCCTTTGTGAAAAGGGATAAATACATGTAAAAACCATGACTATGAGGACCAGTTTCTAGGAGGAAGAGTTTTCTCTTAGGGGTGTCTAAATCTTCATCGCTTGAATACGACCATCACAGAAAGGAATTTTTTTCCATCCCACAGTGGTGATGTTTCTGTTGGTGGCAGCACCTCCCAGCTCTGTGCCAGGCTTCATGCAGGCACCAAGAGGACAGTAGCCTCTAGCCCCAAAGGAGCTGTCACATGTGCCAGCAACTCTCTGGTCTTAGACTGGCTCACATTTGCTGGCAAAGATAGCAAGATGTTTTCTACTTCAGGCAGCACCTGCCACCCAAGTAACTGAGCCCCATTTGCTCCCAGGAGACAGCGGGATGCACTTTTTTTTTTCCTTCCCTTACCATTGTGAAACAGCCCATCTACCATGATAGCTTGGAAGCCCCACTTTAGCTCTCACTCAAGCATCTCAAGTCATCCTGTCTGTCAAGTCATGACACAGAAAGATTCCTTCATTAACAGAGAGGAAAAAATACAGTGATTTTCCCAGCACCTTCACTGGATAAGGAGAGATTTTTCCTGGCCTTTCATTTAAGAAGTGACCAGCCCTCCATTTTAAAGTGTTTCTGACATTTCTTTCTTACTAGTTTATTACAACAGAAGTATTTGTCTCATTTCTATTTTAACTTTCTCCCATTAGGAAAAAAAGTTAAAAGGGCATAATGAACATCCTCATTTTTGCCAGGTCTGTTTGGCAGCCTGCCACCTGGAATATGCTCCCACACAGAAGTTTAGACTCATGGGTCCAAAAGGTTGAAGGCAAATTAAAAGGAATACTTACAATATTTACTAATTTTAACACAAGGGATTAGTTCAGCATGTAAACAGCATTAATGATATGTCTGAAAAATCAACAACCCACACCAAGAAAAACATAGTCTTATTACTTAGGATTGTACACTTTGTGTTCAGTGTTGACCATCTTAGTGATGATGCCATCTAATCTTTCATGAAAAAGCAAAAGGAGTATCTTGATATTCGATAAAATAATGAGGATTTCAGAACAAAGATGCCCAGATTCTTCTAAACTCAATCACCAGCTGGATTTGAGTAACCTTCTGGAGGTGCCTCACACTTTGACTCTTGTTTTCTACAGAGGGACTCAAGAGTGACTGATGGTCCTCTCACACATCATTAGGAAGAAGGAATCACGGAGTAACCTTCTAAGATCCTAATGTTAACTGAGTTACATGGAGTGATAGATAAAGCACTAAAAAAAAAAATTTAAAAAAATCTACAAGTATTGAAATACCTTTTTTAAAGCAAATCTGTAGTCCTCTATATTTACTTCATTTTAAAATATGCAGATTGTTACAATAACAGTACTTTGGATAAACTGTTATGACAGAATTAATGCCTAAAGAAACAAGTAATAAGAATGCATAGGTGTGTGTCTGGCTAGTAGAGGACCCCAGTGTTTTCTTCTCATGTTTTACTTGCAGAAGTGCAGACCCTCATTTCAGATGATGTGATCCTTTTTACCCCTGATGAATAAATACGCCCGAGAAATTAATCGTATAATACATGTATCTGCCTTCTGTCATACAGCACTGGAGGGTTTTTTCCCATGGTGAGTACTTGTTCTTTCCAACTCAGTACAGGCCAAAAGACTACATTTTTTCAAAAATTAACTTATGTATGAAGAAGTCCCAGACCAACTGAGCTCTCCTTGCAGTATCTTATGCTCATAACTAGACCAACAATTCATCTCTGCATTTACACAGCATTTTAAATTCACTAAGCTTACATGCTCTAACAAACAGTGGGCATCATCTTCTATTTAAAGAGCAAGAAACTAAGCCAGAAAGCAATTAAAAAACTTGATGGCAAGACAGTAACAGAACAGAATTAGATCCCAATTCACCCGCCTGCCAGCCCTTACCTATCTGGTAGACCACAGCAGAAGTCCCAGTAGCACACTTGTATGCAGAATTCTCATGGTCAGAACAAGTAATGAAGAATATTAATCAAAACCTCTCATGTCCTTTTAATGACATTCCCATGGATAAAATGAAAAACAAAGGCCTAAATATTTAAAGACCTTTCTGCATGTGTGTCTGAACTCTCATTTCCTGAAGTAAAAACGACTTTCTTCAGACATATCTTTGGCTCCAATTTTACACAAACCATCAGAATCTACACAAAGGACCTAAGTCTATGTTTCAAAAGGCTGACATCCACTGATTAACTAGAATGTTCAAGTTAAAAACAAATATTTATTTTTTTTTTAATATATGGAACTGGCACATTTCTGTGCTAACATTTAGAAAAAGTAGAAAATTATAAAATAACTGTAGTTCCACAATCAGAGGCAGTATTATATTCAAAGCTTGCTTACATGTATATCAATTCAAGTATGAATGCTGAACTTGTGCTGGTGTTTCAGCCATAGGTGTGTCTTCACCAGGTGCTACATACTGGTTTGAAAAATAAGAGGTTCCTTACAAGTCAGTCCATCAATACATCCACATGATGGTTGCACATGTGTCAAGCACACAGAACAGGAGGTTCTGGTCAGAAACAAGTCCTTCTCACAAGTCTTCCTGCTACTTGAATGAAATTGTGTATCCCAGGTCCTCCATTCCCCTCAGCCTCAAAATCCCTAGGGACTCAAAGGCAGTGCACCCACACTTAATGCAAAAGTTACAAATCAGAATAACTGTCCTGTCTCCTTCAAACCCATGTCTAAATGCTCACACTCATGACAAATACTCCAAACCCACAAATCACCAGAGTGAGTCCCAGTGCACGAGCACTGAAGGGAACGTATTCAAAAGGAAAAGTTTTGCCAAGAAGCTGTGTTAACAAAGGAGTGTTATGCTTTATTTGATGACTATATGGACCTCAGGAAAAAAAGCAGTCACCACTGTTGTCACTCGAAATCCAGAAGAGGAACCTCAGTTGCTCACAAGCTGTTCTACCTTTGCTGACTCATGAGCTCATTTAACGGGACAAGTTCTGAGTTCCTGACTCAAATAATGTTGTCAATATGACTGTGACTAAAATCTCTTCTGCTGAAGTTTACAAGCAACATTAGCCTGCAAGAGTGGGTCCTTGACCTAGCCATATAAGGCATCAAGGTCCACCCTTCTTCATGAAAAATCCTCTGTTTTAAGTTTTAGAGCAGAGACATTCATCAGATGCACTGTTAACTGGCAGTCTTCAGCTAAGGTACTAATGTTCATGACCCAGCTCCAGAGAGTAAGAGGAGTTTTTGAAGTTATGCTCCAGAAAACAGAAGACATCCTGAAAATTTGTTTCGTCTGCTTCCAGTCAATAGGTTTGCTGCTGCTTATGGAGAAGAGAACAGATGGGGAAAGATGTAACACAGAATCAAATGCATGTATTACAGATTGACTAGAAATTACATTATTTCAAGGCAGAGACCAGCACCAAGGAAAGCCAGACTTCCAAGTCAGGTCAGAGGACATCATTTGCTTTCCCCTACTCTAAATCTTAGGAAGCAGCTCAGCCACCCTGAGAAACCATGTATCTGTGTGGTTAGCTTTGACTACTTTAGTTTCAGATTGAAAGTTTTCCTGCACAGACAAGAAAAATTCTTGTATCCCTGTCTGTGCTTATGGTACTATGAATCATCACAGGCACATGATGGTCCTGAATGTCTGCATGGTCTGTTTCTACCCACATGCCAAGCTCTGAAATCATAAAAGTGAATTTCCAAAATGAAGAGAAATGTATTACTATACATCTGAAAGTGGGGCACTTCAGACATTCTGGCAGCTGCCATTAATAGATGGCAACCAAAAATTGTTATGTAATATTTAATGCATTCACTGGATCAGAGACAGGTAACTAACCTGTCCTAAACCTTAATCACATAAAACATATATGCAGCCTTGCAATAAATGCTATAGATGCACAGTCTGTGCTGATGTCACCTCACTAGATACATTCTGCTTATATAGGTAAATGAGTCCAGCTGTCTCAAGAACTGTACAAATTTGTCCTATGGTGGATAAAATTCCAGGAGGAGATTCCTTATAAACTTCAAATGACAAACTGTGCATCAGAAAAACTTCAAGTTTGGACTTTCTGCAGCTCAGAATGAAAAACTCAAGCTAAATCTTAGGGTATTCAGAACTAACTCAAAGAGATATTTCTGCAGGCAGTCATCCTGGTACAGACAGATAACGAATTCCCACCTTCTTAGCTGAAGAAAATTACAGCCCTGGCTCTCATGAAAAATCTTCCTGCCACACAAAGACCAACCTATAGTGCCCTGAACTGATAATCACCTGGATTTCATTAAATAAAGACACTTCTAATTAAACCACCCAATTGAGACAAAAATGTGTGCTTTCCAGCAAGAGATGGTAAGCAATTTATCTTTCAATATAATAATCACTAATATCATGCAATCCTGAATTTAAACTGATGAATAAAGATACTTAGTTTACAAAGTCATGCATTACTCTAGAGCCTCTATTCAATTCAATAGCAAGAAATAGCAACTCTAATCATTTCCAATTTAAGAAATAAGGGTCCAGTTGTTGGACTATTGCTACTGGCCCAGAAGCATTTTCACTTCTTACCAAAAGAGGTTCTTACAGAATGGTCTCTCTCTTGAAATGCTGGTGAAGAGAGAATACAGAATAAAGTCACGGAAAAAAAAATCAGGTTGGAAGGGAACTTTGCTAGTAACCTGGTCTGAACCTCACCAAAACAAGGTCACCTTCAAAGTCACATTAGTTTGCTTGTTCAGTTAGGCTTTGAAAGTCTCCAGCACTGTTTTTCAACAAGTCAGGAACACCAGGAATGTAATCTTGATCACAGCATGCAGGATCTGCCACCTGTGCAGTCTTATGAAGCCCTGCATTCACGGAAGTAACCTTAGTCTTACTTCAAAGGGAGATTCAGAAGATGCTGGTGAGCATGGCCACTGTGCTGTCTCCCAAGAGCCACTATGAGGGTTATACTAAAAGAACTGCAATATCTGACCTAAGAGCTTGCAAAGTGCTTCTCAAGAACAGGCAGTCCTGCTACAAATTTCTTAAATTCTCATAAAAATCTAGAGATATCGTTTCACAAGAGTAAACATATAATCAGAAGTCTACAAGGCCAAGTGGAAGTTTTGCTGGAAAGGAAGGCACTGTCTTCTTTCCAGATTTATCCCCCAACAAAAAAAATACACACCAGAGATTAGAGTCGACCTAAGGAAAAAACTTCCACAGGGAAGGGACAATTTTTAAAGCCAAGTGGATGAAACTGAAAGAGGCATCTTCAAAGGAAAGAAAAAGAAAATCAAAAGACCCTAAAGAGACTGGAGACAAGGCTGATTAAAGACAATAGAACAAAGAGAGGGTGAACTGGCACAGATCTCAGTTAAGCAGTGAACTGTTCAGACCTCACTTAAGCAGTGAGCTGAGAGTGAAGTGCTTATCACCACGAATACAGCATCATTCACAGCATGCAAGTAGACGGGGCTTTTATGCAAGCCAAACGGTTCTACCATGGCGCACATTTCCAGGGGACTGAGTGCAGGTGGAGTTCTGTTGTGAATACCAGCAATACACAGATATTTCAATACTAATGTTTCCTTTCTGTTTAAATATTTATGTCCATCCGCATTGCTGTTTGGTGTTAGCACTTCTTAGAAAAGACAAGTAAATTAACTAAGACTTAGTAACCTAGAGGTGAAAGGAAAAAACATGATTTTTCTTCATCCTAGTACAAGGCAGGGTACTCCGGACCAACCTAAGTTTGAAATACCACTGCTAACCACTTTGAAAACACGTGAAGATGCACCCAAAACCTGACATTCTCAGTAGAAAACAGAATAAAGACAAAAACATCATCTCCTTTTTACAGATAAGAGAGGCACAGAGAGAGATCAGAGGATTTGCCCAAATAACACAGGTAAGGCAAGACTATTCCATATATTTACTCATGCTAAAACTCTGTCTCTGCCCAGCCTCATAAAATTATTCCAATACCCTTGGGCCTCCAGTCAAATTTGTTCTTTATTTATTATCCCAGTTCTCAAGTATCTTTCAGATGGGCTTATCCATTGTTCCCATACAGCTGGATAAACAAAGTCAATTCTATCATGCAGGTTTACCTTATAGCATCCAAAATCCTTTGCATATGTGGGATTTTTTTTTTTCCTTTAAGCAAGCTAAGAATGTGTTTAAAGGTGACCTGAGTTGAAAAAAAAGAGAAATGGGAAAGTCTGGGGACAAACAGAAAGGAAAGGCTTTTGAAGATTGACTTGTTTCAATATCATTTCCAAAGGAAAAAGAAAAATAAATAACCAATGTTTGAAGCCTTCGTATGACATCAGCTTTATTAAGGTAAAAACTGACAATGATATGGACAAGAATTTTAGTCACTGGCATGAAAAGAAAGCAAGGCTTTCTAAGACCTTGCAGGAAAAGGCTTCCTTTGGACTTTACTGTGAAATAACACCACAACTGTGTCAACAATTTTAAAGATGAACAAGTGATTCAAGAGAAATAGTAACAAAAAAAAAAAAAGTTTAAAAAAAAAAAAAAAATTACCCCCCCCCAAAAGTTAATCTTCTTAAGATTTTATAATCTTCCCAAAGCAGACCATGTCTTTCAGTATGCTTGCACAGTGCTTAGTACACAACAGTACCACGCTCCTGATGAGGGCCTCTGGCATTACTGAAATATAAACACCGGAGGCAGAAAATGTAAAACACAAGGAAGGGGGGGGAGTAGATATCCCATTGAAAATAAATTCTTGATATACCTTTCCAACTACAATCTCACCCCATAGCTGTGTCATTTCTACACAGGGGGGAAGAACCGAAGCTTAAAACACACACACAACAAGAATCTATGTAAATCAAGGGAATTAGCAGATGTGTTGGTAATCTTCCACAAATAAGAAACAAAAGCTGCCAGCTGTACTTGTAAATTCAAAGATTAACATTAATAGGCAATGCTGAGACTACAGGTATTATCTTTCTTTTAGGTGAAGTAGCTCAAGAATCCCAGCCCTGCAGAAACTCAGCCAGCTCTCCAACTTCTGTGACTCCAGTCCTATCCTATGCTGCAGAACATCTACAGATTCAACAGCCAGAGACTTGCCAAAGTAAACTGGAATCTTGCCACTGTTTGAGATGGCAGTGAAGTAGCGACTATATAACTAGGTCAGACCTGATTACCTAGAACAAGGGCAATTTTCTTTACCTCTCTTTGTAAAACTCCTGAAAATGGCAAAGACTGAACATTGGGGAGGTGCAGAAAGAACATGCAAAAATCATTTTTGATAGTAGAGGTTTAGCTACATTTTAATATGGATAGTATTTTCTATTAACATCAGGGCAGAAGCCTATTGTTCAGTAGAGCTCCTCACTTCCTTACACAAGAGCTATCTCTTTGAATCTGTCTGAGTCAACTTTAGTGACCACTTTAATATTCACTTTACAATTAATGCTTCTTTTTATGGGTTGGTAGAAGGTAAACCAATTTCAGTTTGGCTTCTAGGTATTGAATTTATTATAAAAAGTTATGTACTTAAAACTCCTATAATGAAACCAGAGGCATCATGAGATATTAACCTAGAGTTAATGCTGAGAAGGCCAGTTTGAATAATTCAATTCATGTCACCTTAAGTATCTTTTCAAATGGAATTAACTTTATCTTGCAAAAAAAGGAAGCTCCATGTTCCAGTTACTGATTATTGACTCCACAAGAGTTCTGTCTTAAATCATCTTACCACCATCTTCCCAGCAATTTTATTTCACTACTACCAGAATGCTTCTTTAAATTTTGAAGGCTGACTTTAGTTATAAAGGAGCAATATTAGGTAAGAGGAAAATGTGGTTTCAGAATTATTGCTACCGTTAGGTGATGCTAAAATGGACAAAAATAAAAGTTATCACCAAAGTATCTGCATTAGTTCAGTATAGCTACAGACCAGGGCTGCATTTCAGCCACGCACACACGGTTACTGCAGTCGTTTGCCTCCCATACAACTCCACCTCTTTACGCAACAATGCCACAGACTTTTGGTAACTGCAGTTCTCTTGACCTGTTAATTGTCTCATCCTAACACAAAGCCCAGCATTCAAACACTGAAAGGAGAGGCTTTCAAATACCAATCTAAGCCCAGGAGAAAGTGACAGCTCGTGGTCAGCACTATTGTACACTCAGAATGAGGAAGCTAGACGCAAGAAAAGCAGGTGATGCTAAAGATACAGGTGTAGCACTAGAAGTGAATCAAAACAAACAAGTAGGAAAAAGAGGGGAAAATAAACAGAAACAAGAAAGAAGAGCTCATAACAGGCAGAACAAAGAAGTGCTTCAGTACAGAGTATAACTGTGCAGCCCCATGTTTCTGCAAGACACAGGAAAATCAAAACGACATCTTACGCTGAAGCACAGATGCCCTGGCAACATCAGCAGTCACCTGAAATAGGAAATGCTGATTACCTCTCCTAGACAGTTCAAAGAAGTGAAAACTAGGTAGCAAGCTAGTAGCTGTTGATTTAAAGCCAGACATAACCAGGATTTCTGTAGCCCAGCCAAAAACAATAGGGAAAAGATCCTCAATGGGTCAAGATTCAAACCAAACTCAAGATTTCCTTTAGGCTAATACACGGTGGCTTTTTTCGAAGTCCAGATTAAAAAGAGGGAAAGCATAAGAGGTTCAACAGGATAGAGAGAGCTGGCATGGGCAGCAGGAAGTGTTCTGGGTCTGTCCCCATTCCCCAAATCCTGCAGCATTCCCCATCGAGGCAGACACCAGAACACAAGCCCTATGCCTGCCTGAACTACTCCGTTAAGAAGACACTCTAACGGAACAGAAAGAGACCTTTCACAACCTTAGGAGCTCACAGTTCAGGTATTAAGACAAGAGACAAAAAGACAGCAACAAAAAAGGTGTGTGAAAATAACACACCAGCCCAACAAGAAGCAGCCCAGTGACTTTTCCTTGGTTTGATGGCTATCACATCAAGGAGTGTGTTAGGGAAAGAACCAAGGCAGTGAGGTAGTCCTGTTAATCTCTCCACAGTTTCTGAGCTGTGAGGAGAAACACAGTATGAAGCACTTGCTTGGAGAAAAAAGAATAAATAAGAAAAGGTAAGAATTTATAAAGCCAAATGCACTCAAGATATAAACAGCATTACGCCTACCAGGACTGCATAGTAAGAGAAAATTGAAGAGGAAGGCCAGAAACATTAGAAATATTTTGCATGCTATAAGACAAACCAGTTGAAACATGCTTTGACAGGTTTTTATCTATGCCTACAAAGCTTTGCACAGGGCAAGAGGGCTAGGGTAATTTCAGACCTTCTAGGCTGGAGCTGTAGACTAGGTAACCATAAATGAAATGTCAAGGCAATTCTCAATATAGTATCTGAATTTGCATTTGTGGACGAAAGTACCTGTAAGTATAGAAAAAAGAAATAAAGAGATTAAAGATTAGCTTGATAGAACCCTGCACATGAAATCAGAAAACAAGTTCAGAGAAGTCTCTGTGTATACACTGACAGAGGGATTAGGAAGACAGAAAATTAAGTGCGTGGACTGCTGTACCATCAGAAGCCAACTTGACAGTTGAAGGTTTCCTATTACCTGCTTCTTCCTATACTTTTGCACTGTAGACATGATTACATTGGATACCTTTATGCTAGGTGCTAACCTAGTATAAGATGCATATTTAAAGTTGAAAGGTGAAAGGTTAAGCACAACAAAACCTTAGAGAAGTATTGGGACCCTCTCAAACACAGTTGCTGTTGCACTATATGAGCTCCCCTGGACTGTTTTCCACAGAGATCCCCACCAAGTTGCACGTCACCAGCAAGAACACGGGCAACATATATTCTCAGGAAAAAATGTTCTTGTTTTGAACTTAACACCATCACAAAATGGATGGCAGATAAAAATACAAAAGAATGGAAATTAAATGTTTATAAAGGCTAAAAGCCTGATAAACAGCTCAATGTTCAACAACATATTTTACAAAAAAAACCCCAACTATCAGCAGGATAAAAAACGATTCCTGATGCCAACGTCAGAAGTATTGCTACCTGCTCCCTGAACAGAATTAAAAATGACTCCTTCCTTCACAGCCTCCTGAGAATTTGGATCTGACTGTGTAATTTTGTTAGTACAGAACCAGTGAGAGGCCAGAACCAGGCCACCTTCTGGACACTCTGTGCTGATGACTTTACTTCTAGCCCTGTTATAAGCCTTTAAAACTCTTCCAGCAAAAGAAAGAATCAGGGGCCCAATCTATAAAAAAAGGCATTAGCCTTAGGTAGGATAGACTCTGGAGATCTGCAGATGGAAACTACTGAAAAAGAATAGCAGGTATGAACATCAGGTAGAGCACTTGCATAAGTAGCCTTCATTTCCAGGGTATAATCTGCTATCAGCAGGGATGCAAATCAAGTACCTAGCTATCAGGAAAAAATCTCAAGCAATCGTGTTTTCAAGGCTTTGGGCGCATACATCTGAGAAACATTTTACCACTTAATTTAACACATCGTATCTCTAGTCAACATTTTCTGGTTTTAAACTGCATATATAATTATAGGTCTTCTATAAACAGCTCAAATCAGATGGGCTGCCTTACAGAGTTGTGAAAGCTCTTATTGACCAAATACATCATCTGTAATGTCCTTTTCAATTATCAAAAGCCACAGTGAAAATATGAAAGGCTGTATCTATAGTGACTGCAGTTATTTTAATGTTTAAGAAACAGGACAGAAAATAGAAGAGAACCTTAACTTTTTTCTTAGCAGAGGCATGATTCCTATTCCATTACAACACGGTCAATTAACTTCACCCATTTTACTGGCCAAAAACTTAGGGGTTTTTTTGTTTATTTGCCTGCAATCCATGTATTTCAGGGAAGGACTCATGGGAAGCCAAAACAGTATTCAACACTGCATAATGCAAGACAACAAAATTAAAGAGAAAAACATGTTTCGAAGATGTCATTAAAAAAGGAGACTGGATAAAAGAGCTTACCTTCTGCTCCTTTTCCTTGGCAGCACTGAGTTCAGAAAGGGAGCGTGATAGTTTTTCCTGCTGCTCAGCTAGGTATTTCTGATAAAGGCTCAAAAGTTCCTGGCATTCTCTGTACTGCTGCTGCAGAGGTGAGACATCAGAAGTTAAGGGAAAAACACTCTTAAGCAAATAGTTAGCCAAAATATACAGCAACTTACTTTGTGTAAACCTGATTTAGATACATAACAGTTCAATTTAAAAACAGATACTGTGTGTTTGAGTACTGCCTAATGATGATAAATCTGCCTAGAGATGAACATTCAAGTATAACCTTCTTTTTACTCAGAGTGGAAAAAGAAGAATCGCACCAAATTCTTTTATTATTGGAAAAGGGACAGCAGCAGGAGGCAGGTGATGACATTGTTTCGGTTGGAACAATTACAACCCTCTGATTTGTATTCAGCAAAGCCAAACACTACCAATGTTTATTTATAAATAAATAAATAGCCAGCCAAGTAAGTAAATAGTCCATTTTAAGCACAGACATGGATTCACAAGCCCACGTACCCAAATTCAATCTCTTTGCCTGAGCACCAACAGCTCCAAAACCCACAGCCACAGATGCAGCGCTACAGGCCTTTTAGAGACCAGTAATGATTTCTGGACAGAAATCTGGAGAAGCAGTAACTGTGGTGTTTGCAAGGATATTAGCAAGCAACAGTGTCCTGCCTTGCTTGCAGCATTGAAATTCCAACAGGAGATAAATCTGCTCTTCACCTGTCATTGTGTAATTCCCTCCCTTGCTCATGTAGCATGGTAAACCATTTATGCTCCCCTCTCTCCCCCCTCACTTTTAATTATGCATGCAGATGGGATAAGGGCTCGCTGTCCAAAGAGATTACTCTGAATAAATACTTTAATAACAAGTCACCACAATTAAGGTAGGGAACAAAAACTTCTTCAATCTATAAAATGGTGTTGAGTTACAGATTTCCTTAACATTTTTATGATCTAATCATTGCTTCTGGGCAAATTCATGTTGCAATCATTTTTGCCAATCATGGCTGCATAAATAACTCACTGCTTTGTTATTCTCTGTTATGACCCTGAGGTTTTTTTTTTTTTATTTCTTCTTGTTCTTTTCGGGGGGTGGTGGTGGAAGGGGGGCTTGCTGGGGTTTTGTTTGTTTGTTTTTCTTTCCTTTAAATAAAAGGCTAAACAGAGAAAAAGCAATAGGAAGGATTGGGAGGTTATTAAACCCCAATGTTTAAATCAATCAGGAGAGCTCCTAGAACACCTTTGCTCAGCACCTGGAAATACGGGAGGGTACAAACAATGGTCCCAACAAGCTAATTGCTTTCCAGAGCCAGCCTGCCCGAAGCCTGAGCTGTTTTACATTTCAGTTCATTTCGTCAGAGAGCACCAAAAGGCTGAAGTGATTTGTGGTGGTCTCAGGAGTCTCTGCCAGCTATGATGTATATAAAAGGAATTTTTTATTCCGGTTGTAACCATAGGCAGTAATGTTTATAGTAGGTGAACATATTAGCCTGGACGCAGGGCATGAATTTTACTTTAGAAAAAGCCAGTTCATTTATACAGCCTAAGAGTTAAATGTCGGTATTTGAAGACAAATTATAGGGAAATTCATTTAAACCCATGTTATGTGGCAGAATATAAAAACAGACAGTCCTATCTTTATCAATTTTTTACAGCCCTCTTAATTCACTTTGCTTCCAGCAACCCCTTCCCCACAAAACAGATTTTACCCTCTTCTCCCTCCAGCTAGCACACTGCTGGCACAAGGAACGAGTACCCTACATGGCCTTGGGGCACACGACTGATGGCCTTGCACCTACCCTCAACTCTTGCCACAGTGTTAGTGTCAGTTTTGCTGGAAAGCCAGGCGAGATCAAGCTTAGCACACGCATGGTGCAAGAGTACCATAAAAGAAATCCCCAAATTGTGTTTTATAGACTGCAGAGCCCATGCTGTGCATGATGCCACCACCTTTTTCTGGCAGCTGCCAAGTTCATTTAAAATACAACTTTAAACATGAAATGCAAAATTAACAGTAGAAAAGCATGCAAGCAAATCCTGATTTTCCAGGGGTCAGTTCTGTGATCTTGAATGAGAAAAGCAATAGTTAACATGGGCTTGAAGGGCCGCTGAGATATCCCTGAAATTCTTCTAACATTAGGTCTGTATTGTAACTGTTAAAACTTCCAGTATTGGAAGATTAAAACCTTGTTCATCACTCTACATTAAGCAACATATTGTTACAGCCATCATAGCCTAAGAGTTCAAAGCCCTGCTTTGCTTACTAAGTAAATATGAAGCTTCAAATAGGCAAAAAATAAAATTTAAAAAAAGTGTTCATTTAAGACACATGCAGAATAGCTCTAAGTACAATAATTCTCCATAATGTACTGGTACATTTACTGCAGAATATGTTCTTAAGGAAAAAAAAAAGCCTTAATATCAGATCTTACTCTTCCGTACTATTGAATTTTTGCTAAAAGCAGCAAGATTATCTCTTTTTTCCCCCCTACAAATTAGCCAGGCAGTATACAACACTGCCATAAAAATATTTAAGTCATCCAGATACAACAAGGGCACACATGTGCCATGGCAGTACAGTCTCTAGAAAAATACATAGATAATGATATTTTCATAATCTGCTTTTTAAAAAAAAATGTCCTAAGGGTGAAAAACACCTATAAGACAAGTCCAACAGATTTGCATGTCACAGAAAAAGTAATGTGCTTAAATGCTCACATCAGATATTTCTTCATGTCTTCAGGAGCACAAACATTGGATTTACAAGATGTTAGTTACCCAAGAGAAGTGGTACTTGGCATTTCACTGAATGGTAGTTTTATGTCCAAGAAATATGCATTTAAATGTATCTGAGTAATACATTCTATGCAGTTTGTTAGTAAAGTATTAAGGTTATACTGGGAGGGGAGGGGAGGAGGAACAAGAAAAATACTAAAATCGGCAATGCAAAGGTTAAGATTTCAACAGCCACATTTACACGTCATACTGTGAGTAGTATATATTTTATAGAATAAATTAGTTAATTTTGTCACTGAATGCAAGTCACAGAATTAAGAGTTCACTTATGGCTCTTAAGAGATAATAACCTCGGTGGAGTTAGAGCTGGCTTTGAGAAGAGGGACTGCTAGCATGCTGCGGTGGCATGCTTACAAAGGCCAGGAACAGATTTCCATGGAGAGGGACGTTAGGCAGGGAACAAAGAGCTTTTTCTTATGGGTGAAGCTTCACACGAAGGCACAGCCAACTCAACGCTCAGCTGCTGCCAAAGACACACTCCTGCTCGCCTCCCCAGCCTCGCTGTCTGGATCTGCACCAGCTCTGCAGCCCTCTCAAGCCTTTCACTCCCTCCAAGGGCTCAGCCAACTGACCCAGCAAGGCAAAGGGTCAGTCAAGTACAAGAGCTGGCAAAAAGCAAGCAGAGGAACAGGCAGCTGGGAGAGGGGGTCACCTCTTCCAGCAGCAGCAACCTGCCTCGTAGGGTCCATCCACCTTGCCAAGTCCCAACTCTACTCTTTCTGCAGCTCCACTCTTAAGCCTCCGGATTTTAAGTCAGCTCTATGGCTACAAAGGGCTGTGAAAAAAATAGACTGAAAAGGAGGTGCTGGGGAAGTACCACTGACACTACACAGATGTAGCTAGGTTGAACACTGAAAGAGAGAGGTCTTCAGTACCCAAACAACAATCTATTTGGGTAAGTTGCAGGTGGACCTAAGCTTGTCCACCAGCCCTCCAACCAGAGACAGATCTATGCAAGGAGCTGTGCACAGCCACGATAGCACAGCATCAAGATCTTCATGCCTGACCTAATTTACCTTGCTTCTATGATTTTGCTTTGTTTTGTTTTGGTTTTTTTTTCAGCTTGGCTGCAATATCAACACTACACCATTTCCAAAATGCGGCTGGACTGTGTCTGGCAACTTGAACAACGTCAAAGCAAGGTGACATCTGTTTAATAGACACATCTCTGCACCTACAACTTTGGCACCTTGTATTACTAGGGCATTACACTGCATTGTTACTCAGTAGCCCAAAATGCCTTAAAATGCTGCTGCAAGTGCAAGAAAGCATTTCACCAAACTC
This sequence comes from Brachypteracias leptosomus, assembly GCA_013401335.1. Lineage (NCBI taxonomy): Eukaryota > Metazoa > Chordata > Aves > Coraciiformes > Brachypteraciidae > Brachypteracias > Brachypteracias leptosomus. Next base: position 35,762 of record VYZX01004330.1, read on the forward strand.
AAGCAAAGGCTAAGACCCAACACAGCTGGGCCTTCAAATAATAGTCTCATTGTATCTACAAATAAGGCACAAGCTACATTTAAACACTCAGAACACAGGGGAACAGAATTTGCAGTCTGCAGAGCCCCAAAGGCCCACAACAGCCTCATAGCAAATTCCACTACAAGTGTGCTCAGTTTGAAGTGGGCCCACATTTTTCCATGCATCACCCAAGCAGATATTTTTCCATATTTTGACACATGAGGCAATGAGGTTTATTTTCTACCTTAATATTTTGCATATCAATAGGAGAAAGATACCATGCCTTGTGGGAAAGAAGCAATATGTATGTCATTCTGATTTCCACCTGCAGGCTCTCTTCTTCCTAACCAAAGAAAGGATTAAAATAATGCAGCTTCAACTACTTACATATGAAAAGTCATATGAATAAAAATAAACTGCTGGTATTAATGAATTAACATCTAAAAGGAACACTTTAAAATATAAACTAAGATATTCTAAGCTCTTTCCTTTAGCATTAAACAATTACATACTTCATTGGAAGCTGACCCACATTTAGTTCTAAAATACAACTTGTGTTTAATACATATACAGTTCTGCACTTTGACAATCTCATCTCAGAATAGCAACAATAGGACTGCATTTTAGAAATCAAACTATCCAGGCACAGATCAAAGTCAAGCCTAAGATGTTTCTTCTCCCTCTAAAATTAAGAGAAATAAAATAAGTGGCTTGAACCTATGTGAATCATTGTTCTGTGAAAGGGTAAAGACCAGTAACTTCTATGAAGGTTTATTATCTAAACTCTGAAGATGCTGCAAAGACTGAAGGTAATAAAATGTTTTATGAACAACTTCACTTCACTCGTTCTTATATAACTTAGTTTATGTGAACTCCTTGGCACAGCGATGCCAAGAACCTGTAGGGAACTTTCTGCACATCCACTTTTCAATGTATTAAAGAAATCATCTGGTGTGGGTCTGATCCTTATGAGCCGTCAATTCAAAACACAATCTCCTCCCGATCCAAAATCCTCAGGAAGCAGATTTCTCAAAACACTATAAAGAAGCAAGTCACATGTAATAAGATAGAGTGATCTCTAATCTGAAGCCCAACAGTTACATTTTAATTTACACTTGAATATTTTAATGTTGTTATCCAGTCAGTAAATTAACTCAAGATGCAAGAATAAAAAGGGAAGGCACATAGGGAAAAAGGTCACAAGGTCCACAAAAGTTAAGAACTTCACTTCTGTTTGAAGCATCAGCATTATGTTTTTGAATGCCACAGCTCTCATATAAAGGAATTGCTTAATACATTCCCATTCTGTTTGAAGGGAAATTAAATTTACATTCTTTGGGAATATGGTATTGTAATTAGTTCATGACTTGATTACACTTTGAAGTGAGCCAGGACTGCATATGGTGCATACAAATTAGTTAAGTTATGGTTACCTACCTAAAGAAAAGCTACAGAGTTAAGAAGAAAGTTAGGGACAAAGCCAGGGCAGTCCTTTGGAGCTCTCAGGAAACACAATTAAAATACCAAATTCAAATCTAGTCTCTGGACATACTGATGTCAAGTGGGAACAGAAATAAAAAACAGTTTCCTAAACAGCTGAATGACTTGTTCTCAAAAAAATAATTTTTCCATCTCCACCCATACTACCTGCAGGGCAACTGTTAAAATTGATCCTGAAAAACAAAAGCAATAAAAGATACAAGATTTCCTACACTGGTTAAGTTCATCAGTATGATTTATTCCTAGTACTTGTAATCTTTTTAATTTCTTTTATAGACAGCCTGAGTTTTATATCATCTACCAACATGCTCTGTTCCACCCAGATGATGAAATTCCCAAGTTTGCTTTAAACATGCTGAAAAATATTGAGATGCACAATATAAATACACGCATCTAAAACTGACTAAACAAAAAGATAGCCAGTGTGATTTGAAAAGAGCAAAGAAAGCGGTTAAACTAAAACTAATTCCCAACATAGCATGAGAGAAGTCTCTATCATATTTTCAAAATGCAAAAGCAGTTTAGGGTACAAGATTTGATCCTATGTATTGAAAATCCTATCCACAAGATATGCCAATCAAACTGGACAGCTTATCTACCATGTTCTCTGGTTCAAAGGTGGGTAAGGACAAAAATATCACACGCCATCATATGCCAGCAGATGTGCCTGGATCAATAAATGCAAATACCATCTCAAAGCTTGCACTTTCCATTCCAAGTAGAAAACACATCTTCAGCCTTATCGTCATTAATACAAACAAAAGGATACTTACAAGCAAAGAAAAAAGAAAACAAAGGCTTATCCTGCAGCTTGCCTGTGCTAACAACTTTCTTCCAGCAAAAAGAGTGTAACATGACACAAAAGTCAAGTTATGCCACTAAGCACATTGGCAAAAACATGCATTTTCATAATAATGAACATAAGGAATCTGATGACAGAAAAACTAAGAACCTGAATACACAAAATACAGACCCCACAGATCACTGTAACAAGCTCTGGTCCTGGCATGGGCCATAAAAATTTTAACTTTTCACTTAAGAACTGCAGTGGCAGGATATTTGCCTCACTGGCAAGAAAGTTCATTCAGAACATACTCCTTCCTTTCAGGGGAGCTCTGCCAACATCTATAGCAACTTTCAGGATTTAAAGATTTCCTTCAGCATTGGCTTAGACAGCACCACTACCCAGCCTCTTCCACTGGAAACTGTTAAGGAACTTGTTACTTATGTATTTGTCTATCGGCTGGTAAATGTAGGATCCTTTTTTATGAAAAAAAGGGAGCCTGGAGATTCAGCCTTATACAATCTCTGTGCAAAACAGTCCTAGCATCTGAGGACAACAGCACACATTTCATCATGTACGACAGAAAATAATCTCAACCTGTGCTGTGTGAGAACATGAAGCCAAAAGAAGGTATTGCACCTATCACCATCCACACAAAAAGAGTGCTATTTTTTCCTTTTACATATTTAGAGTGCAAAATTAAACAAATAAAAGGAACACTGCATAATTTAGCTTTCATTTTCTATCAAATTGCTCATAATTGTAACCATAAAATGATAATATTCTACCATATGTGCATCTGCAAAGCCGACAAAAGCACTGGTCAGCCCTGCGACAAGAAAAATGGACCTGTCGCTCCATCTAGTGCCCTCGCTGGATATTACCACTCTCCTCAGATCCGAATTTGCACCGAGTACTTGTCAAATTTTGAGGCTAATTTTGTTACAGAGAAAGATCTAACACATCACTTTGAAACATGAAAATCCGCTGTGCAATCCTCCTGCTACCCTTCTTCCTCAAATTACACTCCCTTCCATCCACACAGCCAGACACAGCTTTACATAAAACACCCATCACTGGAAATACTTGCTGTTTTAGTTGCAGGCCTCTGTGAGAATTAAAAAATCTTTCACAGTTGCCACCGTTACTGTTTACACAAAGCCATTTGTCATATCAGTACTACTCGATATTAAAACAGACACGTTCTTTACTCTAATTTGACAACGAGCTCCTGGCAGAAGCCCGAGGAGAGATAAGGTGCTTTTAGCCTATAAGGGAATTGAGGTATCTGAGAAAGGATGCTCAGCCTGTTATGTTTAGGCACAGTAAGAGGAGTTATTTAACAGGATAAATGTGAGCTCAGAGTCAGATGTGTGGAGGAAAGGGGATGAAGAGGCAAAAGAGAAATTGAATGTAAAACCTGAACTTAACGGAGAGCAGAGCTACAGCACCTCCATCTCAATTAAAGAACATGCATAGTAAATCAAAAAGGTGTCTGCTTTGCAAGGAATGAGAATGTTAAGATCACAAAACATCAACTCGTTTTATAACAAAGCTAATCAGGTTTGGTCTCAGTTACTATCAGAATGGGGATCACCTGAGAATACACAGAGGTGTCTGTCTTGTTGCCTCCTCGCAGGAAACAATCAATCATCACTCTTAATTTTTATATACTTGATGTCTCTCACTGAACCTTTTCCTTACAGCCCTCAAATGGGAATAATGCTGACAGAGAAAAGCAGACCCTCCTTCAGCCAAGCTCCCACCACTCTCAGAATGAGAGACGACTCATTCAGGTCCACACTGCAAAAGAAACCTGCCCACCACAGGAAATTCTTTTGTTTGCTGCTTCCTCAGATAGTTCTCTGTGTATCTTGCACAGTCAGCATCAGGCTTGGGTAGTTCAACTTTCTTTTTCCCCTCCCTTTTAAACTAGAACATACTCAGACAGAAGCATGTAGATTTTAATCTGTCGCCAAATGATGCAAGTGGCAAGATGAAAAACTGTAAATGTTGCTGGACCAAAATAGAAAAAAAAAAAAATAAATACCAGTGAGCCAAGAAATCTTGCCCTTCTTATGGAACTGCCTTCAGTGTTATAGCTAAAACAGCACAGAACGTAGAAATTGCAGATCATTCTAGATAATTTATTTTTTTCTTTTAAAACTATTGCTATTTTGACAGTCTTTCTAACCTTGTTAGAACACAATCTGTTTGCACACTGTTGATGAGAGAAATGCAATGCTCCTTTTCCTAAAAGGCGGCTGAGGTCAAATCAAACTCCATACAAGCACACTAATACTAATTTTAAAGGAGGTGTCCCCAAACCCAGAAAAGGGAAGTATTCCATGTCAGAGTGCTGCAAAGATCTCTTCCATCACGTGCTGTACACATCTCTAATTAGATAAGCATTTCAGAATTGCTTCAAAGGCCTCAGAAAGTTGGTCCTTTCTTATGAAAGCTGGCCTTAAATGTGACAAACTGAAAACCACTGGTTTCACTGAACTGAAGCCACTGAAGAAAGATTTAATAACAGTCTCATTATAAGGTTCATTGTTGTAGGACTATTTAATATACAAGATTAACACATCTTATCTCCCACTTTCACTGAAACCTATTATACCCCTCATTAATACATGCACATTTCTACATCATTTACAGCACTAAGGTCTCAAATAGTATTGTCTGAAACAGGGTGTGTTCTGCTGCTCTTCCTGGTGGTAAAGCTCTTTCTGCAGTAACACTACTCAAAAATAAGCCTCACAGCTCAAAACAGAAGACATGGCTAGGGTAAGTAAACAGGGCTGCTTGAAACTCAGAGAAATTAAAAATAAAAATCATTTTTTTTGCCAACAGACTGGATTTCATTTCATGACTTCGGTTCCCTCACAGCCAGACCAAAAGGTGACAGATCCACATACTGCAAGACAAGAAACTTCCACCTTCCCAACCTCATGAATAACAATACTCTTCCCTCCTGACAATTTGAGATTTATGAGTAAGTACAGTGAACCACAGCTCCTCAGATTAACAGACATTTTAAAATTCTTCAGATCCAGATCATCAGAGAAGAAAAGGAAGCTGTATGGTACAAAAAAGTACAAGGCTTTCCCAGATTACACACTTTTGTGTCCACGGACACACCAGGACAGCATGGAACAATGTACCTTAGGATAAGAAGGGGAGGAAATCCAGTAAGGGAAAATACACATTTTTATGTTCTCAGTAGACCAAAGGGACCAGGTTGGTCCTTATTCTTGCACAAACAGGAGAACTGTTATGAGCCAGATAAATACAGCAACTGAACAGACAGACTCAGGTGTTTACAAGTTTTTGTGTACTTCTACCCACCAGGTTCCATACAAAGAAACAGATTTTTCACACTTTTCCCCTAAGCTGTGGAACTGCTCTCCATGGAGGGTCTAAAGTTTACATGGACTCAGCTAAACAAATCTTTAAGAACAAAAAAATCCATCCAGTGCTATCAAACAAAGAAATGTTCTGACTGCCATCTTTTAATTACAGGTTTCTAGACATTAGGAGACTGGGGGTGGGGGGGGGCAGGTACTACTATTTGCTTATTCTGTCCTTATACTTTGCCACACATTCATGGCCACTGTCAATATTAAAACATCAAACTTTGTCATTTAACACAGTACAGAACTTCTATGTTCTCATCATAGCACAATTAGCAAGTTAAATATATTAAAACTTGCTAAGTATATTGAAGATTCCTCTTCTCCAACCATCTCAAAAGAATTGTTGCTACTTATAAATTGTTAGAAAGCATGTTGGCAAAATTTCCTTTCCTTCACACTTCCTGAAGATACCTTATGCCAACAAAAGGTTTCCAAATCAAATGGTTAATATTTATTGACCAGGAAGAAAATGATCCATAATGATTCTACTTAGAGGTATCGATAGCAAAGACTTAACTTCCAGGAGCCAAACCTACAGGTTCTGGGATTTTTCTACTGTTCTTGGAGGTAAAGATGCTTACTCTGGCTGATTAATTTTGTATAAGAAAAAGAGGTGTGTCAGAACAGGCCCAGAGTTACACCAAACCATTCACATTTACTTTTTTTGGAAGTTTATATGCCTTCTGGTAAAACAAGTTTCATGAAGCTCTGGAAGAGCTATCTCTGTGAGAGCTATCCTCACATCTATTACCACAGAAGAATAGCTGGCATTCTGGGTGTCTGCTTGACTTCGTACATGGAAGAAGCATACTAAGATATACAGACGGATGTGTAAAAGCCAAGAAGTCTAATGTATTGGTGGGGAAGAGAAACAACATCTTCTACATATCTATGACATTTTTTCCCCCACTGTAGTTCTCCATTTCTCTTAAGAGGAACATTGCCAAGTGTTAGCCTTGAGGATATCACTGCTAGAGGGCTGTTACTCCAGAAGACAGGAATTCCAAAATCTAAACGCAGAAATGCTCATCAGAAGAGAAAATAGCTGAAAAGAGTTTGTATAAAGACAGTTATTGGCAGCAAGAAAATGATACTTGCAGATATCCTCCTCTCATAGGATTAATATTTGAATAAGCAAATAGTTCTCTGGCAAATTCTTTACTTATTGCCGCACAATCAGAATCACAGTCAGATGCCTCCATGCATACAGTCACTCTCCATAAAAACAAAATCACAAGAAAAGTCTGTGATCAAGTGGGTCTGCAGATAATACAGGGCTCACCATGGATGCTTCATAGAATCATAGAACGGTTTGGGCTGGAAGGATCATCTACTTCCAACCCTCTAGCCATGGGCAGGGACATCTAGACCAGGTTCCATCCAATCTGCCCTCTAACGCTTCCATGGATGCAGCAACCACACTCCCTCTGGGCAACCTGCTCCAGTGTCTCACCACCCTCGGGGGGATGGAATTCTTCCTTAATCTAAATCTACCCTCTTTCAGCTTAGAAGTTACCCCTCATCCTATCACTACACTCCTTGATAAAGAGTCCCTGCCCATCTTTCTTCTAAGCCTCCTTTAAGTACTGGAAGGCCACAATGAGGTCTCCCCAAAGTCTTCTCTTCTCCAGGCTGAACAACTTCAACTCTCTCAGCCTGTCTTCATAGGAGAGGTCCTCCATTCCTCTGATCATGTTCGTGGCCATCCACTTGGACTTGCTCCAACAGGTCCCTGTCCTTCTTATGTTGCAGATTCCAGAGCCAGACACAGTACTCCATGTGGGGTCTCACCATAGTAGAGCACACAGGCAGAATCACCTCCTTCAAACTGCTGGCCACACTTCCTTGATACAGCCCAGGATGGAACTGACTTTCTTGGCTGCGAGTCCACATTGCTGGCTCGTGTCCAGCTTTTCATCCACCAGTACCCCCCAAGTCCTTCTGCGCTTCAAAGAGCTTTGTAAAGTCAGGTACTGGAAAGGTCTTCTTGTAAAACACATTTCGTGATTATATTTCTAAGCCACCAAACCCAGGACATTATAAGGGAATGGAGAAAAATACTGAACACTGAATGATTTTACACAGTAGGGTACTATGAAATTCAGAGAAAATAGTGGTATTTTCCAGACCAAGTCATCAAGGTAACCTGCACATCAAGCTACAAAGGAATGCCTGTTTCTTGCTAGCAAGTAGAAAAGGAAAATTAGTCTATGTGAACACCTTTGAAAGGTCCTTGACTAGAACTGACTGGCTTTCAAGAAGAGGACTATCAAAGAAAAAAATTCTAGAGAGCTACTTTCCTCATAGAAGTTCAAAACACAAGACACAAAACTCTTCAGTGAACAGTTCAGTGAACCGGAATACAAGATCCTACAGGTCTCAAGTGATACTTCTGCCAAGCCCAAGGCACAAAAGTGAAGTGTTCTCATTGACAAACATCATGAAGGCCAGGGAGGAATGACAGTCTCCAAAGAAAAACCTTTTGAAGTTCAGGATTAATTTAGAAGCCAAGACTGAATCAGAGCTGTCATGTAGCTCTCTTTAATTTCAACAGATTAAGGAAATACCCATATCTTCTCCATCTCAAATGGAAACTTACTCCTGTGCTAATAGTTAGGAAGCTTCATCACTGCAGTATCTAAATAGCTTACTAGTGTCAACAGACTTACTGTCATCATCTTTGTATGTTCACTCTACAAAGAAGGTCACATTTCATAAAGGGGAAGGTGAGCTACAGAGCAGGTATGTGATTTACATAACTTCACAGAAGTCTGTGCAGCACAGGTAAGAGAATTCACGTGTATTAGATCTCAGAGTGCTTCCACAACAGCCTGCAATGCTATTATCTCAGGACCATCTTCTGAACTGCTGTGCCCTGTACTGACAATGCAGTTTTGCGGCCGGCCTCCCTAACAGTCTCATCTCAAGCTATACCAGGGAAAAAAGGAACCTGTGCTATCCTTTTTTTTTTTGACAGTTTTCACCAGTAAGACATTTCATATATTCTTGCCTTCCCCTTCCAAGGATTAAGGTGAGAGAGAATTGAAGCACGATAGGGGCAAAAATTAAAGCAGTAACTGTACCAGAAGAGATCTGCCTCTCAAGTGAGAAGGAACAGACAGCACCAAAACATCTTCAGATCTGACAGGTTGCTCTGCTACCAATCTGCACTAGCAGGTGAGACATGTCAGTCCATGACAAGTATCAGAAATAAAGGAGCTTAATGCAACTGCATTTCTCTCTATCATGCAACAGGAGACGACAAGCAGTTCTAACAAAACATGTGGAGATTTTTCTCCCCTGAGCTGCAAAGCTTTAAAATTAGCACTTTGTGTGTGCTTGTTCTTTTAATGTCTGCATTTATTAAGGAGCAAAACAACCATGCATCTGAAATGCCAGAGAAATATGGATCCATAAATAATGCCACATTCCTACTCGCACCTAATCTAAATATTTATGTAGTAATTTACCAGCAAAAGATGCAAACTATTCTTTAAATGTTACACTGTATTAAAGGTTAACCACATGACATGTTTTATTATGAGGCTCTGAATTATGTTTAAGACAAGCTTTTACTTTCAGTGGAAGTTCTGGTGTTGAAACGGATGGACAGAGGCAACGAAGTCTAGTCACCTCTCAAAGATGAATGCTCAAGTTCAGACTTCTTCAATATTTTTCCAGTCTGCATAGCCACAGGCCATGCAACTCAGCAGCATACTGATTTAGAGGGGAAGGGCCACCTTCTTCACAACTGGAAGAGCTAGAAATAGGTCTGTTAATGAGGCTTGGTTCTTATAGCAAGACCAATGATGCTGAGTTTCACTTAGAAAAGCAACCTCTACTGAAGCCAGTACCAAATGAAAAAGTCTGTGTACATATGTCTGAGAGAAATGTTAAATGTAACAGCAGAACCGCCCCCAGTATAAATACATGCCCTTGGATTTCATAACAGAACTGCAAGATGCATCCCCATCTTGTCAGTGATGTAATGCTTCTCTGCCCAGTACCTTACACAGAAATTCATGATCCACTCCTCAGTCCTACAAAATCCAGCTTCTCTTCTACTTCATATCCTGCTACAGTCATCATCACATATTTATAGTCTTAACTGTTCCTTTTGGTTCCTCCTTGAGCTCTCACCTTCATGCCTTCTGTTCCTAAAACCTTTAATATTAGACACAGTTTCCAACTTATCTTCTATTTTCTCTCTTATACAAGGCTTTCTTCAGAAATATTACTTTGCTGACTTCATTTCCAATTCTCTTGATCTCTACATGATCTTCCACACTGAATGCATTCTTCGTGTCATCACTTTCCTCAGATGCAAGACCTTTGAAGCTCACTACAGACTCTGTCATGTAGGAACTGATACAAAGATTTTTTTGTGTTTTGCTTTTGCACTAACAGAGTCCAGCTTCCATTTACACTACAGTGATTAAGGTCCCACACTTGTGTGCCTGTTTTGAGCCTATCAGTCTGCTAGCTTCCAAGGCTGCAAAATGGAAGGGGAGGGGAATGGGGATACAAACCACACCACACTTAAGTGGTGTTCCAGGAGGTAAATATTTTCCACATGGAGGGTAAGAACAAATTGGGCACTATTGCCAATATTACAACTTCCTACCCTGAAACCTTTGTGAGAAGATAAATTCCCCAGTTCTAAGCACAAGCTATTCACAAACAAACATTACAAACCTTTTAAAATGTATTCAAGTAAGAATATAAACAACAGGAATGGTTAGAAAACATTGCCCAAACTTCTTTACATTTCCTTTGTGATTGTTTAAAGCACATATCTCTAACTCATCAGCAGGAAAGGCCCATTTCTCCCAAATATAGCTGATCACTTGGAGTAACATGAGGAGATCTATTAACGTTCCCTGCTTCAGTGAGACACAAAGTGCAGACTTACTGCATTTTTGGTTCTCATTTGCTCTGCTTCAATAAGCTTACCAATCTGAGGTAACATTTTCAGACACTGGTACTTCAAACACCATTGGTCTCTGGGACTATCCTTTTTCTCCACTTCACCATATCTAGATCAAAGAAACCTTGGAAAAAAAATGTAAGAAGCTAGAAGCATTCATTCTTAAGATGCAGTAAAATCTTTCATTTCAGTGATATACAGAAGTACTCAGAATGTATTACAGCTGATCAATGCAGGAAAGAGGTACAGCATACTACTGAAAACAGACCTTATTTGTATGCACACCGTACAAATATGTTAAAATATGTAGTTACACATGTTGTTTGGAGTTAAGTAGCTTTCATAGAAGAGAATCATTGCAATTATCAGTGGTAATAGCAAATCCTCTCTGATACAGATGTTTACTTCCCGTTCCAAGAACTACAGCAGGAAACAGCTCTGTTAAAAATACTTGTCTAGCACCAGCCATAGTGTTCCTATTTGTTACCCTTAAGTGTACAACTTCTGACAAAATAGGTAGCCTTTTTATTCCCTCCAGCACGACTTAATGTATTTAAAACATTTAGTCAACAACCAAATGCCTGCCACCGTATTTTGTTACAAGCCTTCTCTGACTACAGTCCTATCTCCTTGGTTTACGACTGGAACACAGAATCACTCATCTCTAGGAAACAGCACTAGCTTTTCATCACAAAAAGCTCAATTAAAACCATTTGAGAGCCACTACTTTAATGTATTTTTTCCTTTCCCTGCCTCTTGATAGCTAGGCTGAACTTAAATGTCATTAACTGCTGTGAACACTAACATGCAAAGCGTGTGTATAGACCTACCTATAGCAAGTGAATCTCTGTTTTGATGCATGGAGAAAAAAGAAAAAAAAGGCAACATACAAACACAGTTTCTTCCCAGCGCCCACCTGTTTACTTCTTGCCCATTTCTTTTGGAAAATGGTAGGGGTGGAACCATCTACTCAATTTCTTAGATTTCATTGTGCACCTTCTATTTCTTAGAACATGGCAAATACTGTCTCTACACAATATCCCTAGTACTTATAATGCAAAACACTTTATGACACTTCTAGCTCTGGGAGAAGAGAAAATGAAGCATGAAATAAGAAATATACTAGCAGAACAATATTCATTGACACTGGTAACTCTGTATACTGCTGCACTAGGAAAGTATTAGTATTTGGGGGTTTAGGCTTTTTTAATATGTTTGCCCAGCTTTTCTGATGTCAATGATATGTCAGTCCTTGCAGCTCTTCTAGTGTAACATGCAACCCAGAATCCAAATTCATCAAATCAGCTCAAGTCCAATTAATGCATGTGTTCTCATTTAAATGAAAAATATTTGTAGGCTATCTGAAGTATATAATTCTTCTCACAGTTCTTCATAAATTCCCCATGTTTGCAAAAAGATGATCACATTTTTTTAACAGTCTGACTCCAAACACAGAACTGGCAATAATCTTTTCTTTCCTAGCAAGAGTCAAGAACTAGCAATATTATTTTCTTTCCCAAAGTCAAGATAACAGATTCACAAACAATAAAGCCATAAACACAGAACAAAACCCATAAAAGAACATTTTGACTGAGCAAAGATTGACCTTAGTTGAAAAATATATTTTCTTAATTATTGTTTCTTGCAGCCTGCATTGAAATTGAAAGAAAACGCCACAAATATCATATTATTAAAGTCCAGTATATACAGGCAGTATATGGAATTTAACCTGTGCTAATCTGGTCAACCTTACGCTGATACTGGGTAATATGCTCTTGCACTGGGTTTAATGTACCAATGCTAAAAATCCTGTGGAAACACATACAGGCGATGTGACAGAACTCTAAAAATGGTCACATCTAATGAGTAGGGCAAGCTACAATTAAAAGAAAATGCGCTGCAGACAGAATAAATGCTTTTCAGGGCACACTTCTAAACCTCAGTCCCAAACAGGAAGTGATACAAATCAGCTGTTTACCAGACATCCTGATTTGGCAGGAAAGTTCAGGGGACTCCACAACATCACACCAGAGAAAACATATGGAAACTGGCAATTCTGCAGCAGGTTTCCAAACCAGAAGCACATTTACTTACATCAGCTAATCAATACTAGTTTAGTTTGTGTATGACTACCTACTGCCTCATGCCACAAATTCAAAGTCTGAAAACCACAACTTGTTTTTATTTTGGACCATAACAACCAGTACAAACCCCTTCAGACTCCACTTGCACTGCTGCCAGCTTCCTAACAGCTCAGGGAAGATATTACTCTTATTTTCTTTTTCATGGGAAAACCCTTCCGTATATTAGAGGACAGGGTAAGACAGATCAGCATGTCACTGGGTGAACTACAGCTAGAAATTTGGATAGAAGTCGTTACAGCTAACCGACAAAGGCTTAAATCTTTTATTACTGATTTGCTTAAATAATACATCAGATTCGCACTAATGTAATAGGCAACCTGGAATACACAGCCCTGATTTACCAAGGATTCTCTCATCAGGAATTATTTAAAGTAAAAAAAGGTATAAAATAAGTGACAAAAACGCAAAGATAAATGTTACATCAATTACCACCAAGTCCAGTGCAGTACTGACAGTGTCACAGCCACAGCATTGGGAAATTTACACTGTGAACAAGTAATAAACATTTTTTTAAAAATCACTCCATTTATCTCCAATTTTTTGTTTTCTTTCACTGGCTTGGGGAAGAATCATTCACAGCTCCAGTTTTACCTCCTTTCAAATCTACCAGGACATTTTTTGAAGGGGGAAGTTGATATTTCGCAGCTTCTAACACCATTTTAAAAGTCTACCACTTTGGTCCAGATATCTTTCCAAAGTACAAAAGGAACTACCCCAACCACCCTTTAGAAGCTAAAAACAAACACAAAAAATACACAATTTAGGACATCAAAAGCATTTTTTCTTATTTTGCAGCAACCTTTTTTATAGACTGCCACAAATGGACAACATTTTATCCAGTTTCCTCAAGGCAAAAGGGATAGGATGCTGCCAAGGGAGACTGCAAAACCAAGACAACTTTCAACATCCACTGTAGGCAATGCTACATAGTTGTATTTTTCATTTTACTCCCCAAAAAATGATGAGGTGTTACTCATAAGCAGCCATTTTGAAATAAAAAAAAGGTGCTTAATGCATTCTTTGCATTAAGGACTGTATACATTTGGTACAAGTGTCTTGCATTTCTTGCTACAATAATGAAGACATTGACTAACCACCCTAAAATAATCTCATACCACAAACATCACACACCGCTCATCACAGCAGAGATGCTGACATTTGCTGCAGGGCCAGTACTGCTGCACTGAACTTAGGCACATTATCCACCTCTTTTCTCATTTAACTAGAATCTATTCTAGTCTGTAGAAGAACTGCAATCTTAACTGCACAATATGTATATTTTTCCCTTGATTGCGCCTACTTGTTCTTTCAAGGGCATTCCCATTAGGAACAAACACTTCTCCATCCTCTCTCCCCCTTAAAGCAGAGTGAAAATAATCCTATCAAGGGAAACTTATTACTGTTTCCAAATTGCGTCTGGCTCTCAGCAGGCACACTCTCCAGGCAACAGTTTTGCCGCTACATTATGACTAATTTTTTTTTTTTTTCCAGATGACATTTTGTACTGTAAGTAGGTAAAGGAAGGACAGATATATGTGATTTGGGATAAGACAGAACCTCCTGAGTCAAGTGAAGTAGCAGTGTCTCCCCTCACTCTGCACCCTCCTGCAAAGAAATTTCATTTTCACTCCAGAGAATGATTTCTTAGCATATTGCATCATGCACAAATATGTACCTTTTCACAAATTAATTTTTTAAGAGAAGGATGAAACCTGTAGTTTGTTCAAATTTTGAGCTCCCACTTACTTTGAACAATGAAGAAATAAAAGAAAAAAGGGAAAGGGGGAGAACAAAAGAAACCCAAAAAGCAGTCATTTGATTTCTGGCTACCTGGACAAAGCACATGTTGTCTAATGCTGCCATCTGCTGCCCACATGTGATGGTAATGCAGCTCTGGCTGCAAAGAACAATTTTTAGGAGTACCATTCAGACTGTTCTCTTCCACATCTACTACCTTCTGGATCACCATTTTGAAAAACAAAACCTCCCCAGTTCCTTTTCAATTCATATTTACGGCTTTCCACAGTCCTTACAAATAGATGTGCCAGAGTGTTTTGAACAAGCTGTTTCTAGGAAAAAAAAACCCAAACAAACACAAACCCCTAAACAAAGCCACATTCATCAGAATAAAATGGTGGGCACAAGATTTTTAGGGAGTAGAAAAGAGCACTTCTGAAATTAATTCAAATTAAAGCTACTGAGCCTGCTTCAAGATCAATTAATAAAAATGCCTTAAAATCACAGGTAATACTGCTGAACAAAGAGAAGCTTATTCAAATACATACTAGGGAATTTAGGTATAATTTCTAGATATTTAAAGAGAATATACACAAACACATAACCTTAACTACAGTCACATGAATTAGCAAGATGAAACAACCATTTCTATCAACAGAAAGGGCTTCATATCTTAGCAAATTCTTCTGAGTAAAGTAAGCAGGGGAAACAGAAACTTCTTTAGGAACGGGACAGAGAACCCAAGAATTGTACATTAAGAACAGAGAGGTACGTATGTCAGTGCACCACTTCAAAACCAGAATGAAGAGAAGTTGGGAGGAGTCAGGTTCCAGCCTTTAATTTGTAAATGTAAGAACAGCAACTCTCAACCTACCTGTAAGAAAGGTTACATATTACCATCCTATCCACTGGTAACCCCTGTAGA
>VYZX01004330.1:51921-63978 GCA_013401335.1 Brachypteracias leptosomus
AAGGACTTAGTTAAAAAGACAGCTAAGCAACATCCCAGGCCTATTCTCTAGATGACACTTAGATCCAGATTCCCACTTTCTGCACAGCACCTTTTCATGTCAAATACAACATAGTTACATGATAGTTGCTTAAAAATCCTTTTGGCCAACAGAGAGTAACACTTCAGAACAAAAGTCAGAGAAGAAAGTAGTAAGAACTATATCATAGCTGAAGTATCAAATTTAAAAAATTACTGATGCAGTCNCTGCAGATATGAAAGGCCATACTGGTGCAATACAGGCCTTTCTAATTCTGATTTCTATTTCTTATGAGTAGCTAGTATCATTGAGCAGATTTAGCTATTTCTTCTTCTGACTCTCAAAAAACCAGGCTGACCTTGGTCACAAAAATCCTTCCTTTGGTTGAGTGAAACAGAACACTTTTTCCTTACGAACTCACTGCATCCTTCAATATAGCACAAAGTCCCTGTATCCTCATTCTGGTGCCCCGTCATTTCCAAAAATGTCACAAGTCAGGAGGACAATCAAAATCAAATCACTTCTCCCTCAGCAGGTCTCCATAGCACATTCAGCTTGCTGTGTTTTCCATTGTTTTAAATCTGTAATGTCCTCTTCAATTTGTAAGTTTTTAATTGGAACCACAAGATAAGCAATTGTTCTCCCATTTCTGTAACTCTTGGGGACCCCATGCCAAGATGGTCTTGTTATTGAGTGTTTTACTCCATAGGGTCTGCCGGTTTGATGCCACTGTTTTTACCACCATTTTTTTGTCACAATCACTACACTCAGGGTTCTACCATCCTACCTACTCTTTTACTAGAAAGTCAGACTCAGGAAAACTTTTATCACTGCTCACTGGCTTTATGACCCTGCCCTTAGGCTTTATGACCTACTTCCTTAGAAATTCAGACACACAATGGAAAGATCGTATTGCTCCAAATAATTTACACATGGATGTAAGCTTTGCAGTAAACTCTCCACCTTGTTTCTCTCCTCATCATGATCACAAAGACAACAGCTGAAGTTTGTATCTTCTCTCAACAAGATTCCCCAACCTTATCCTAAATTAAGTCATCTAAAGGAATCCATTATCTTAGTTCGACCTAATGCTCAATCTTGATCATGTCAGTGTCTCAACTGTCACTTCTTGGCTTATCCACCTCCTCCCATCACTTCAGTGCTTGGCTTCTCTACCTTGCTACCCACATTGTTTTCAGCCTTTACTCCCATTGCTCTTTGGACTTCAAAGAGAACATGCATCTGCTTTCAAAGACATTCTGCATAGGAATTAACATCAGCTTGCCCTCTTCATTAATGATTACTCTACAGTCTCATCTATTAAGTTGCCATTTTTAATTATCTTGATTTGCAAGATCTTTGGATGGCAAATGTACTTGTGAAACACTGTAAATACACATGATTAACACAAAAGCAGAAATACAGTTTTAAGCAAGTCACACTTGAACCAGAAAATATAAGGCTGCAGAAGTAAAACACCAGTACATTGAATTAAATTTCAGATGAAACAAGGCAGTAGATCAGAGATCTCCAGTGTGCCATGCTCAATATAGCTCACATTGCTACAATAAGCAGCAAGCAGTGCTCTAGCAGAATATTCCAATTGGCTTTCAAAATAAATCTCAAGTAGGGGGTGTAATAATCAAGTTGGTAAACTCAATTTGAACATGAAACGTATTGATTTCTTCTGTGGCTAATCACCATCATGATTCTAAATTACAAAGATCAGAAATTCTCTTCTCCCTCAATGCATACAGCAAATTGCAAACCAACAACAGCCCATAGAGCTGTAATTGCTATCCTGACAGGATAAAAACGCCTACTTGTCCTAATGTTTTTGTCAGTCCATCTCCTTTCTACCCTTTTCCTCTGGTTGCTTATTTTATCTGTTTGTTCACCACAAATGTGAACTTCAAGGCTACAAAAGTAAAGAGCCTTCTCCAGATGTTGCAAAGCAGCTACAGAGAGGACCAGCTTCTCAGTCCACTAACAGGGTGCTTCCTTCAATGCCCCAAAAAACTGCTCTTTCCTGCAGTAACATATTCCATATGCTCAGCTTAGTCAATAACCAAGATTAATGACTAATGTATCCTGCATATTCCTGTATTACTTTGTTATAAGTTGCACTCCATTTCACTAGAGTGTCTCCTGCATTCTGTTTAAGCACATGCCCGTTTTTTTACAGAGCATAGTCATCCCTTTTCAAGTTACTCCTAAAATACTGATTTCCCCTGAGAGTCCTGAAACACTTAACTTAGCCAGAAAGATAAGCATCACCAGAGGTATTCATTCAAACTCAGAACTAACAAGATCTATCATAAACATCATTACGCAGTTTGGGGTATTTTGTCACATTTCAGCCCCCAAATTTCACTTCCAGTGTCTATTTAAATGTTAAGTTGTTCAGGTTTATTGCCAGTCTAAAGTGTCAAAAGCTTTGATACCATAAATACATACCTACTATGCAACTTGGATTATTTTTCCCAACCGTATTAGTCTGTGTTTCTTCCAAATTTAATACTACCATATTATTATCTACTTCTACTCTCTTGGTTCTCAAAAGAACTCAGTTTCATAAAGGTAATATTTCACAGAGGTAATGTTTGTATTATCTGATGTACAAAGACATGGACAATCTTAAGTGTGGCTGACAAGGCATCCATAAAAGAAAGCCTTACACATTCTTGTTGGGATGAGGTTTGGCTCAAAGTAAAGAGAGATGCAAATCAAAGTATGACATGCTGGAATTTACCAGAAGGTCCTGAACTATAACTTAATCATTAGACAAAGAATGATAAAGATGATTCTCTGGTAAAGAACTCTCTTGAAAATTTTAGGAAGAACAAGTATTAAGTATCCTACCTTCACTTACTTTCTTAACAGCCATCTGCAAAGGTAAAGCAAGGTAGAAAAGTATGGAATGTCATTTTTAAGAGGGGTAAGATACCCCTCAGATGGTGCTTATTCTCAATATCTACCACAGATCTCTTGCATCTTCTCATATTAATCTCAAAAGTAGTATTTCAGCATAACTGACTACTTTAAAACAAACGAACAAAAAAAGGAGCTCCTTTGAACAGAACATCCTGCCTCTAGCATAGAACACAGCTTTCTTGTTCAACCAGTGTATATGATACTTTTGGAGAAGGAACTATACTTTTAACCAAGGCAACGGGAGCTTTTTCTCCCCCCCCAGATAATCTCTTACTTCTGGTGCTTTACAGTGTCTGTAAGAATAATGTACCCAGAAAAGCTGAGGGCACAGGGACTGACTCCTGCCCTGCACTTCTTATTGTTCAGGGAGCACCCTTTCACCCTCACCATTTTCACTCCAGGCATATTCAGGTGTCACTTCCCCCTCCAAAACAAGATTGGTTGCAACTTTAGCAACTCTAAAGTCTTCAGCAGCTTGATACAACTCGGTGTTAAAACCAGAGGGAGGTCATTACTTGAAAGGAGTCTGCTGGATGTCATTGTCCCCAGCATTCACACAGATGAGCTGCTAACAAAAGAATTCAGGCATAGTTTCATTTGAACTCCTAAACATCTCCAAAACCTCCAATTGTGAGCCAGAAATTTCATCCTCATGGGTTTAAGCAAACACACAGAGGAATTAATTTGCATTCTCCATACAAACAAGCTTTAACAACTGGAAGAAAAGAAGGCCCTTCCCTGATGCCAAGGAAAAAGGACTATGTTGTGGTTTAAGGTTTGGGGAAGGGGAGGGACAGGTGGAGCGGCTATTCCACTCCCCTTCCTGCCACACTCTATAAAAGGACACAGGAAGTTCCGCTCGCCCCCTCCTCGCTGGAATTGCTGCTGGCTCCGGATGGCTCTGTGGCTGCTACAACTCCACGTGGCTCGGGAGGAATCCAACAACATCTGAGGATCGGTGTTATATATATTTGTATATATACCTTCCCTTGTTACCTCTGTATATTTCCCTTCCTCTGATATCCATTTTGTTACTCCCTGTTAAAAGTTGTAATCTTAATTTTCCAACTTTGTGTGAGGCCTTTCTTCCTCCCCTGGGAGGGAAGAGGGGAGGGGGAAGAGGGGTGAAACATATTCTGCTCCGTGGGGGGTTGCCCTGAGCCTTAAACGGAGACAGACTATTATTCAGATCATTCTTTACCCACAACTGTCTGCCTGCTCACATGAGGACCAGGCCAACTTTATCGTTCTTACATTTCCATAATGTGTAGAAATCCTGCTGAGAATTTGTTTCCAATTTAAAAAGAGTATTCGCATTTTCCACACCTTTCACTGTCCACATACCCCAAAACCACCACATTTCTCCACTTGCCTAACTGAGACTTTTACATTTTAGAAGTGCTCCATTAGATCCCTACAATTTAGGTCTTCTGTTAGGCCTGGATCTCACCCAAATCTGCCTGCCAAGGGTAGCTCCCCTCTGAGAGGTAAGTAAGGAAAAGTGCCCTAGCATTATCCACTTGGTCAATTCCCCCACTAATAATTACAGCTCAAACAGAAATCTGTGCATCTCCCAGCAGCCAAGCAGGCTGTGTCATAAACCCCTCTGCTGGTGCACAGGTCTATCCTTTCCCTGGCAGAAGGGAAGGAAGCAATGCTCCTCAGTCACTTCAAGAATACAAAATTGTATATACAAAGAAAAACTACAAATGCAAACTCCAAATATCTAGAAGATGGAAGGTGGAGGGGCAACTCAACAGAGCAGCCATAATCATTAGCAACAAATCAATCACTCTACATAGATAATTTTTCTACACAATTAGAGATACCATCTTTCTAAAAGGAAAAAAAAACAAACCCCAAATGAACAGTAACCTCCCCCCAAACAAACAACCACAAAAAAACAGCAAGAGAAAACTAGTTTCTTTCTTAATTGATCAAAATTTTAAAGACAGCCATGCCGTTCCACAAAAGCCTTTGGACACGTCTTCTATTCAGCTTCATAATACAGTCAGCAACCAATCAACACAAAAACCTGTCATAACAGAGGGAACAAAAACGTAACGATTAAAGCAAAAGGAAGTCTGACTCTTGCAGACATGTTCTTGGACACTCTGAAGTAACTTCATTTAAGGAAAGTTACCAAGGATTGCCAGACAGAAACATGAAAATATGTTCCTCACTTCCTTTGTGTTTTAAAATTACGTTCCTCCTGAGAAAGGAAAGTTTCAACATAGAGGTATTAAGACATTTTCTCTGATGTAAATTCCTACACACATTCAGAAAGGCCATGCTGTCAAATGTGACTGCACTTACTGTATCGCAGCTAGATAACGAATCAAGTTTGCAATATAAAGTTGATCAAGAACAAGATAAAATACCAGCATCCACAAATCCAAACAGATACTTAACATGAAAATGGCAAAAGACCCTGTTCAATTTTCACCACTTGATTTTGTAGACACCTAAAGTTGTCTGAGGAATTAATGTCCATGTGCAGACAAACAGAAAACAGCTACATGTTCCACAAGGAAATGAAAATGAAAATATAGTAAGACAAAAGCAGCAGTAACTTGCAAGAACCATTGTCAGATAGGTTCTTGCAACCTGTAGAAAGATACGGTTTGACACAGCAGGTTTAATACAACCAAAGCATCTTTAGAACTTAGGGATTTGAAAAAAATACAGAAGGGGGAATCTAAAATTCACTCTTCCTGTGAGCAGAAGGATATTTTTTACAGACTACTGCAGGTTTCCCTAATTGGCAATAAAACTCATCTTCCAATGTTTTTAAATGAAGTAGCCTTTTTGCCTTCAGTAAAGGCAGTTTTCACCCAGAGTCCTTACTGTGCAAGCTCAGAAAGCAGACAAAAAAAACAAAGGAAAACACAAGTACCAGAATAAGGATACCCAATTTTTAAACATAGTGCCACTACAGCCTTCCTTTAATATGTTGAACAAATTCTTAGATCTCTACTTCATTTCCTTCATTTTTATGAAGATGAGATGGCAGCAATACATTTTAACTCATGGGATGAGGACAGAATTATGAGCATTTGCAAACCACTCTGATCTTCTTGAACGAAAGGACCTAGATTAGCACAACACATTATATTAGTCCCCAGAATGAGATGATTTTAAGTGAGCTGCAGCATTATGTAAATCAGTTACAAGAAAGTAGAAATTAGAAGGAGATGATTCAAATACAGTCGAAAGGTTGAGTAAAGACAGTATACAGAGTTTAGTACAGATACTTACCCACTGGCTCCATATACATATTTTCTGTTTGCACACACTAAATGGAAGTTAACGCATCTCCTAATTACATTTCAAAAGAAGCTGACCATTCAGTGCAGCTTCAACTACACTAAATTCAGTAACCCTCTATGTTCTCATAAAGCATGAAACATTTATATAGACACACACATACACA
Source organism: Brachypteracias leptosomus (assembly GCA_013401335.1). Taxonomy (NCBI): domain Eukaryota; kingdom Metazoa; phylum Chordata; class Aves; order Coraciiformes; family Brachypteraciidae; genus Brachypteracias; species Brachypteracias leptosomus. Next base: position 58,307 of record VYZX01004330.1, read on the forward strand.
TCATCATTTTAATTTTATAATCACTGAAGGGAAAAAACATGATGTACACAAATCAGAAGTTTTGTAGTTTCTTCATTGACTGCAAACTACAAACAAAACCTAAGATTCCCCATTTCTTCAGTAATACTACCTCTCTTCCTTAAAAAATTAGGTGTAATTTAGCATTTAACAACACACACAACTTCCCAGTTCATGTAGAGTTCTATACAACATTATTACAAGCTGACCAATTCTTAGAATTACTGAAGTTTATATACGCACAAACTAAATTAGAGTGCTGACTATGTCCAGAAAGTTACGCATCAGGTTGCTTTTATGGTTCAGCCTCTGAAAAAGGATGAAGTTGCATGGGAAAGAACATAAAATGCTAGGTACAGTTTAATATCCACAATTTCATGTTTATGTATGCTTATCCAGATCACAAAAAAAAAAAGGGATAGCAAAAAATAAATCAATTTGACCTGCATAACCAGGATATAACTGAGAAAAGGTCTATTTTCAGGATGGTCCCAGGGAAATTATTAAAACTAGTTACAGAAATTAAAGATGTGTGAAGGTGCCTTTCTATGATGACAAGCCTAGAATTATTGCCTAGACAAGCAATAATGACAAGCCTAGAATTATAGTTTTAGAATATAAATTCTTGTATATTCTCAAGCATTTCAGTGAGATACACTAAAGTGGTCTCTTTCAAGACATTTAATACTTTTTCTGTGGCTCTTACAGCAATAATGTAAGGGCTGTCAACTTCACTGAAATACATCAAAACCTAAGGCAAAATAAATGCAAAAAAAATTAATCAATCACTAAGGCTCACAATAAGAAAATAACAAGCAGTGAGACAAGCAAAAAACTCAGATCTAGGTCCAAACATTGCTCCAATCATGCTGCGTATTCCCTATGTTTTACACTATATAGTTCGCTATAAACAATAAAATAAATTCATGTGTAACTGAAAAAGGAAACACATCAAAAACATGCAATAAATATATTAACACTGCAAATAAAAAGAACTCCACTGTAAACAGACCTACAATTCCAAGAGTGCTTTCACTAACAAACCCCTGTCATTTTGGGGCATTTTGGATCATATTAAGGTAAACAACCACTATGCTCAATCTCACATCTGTCACAGAATCATAGAATGGTTTGGATTGGAAGGGACCTTTAAAGGTCATCTAGTCCAACTCCATGTCAATTAGCTGTAGTTAAAATCTCCATACTTCATGTATTCTGTCCCAAGCTTTCAAAAGTTCTCTTAAAAGTAATAGAGCATCTCAACTCCTACGGCTTCTAACAAAAGACATGACAAACTGGGAAACATTAACCACAACATTTCTGCCACCCTACATGCCTTTATAACCAGGAGACTGGCTGGATTCTTAAATTAGGAACTTAGACTTAGGCAAGGAGACGCATGCAGTGAAGCAGTATAAATCAAAGCCATCTCCATTTCAGTGCATACGCCACAGCCATAAATGAATGCAGCACGCTATCAGAGAGCACAGAAATCTTTCCAAAGCCATTGGAAATGATACAAGTCAAACCTTTGCACTACTCAATAGAAACAGCTGCAAATACGCTTCAGACTGGCATTTAAGGGCAAACTTAAAATGACAAGTTGAAATGTGGCTTTTTCTTTTCCCTCAAACAGAGATTTTTGAAAAACACTCCAGCAAGTTTAGCTTTTAAAACAGAGCATGTGTGCCCATCCTCATATCCGTTCCCACTTACTGATCTCTACAGTTCCTCTCCTTCCCCCTGCAAAACCCAAACTCACATTTGTGATCTGTACCAAGTCAAGCATGGGAATTCATGAGGCTGATTGCAAGCCCCAGAGTACCAATGTATTTAAAGAAAGAAAGTTATGCTGGGCAAAACAGATTCTCAACCCATGAGCGTTGGTTTCACCTTACTATCATGAATTGCTAGTACAATGCAAATAAAAACGCACACACTGCTGCAGTCTGACAATATTTGGTTCGCACATGCACGCAATTAAACAGAAACAGTGTGTTTACTAGAATATGAACTTCTGTCACAAGACTGATATTATTTTAGAAGATAATTCCCAATTTTTATTACAGAGGTAGTCCTGTAATAGGACATGAAATAGATCCTTATATGCCTATTAACACGTGAATGGAAGTTTCTTCTATGCCCATAATGTTTACTACAGGATCTCAGTTCTGTTCAAACAAAAGCTTTAGACTCTGAATTTTTTGCCTTAATAGGAAAAGATAAAGCTACCTTTTTTATGAAGAGGAGATTTGCCATTTGGATGCATTTCTGTAAGACAGGAATGGAAGCTAGAGAAATATAAAATAGTACGAGAACTGCATTACATTCACATAAAGGGTAGTTTAATAATTCACAGTTTACTTGGAGGCTTGTTTGCAACTGTAGAAAAGGTCAGACTTTATATGAATAAGGTATTAAAGTTTGCACATAAAGTCTAAGGTAAAGATAAGTAACACAGCTTGTTTACTATCCAGTTGCTCAGAGTGTGCAGAGAGTTAAGATTTTTAAATCAAGGCAGTGATAACAACGCAGATTACTGAAAAGATTCTGCATAGAGGTCAGCACACATGCATCAAGAGTTCAACTGGAAATGACAAAATCTGATAACATACAGATTGTGTGAGGAAAGTTTTATTGTTTTAAGAGATGTGTGGCTTTGAATTACACTTCCCATCCTTACCTTATATTTCTCATTGCTCTCCCTTGCACTTCTTGGATTTAATATTTTACGAGTCAGACTCCCATGCTTTTGCATTAAACATTTTCCACACTGTTTAGTGGCAGCCGGATACCACAAATTGATAAGCATAGAGCTGGTCTGTGCTATTCAGAAAAAACCCTCATTACACCAACACACATCTACTTTGAGCATCTGTGACTGGATACAGAGATAGATATATCCAAGAGGATGCAGAGATACATATATTCTGCTGCTCTGGGACTGCTAGCTAAGTATGTGAACACATACCTGTGCATACACAAATATGTATGTGTTCTCAAGTCGGCCTAGACTCCAACTAGCTCTTACTAAAACATTGTCTCAAACAAAGCAGAGGGACACTAAAAATAATGTCTCAGAGTCCAGTAAGAGCAGGAAATCAGACATCACTTATTAATAGCCAAATGAAAACAACAATATTCCATAGCTGCAGAAAACACAGAAAGCATGTTTCAGGAAAAGCAAACTTTGAGCTCATTCTGAAATGCTTCCACACCATCTACTCTACCTTGGAATGAAAGCAAACATGGAAATTTCTAAGCCTTGAGGAAGAATTATTTCTGTTCTCCTAACCTAAGCTCCACTGATCAAATTCACAGAAGTCTTAGTAGCATAAATTTAATTTCATTAAACCTTTTTTGCCTCTTGATCTAACAAACATTAAGTGACTGCTTCTCCTGCAAACCCCTACAATCATCAGTACCATACTCTCAAGTGTCTTCTAGTAGGAAAAACAGCCCCAGAGGACATCATACACCAGCAGAAGGGGCCTCAGCACTAGACAGCATCTAGACAGTTCATCTCGTGCTAGGAATACCTCAACTATTCCCAGTACCTCTACATCTCTTTCAGGTCTGAAGCAAGAGCTAGCAGAGGGCCCTACACGCTGGTTCAGCTAACTGCCAAGCTGTTCGCAATGCATTCAGAATGTGGAGTCATCAAGCCTGAGCTTCACCACATCAGTGCCATGCAAGTAAAACGGAGGTGCCTTTAACTGGGGGGGAACGCACTGTAGGCATCATCTGTGCCAGACTCACATTCGTCATGAAAGAGTTAATTAGTGTGCACCACTTCAACCACAAATCTGCAATTATTTTATGCTATGGTTTCCTCTACTTGCTTGAACTTTCACATCAACATGATTTTGTTCTGTGGTTTAAACGTGATTTATATTCTCAATTTAACTTTGATTCATAGTTTCTAATAACATCAGTCCATTGTCCAAACACTGCAAGAGGATATTAAACAAGTTTAGATGGTCTGGGGAATTTGCCCATGAATGTTAAGCACAGAATAAGGGGTTGCCATAATGTTGTTTTAGATAACTGTTTCAGATAAGCCAAGTATAACTGTAATGTGCCTGCTCTGAAAAAACCCACAAAAACAAAAAACCAACAATCAAAGCCAAAAAGCACCCAAAAACTGTAAGATAATATTACAAAAACTCGTATTATTAAAATGCATAAGATGTTACAGGTTATTCCAAAGAACTGTTACCCAGTTTCAAATTATATAAGAACAGAAAAACAATCACAAATTAAAAAAATTAAGTTTTATGAGAGGCTACTGCCCACAGCTCAATGTGAAGCTCTATTGTCTTTGTCTGGATTCTTGCTTGCTTACTAGCTGCAAAATGTCACCCTCAGGAACTTAAATTAAATTGTTAGTGCTTGGAAAATCCAGGCAGCTGGTAAAAATATATATATATGTGTGTGTGTGTGTGTATACACACAAATAAAATTAACACCATGTCTAAGAGGTACACAAGTTGGTTTTGAACCTTCCCTATTCGTGGGTTCACTTCTCTGTAGAATAAAGAACACCCTAAAAACGAAGTTTTAAACAGATGGGGTTTTTAAAGTGTGATTTATATATGTGGCACATGCATGACGTGGCTTTCCTTGATTTTCCAGATGCTAATTGTTAAATAAGACTTATGATGTACTCATAAATGCATGGGTATTCAATACTCAGTCAAGTATTTAGACACAAGAGAAGTCAGCAGAACTTTATAGGTGAACAAAAATCAACTTACCTAAACTAGAATATTTTCTGTACTAAAGATTCAGCACTATGGAAAAAGGTTAGAGTGACTTAAGTGCTTGTGCACATACACACAGACATACAAAGGAAATTGTTTCCATTTCACACCTAAAAGCAAAAATATTTTATAGAATTGCACTATTTCTCTTCTAAAATAAAAATATTAATGAGCAAATTGTTTATGAGAAATCTGGTTTATTTCCCATTTAATACAGGACATGCTTCTTTGTCCCAGCACTCTGATACTTTTTTTTAACCTTCTGTATTGAATATTCAGTTGCCTTTCATCCACCTCTGTATCCTGGGTTTGCCAGTCAGTTCTCCTTTTCTTCACCAGTGCTTCTTATTCCAAGCACTCTCCTCAGCATAGTGTCATCAATATTTTGTGACTATACATTCCCGCACACAGATTCCAACTACAGCAAGCATACATACTCCACACTTGCACATATATCGTTAGGAGACTTTTAGGACCTTATCATGTCAAACCGTATTAAAGTAACATTTTTAAGGCTGACATTCCATTTTCTCTAAGCTTGTTTTGAGTAGACATTTAGTAGAAACCTCACCCCATTCAGGATTTTAATCAAGAGAGAAAATTAAGAAAAAGTTAAGATCTATTAGGTCTTGTCTGGACTAGAGAAATGTATTCTTCTAAGAGTCAATTTAGTCTTCGCAATGGACTTGTAAAATGTCACACGTTCACACACAGAAAGCATTGCAGATACTGTTAAAACTAGATTCATTAACTCTAAATGCTATTTCAGTCAGTCTGCATTAATGCCAGCTAAGTTAAAGGTTTATAGGCATTGTAGTTCATGCTGATCACACAGATTACCCACCACTTTCCTCACAATATCCTCACAGCCTTTGAAACCTGCCCAACTTC
>VYZX01004331.1:0-23913 GCA_013401335.1 Brachypteracias leptosomus
GTAAACCCACCACACCATCCTTTCTGGTACTATTCCACACTCTATATCACAGAACAACAGATGGGCATGAAGGAGAAGTAGATGGAGGATGAAGACACCTCAGTGGCGACTGTTGCAAGGGTTTCTACAAAGTGCTGTCACCAAAAGCAACAGTATGAACCATCTTGTTATCTCACCCAAGCCGTGCTTGGTTTAGGTATGGTTGGTTTGTGTCTTCCTTGTTTGTGTCTTCATTTAATCCATTGTCCCAGGTTGTGAGCATCAGAACGGCATTTAGGTATGAATCTTTCTAGCAAATTTCTGACTGTAATTTTCTAGTTCATGTAGGTAGGCATGGTCTGTGTTATAAAGCATTCTTGACAAATAATACAATGCTTCACTAATAGGCTGTATATCAGCCAGAGAAAAGTTTTTTAGTGACTTGAGAACCCTGTTAGCTAGTACTGCTTGAAATACAATGATGATTGCTCTAAAAGTTGCTTTATTCTACTTTCCAGAAGACGTTTCCTGCTCATAGAAGTCACTGGTAGGGTGAAATATCAAAATATTCATAACATTCATCAAATATCAAAAGGTCCATATTTCCCTAGAGATGCTATTTCCTCTATCAAAGGATATGAGAAATTGTTCAGAATCAATGTTGTCAAGCAGACCCTCCTGTTTCCTCCTCTCACCCTCCCCTCCTCCTCCCAGCTCCTTCTGAGGCTGCATCTCTCAGCAGCTCCTTCTGCATCCATGTGCAAGAGTCAGGGTGAATAAAACCAGGCCATCTTAACTCAGACAGGTCTGTCTTCCCCCATCAGCCTATTCCTACCACCACCTTTAAAACCTTGCTGCAGGTTTGTTTACTTTGCCCTTTTTAAAACTTCTCTGAGGGTGAATCTGGGGTAGTTTAATAGCTCACTGCACAGAAGAAGGAAGTCCTTCTTTTTGCCTGCTCCTTTCTCATCCAGGTGATCCCTCTTCTTTCTTTGAGCTACCTCTGGTGCTCATCAGGCCTTTCACTGAGCTGGTTCAACTTGTGAAGCTCTCAGGAAAATTGTCACATTTTTTTTGGCCACCTTAGCTGTCTTGCCAGTGAACTGAACTGGCCCAACATGGGGCTGAGCTTCAGAGCTGATGCAAGGAAAAGAACAGGATTGAAGGAAGGAAGAAGCGGGAAAGTAGGAAATTATCATTCAACACCAGTCTGCCACTAGCTTATTTTAGGTGATGAGGTGTAACTTCACCCTAAAATTAACTTGAGTTAAATTAGAAAATAGTTAATATAAAGCCTAGCATAAGAATAAAAGAGCATTCTTGCTTCTTTGTGACACTGACAGACACTGAGCCAGTCTTCATAATAAATATACAGATTTTTGTGCATAATGTCTCACACTTTCTAAAAGACTGGTTCTTGAAGCGGACACCTGTATGTTGTGGCTTCCTTGAGCTCCTGAAAAATCCATTTTGCTCTATTCTATTTGATATGAATATCAATATTGACACTTATTTTGCCTTAGATGTCTGAGTATTTGGCCACAAAAAGGAAGTTCTGAACTTACAGTGCCTATCTGTTAATATTATTAAACCATTACAGAAGAATAACAAGAATAAGAATACAGGCTTTGGGGAAGTAAAATCCTTATTCTTTTGTTCATTCTTGAAAACATTACTGTTTCCCATCTCCCATCCAGGCCAAAATAAGCAGTCCATCAACATAAGCTGATGGACTTGTACCTTGTACCACCACATTAAAAATTATGTGACTGAGAGATGAATTTTCCCCTGTAGAGGTGTGTAGGAAGATTAGTTTCTCCTGTCTAGAGAAATCAGAGGGCTAAGCTGTGTTGTAGTGATGCTGGCTTCTGTTACAAAATCACAAGGTTGTTAATTTCTGAGGAAAAATATAGCCAATCAGTCTCCTACATACAGTACATGGGACACACATGAATTATGAGAAATGCTACTGAGAACACTTTTTGTTACATGTCTTGCATCACCATTTCTACATAGTGCACTAGTTATCTTTAAATTGAAAAGAAGTATATACCTCTTTTTCTGCTTCCTTTTAAAACTAATGATCTTTTCAAGACTGAAAAGCTTTTCAAGCCATACTATAGAAGGTTCTTTCTTCTAATTGCTTTACTTGAAGGTGTAACTCAACACATTATGTTACAAAATCACCAAAAAATCTCTGTGCTGATCAGCTTAGGTTTTTACTTTTGCTAATTCCTAGTTTACGTAAGTTTAGATTCTTCAGATCTCACATTGTTCAGATAGACTCCATATTTCCTACTATAAACTCGCTCAGCGTTGATGCCTATTGACATGAGAGCTGATACTGTGACAGAGAGGGGCACTGCATTCTGAGCCGAACTGTTTAACATAGCTAATGGGGACTGGCACTACCCTCCATACTCAGAGAGCTGACTTCAACTTGATCAGATAATTAAAAGCAGCTTTCCATTATATGGCTAAGAGAAATAGAAAAAAAAAAAAAAGGATGTAAAACAGGAGAGATGTCATTATTGTTATTTTTAAGTCTTAAAACCGTACAGACAGTAGTGATGAACATCTGGAAATCTGTTGGCCATGATAAGATGGCCCTCTCACTCTAAATTGTATGCAGCCACCCAGCTCCCAAGAGTCTCAAACGCAGATAATATCTTAACTAATGAGCTACAAAACCCACTGTGTTTATCTTAGAGAACTGCTGACTGGGACTGTCACATGTAGAGGAGTCTGTACATTCAAAAGGGTGGATAGACTCTGCCTTTCCTTCCAGCTTACCCTGCAGTTTCTGAGAGTGTGGAAATCAGTTGTAAAATGAGTGGTGCAAAATACTTGTCTGCTGATTGAATCTCTGTTCTGTTCCTCAGCTGGGACTGAACAGTATGTGTGGCAGAAAGATACCAACCTTCTGGCTCCTGAGAGGTAACACAGCCATGGAGCTCCACACCACAAATTAGAGTAGCTTTAGCATGACTTCCATTTGCATTGACTTTTCCTGATATATCTTCAGCCTCCTGGATTCATATCCTGGAACCACAACTCATACTGAGATTGTAGGCAAAGCAGAAACAAAATCATCTAGTGGCCCACCAAGCTCAGTTTGCGACAGGCTAACTTGAGCAGAGAGCAATAAGCAGCTTTTTCCCACAGCAGAATCTAGCACATAAAAATGATATGCACCTAAGTAGAAGAACTATTTACATATTCACCTGTATAAAAAACCAAAGGCATCCTTAGTTCATGATCATTCTGGCAGGTGAAGTTTCTGTAAGTGGTATTGCCGGGGACAGATCCAGGCTCATAAAGCTGTTGTGGAGACAGTGAAGGTGCATTCTCAAAGCATTGAAGAATGTGGCCTGTTGGCTGTCATTTCTCCTGCAAATAAATGACTTCTCACTCTCATAGAATGAAGTCCTCAATTAAAAGTCCTCAGGCAAAAGCTCTGGGATGCTGGATAAAAGCTGAAATAGGGCTGTCACTTGGTGGTGACATGTCACTAGCTACAGAAGACACTTTATCTTCTCCCTTGTCTTTCCCTTCCCTGAACATTTTCCATTTCATTACAGGAAAAGTTACTCCAAAAAATTTATTTTGGGCACCAGACAGTGTCAGTCATGTCTGAAATGTTGTTAAAAACAATGGGAAACCAGTGGAGTTCCTCACCAGGGCCTGAGTTACCCGTTCCCTCTGAGTGCCCTTCCCTGGAACTGTATGCAGCTCAGATCTGTGTATCACAAGCCTGGTTTGCTAAACCCACTTGAAGCACTCCTGCAGAAAAGGCTTTTAGCCTTCCTCCCAAGGAGGATGGTCCCTGAGGGGGAAATGGGGACAGAGCAGTGGGAGGGAGGGGCTGTGTTTCATACTGCAGCTTTGAGGAAGGAGGCATCATTTCCACAGCTGCTTTTAAAGAGGATTTTAGAGAAACCTAATAACATTTCAGGTGACCAGTGAAACAAAGGGAAACATCCTGGTTTGGTTGCAGAGCTAGTTTGAATGAAAGTTGAATAATATTAGCTTTCTGCAGACTTCTCAAACCATGGGACAACAATAAATCCACAGTGAGACACCACAGAGATCTTCAGTTGTATTCTCTTTAGTTCTGTTTTAGTGTATCTTTCTCAGATCTGGCTTAGTAGGACTTTGGAATTATGTAGTATTTTTGCTGCTTTATTGTTGTGTTGCTTTGATACAGATATTTTCTTAAGCTGTAAAAATAGCCTGTAATTCACAGTAGTGCTAAAGCAGCAGACAAAGGCAGATACTCATATCTAGATGGGACTGAATATTATTTTTCTGTACATCGTTTCATTCCTAGAGATCAAATATGTCTATAAAACATTAGAAAACTGTGAAAGCAATGTGAGCTCCTAGAAGTGATAATGTTACATAAACTAAACAGGATGAAAGAGATCCTGGTAAGTATACAGGCTTGGCTGTATCAGTTACAATGGTACAGATATAATTGCTTACAGTTCTATCCTCAAACATGAAAAAGGCCTGTCATTTGGTCATTCCACATTAAATAAACTAGAGATAATGCTTTGATATACTGATCTTCTTTTTCTTTGAGGGTACCTATTTAAATCTGGCAACACCTTGCCTGTAATGATGAACAGTGAGGGTTTGAGTCTGCTTTCAGATTGGCCAGCAAGGTCAGATCATAATCCCAGCACTAATGAAGTTGCACGAAGTCCTAGGGCTCCTTGCTTCAGAAAGAAAAAGCATACAGTTCTGCCTAGCAGCAGCTCACAACTCTTGAAGTCTGCTTTGTTTCGCTTGAAGTTATCTTAAATAGCTTCCCCTGCCCCTCCCCAAATGATCCTCTGCTCTGCACAGGCTAGATATGCTCTGAACAACTTTTGTTAATACAGTTGTGTGAGCTGGTAGCATAATTTATTTTTCATATTTATAGTTTCCCTAACATAGTCTTAGTTGAAACATGAAATCCTTCTGCCAGTATAGTTTGTTTCATTCAAGGGATGGGTGAGGCATACTTGTCTATAAGTATCACATCTGCACTGGAAGTATCTCTAAGGAAGGAGTTTCCCCAGCAAATCTTTTTATTACCTAAGAATGGATCTTAAGCCAGGTTTGCATTTAGTTGGTTCTGTCAGGATAGCAATTCTAGCAAACCCTGTTGACGGCCTAATAGATACATTATATATCTGCAAAAGTGAGCTGTTTAGTTGGTAAAAATCCCTTAACTGAAAATTACTCTCCATAAACCAAATCAAGGCATGGAACCTGCTGTTCAGAAGTTTGGGCATCACTCCATCAAGGTCTTTTGAAAAATTTGCTTGTGAGGGCTTGCTTCAGATAAAGTATTGTCAAAGCAGCATTTCTACAGGACGCCTTAAGAGTAAAGCCTTCATATCTATAAAAATGATTTTCATAATGCCCAAATGTTTTTGAAAAAATAACTTCAGTGGCTCTGTCTAACCTACATAAATTACTAGTTGCAGAAAAGAAATAATATTTGGGAGTTTTATGCTTTTATTTTTAATTTGATAATAGAGTTGAAAATTTAGGAACAGAACTTCAGTTTATATCAAGACAAAGAAAAGCATAGACGTTTCAGCAAATAAAAAATAATTATACCAGTAAACCCTACTACTAATACAATGACATTGACATATATCAAGGGAACTGAACTTAAAAAGCTAGTTATTTCAGTATACTAGCCAAACCCACAAAGTTGTTGGGTTTTTTTAAGTTTTAATTGATTTCGTTTTGTTTTTTTTTCATCACATACTTTTTAAAAATGACATTTAAATTCAGAAATAATTCCACTTTATTTTTATGGTGCATATATTACTTATCAATAAATTTGTTCAGTGTGGTCAACTTGTTCTTGTTTTTTCATCTGGTTTTCAAGACAGAAATAGAATTAAAGTAACAAATCCAGATATACTCCTAAAGGTTTTTTGATTGGTTTCTGGATGTGTTTTTTTTAATAAAGATTTTTTTATGGTAATATGTATCTAATTAACAAAAGAGAACAAAAAGAGTGACATTTTAATTCTTTTGACCTTATAAGGCCTTATGCAGAGATCTTTTGTTGTTAATTTTTCTGACAGCAAAGCAGCCACAAAGCTTGAGTTGCCATTTTATTTCTCCAGATAAGAGAGCTGTGTTGTTATTTGGTCTAGGCGTTAACTTTAATAATAATTAATTTCAGTATTTGACATGGCAGTAGTACGATTTATTTTAGCCATATGCCTACCACTAAGCCATCAGCTACTTTCTTTCTTCCCAGTTCACTCAAGCAGAATATTCCAAGTACATCTGAAAGGTAGATGGTAGTGAATTTTTTTAAATAGTCTGTATTATTTTATTTAACAGTCATTGACAAAAGTGACTCGGCACAGGGTTCAACTCTATTGCATTTAGACATTGGAAACACTGTTTGTCGCTGCAAAGTAGCATTTGAGTATTGATTGGATATTGATTTCAGTGGGAATGACTATAGTCCAATTGATTTCAGTGGGATTTGGGCATTTCTAAAAATCTGACTTCTCATCTACCTACAACGTTAAATGCCAAATTGCCTTAGAAAACCTTACCTCTTGGACACTAATATCACATTTTTAAATGCAGTGTAAGTTCCTGTGTGATTTAGGCAGTTTTGAAAGTTCAGCACATCTGGCAGCTCATTTAGCAGAATGAGCCTTCTTTCTTAGACCTTGAACCCATGTAGGGTAGGAAAATACCTGGTCCATCTTCCACCATCACAAATTACTTGTTATAGATCTTGTTCCTTGGTTTATTTTCTTACCTATATACATAGTTTGAAAATCAGGCTTGGAAAGCAGAGTTGTTATCACAGCACAAACACCTACAAGTCAGTAGAGATGGATAAACTCTCTAAATATATGTACATAGGCCACAGGGAGTGCAAAGTTATGGGGATTATTTTAAACCTCTTCAAACTATTTCACATTTGGTGAGGAATTAAAACACACATATAACTTGGCTTAATTAATATGTAACTTGCAACAACCTGAGTATGTCTCAGTTCTTAAGCTGCACAGTCAAACTTTTATCTGGTTTCCAAATACTTTAAAAAGATGTACTTTGATCTGGACTATGACCCAGTAATGATTTATGAATATTTGGAAAAGTTCAGAGCTATTTGTGAATTCGAACTTCTAATATATGCTAGAATTAGAGAAGGTTTGACTCTTTTGTCTGTACCCATCTTTAATTGTTTGCAGGCTTCCTTTTTAAGCTGCTTTATTTATTTATGTATTTATGTCACATAAAGCCAGCAGTCTGAAGAAGAATGGAAAAGAGCTATGATAGCTGGTTCTTTCTATGTTCTTTTATTGGTATGATAATTAATGTCAGAACAATAAAATTTACATGTGGTTGATTTTGGATGTTAGGCATGTCTGCTTACTATCATGCAATGAAGACATTTTTATGGCTTTTCGCAGCTCTTGTTGTATACAAATTGCAGCACGAGATTGACAGATTAGCTAGTAGTAGATGTAAACTGTACACCAGTTCAATGGGAAGGATGAAGAAACATCACTACTCCAGCTGGATTGGATTCCATCCTTTTAAAATACCCATATTTGATCAAACACTACGGAAGAATGCACATCATATATACACATCTTATTCCTGAAGTATCTCAAAAAGAAATTTCTGTTCATGTTCTCATTCTTGAGAAGTGAACTCCAAAGGTCCGATATATACAATTTTCCCATCAGGAAAGGAAAAGAGAGAGGGATAAGAGTGACCCTACAAGCTGGTGAAAATGTTAAAAAGAAAATAAGGGGGATACAGGTAAGGAGTTCACATTTCTGTGTTTCCTTTGGTAACACACGATATCAGTCATTCCACCTGTGTCCTGATGAATTCTCATGACCGCAGCAGCTGACTGCTTGAAAAAACAACCAAATAAAAACCTTCATATGAAGAAATTAGCACATTAACTTTTTTTTTTTCCTCTTCTTTTGCTACCACTCAAGCCAACTTTCCTTTCCACTTGCCTGGAAGCAGCTGCGCTTCCACTTTTTAATTGGAGAAGCAGTGCTGCTTCATATGAGTAGCATTGGCTTTTGGCAGCTTGAGATGTGTTAAATTCAATCAAAATACCCATGAGCAGCAGAGAAATCAGACATTTTTTTCTTCCCACTCATTACTTGTGAAACCTGAATCTTTTCCCAGGTAGCAAGCCCTTGATTTTTTAATTCACTTTTTAATATTTTTTGCATTTAACCAGGATAAGTTGAAGAAAGTAATATTTTATACATGTAATATGAATTTGTGTAGATGAATGAGATTATTTTGAGAAAACTGCTTATTTCCCACCTATCATTTCCCAGGCTGGTATGTCATTGTCATGAAATGTCATGTGTCTCTGCAGACTGCCTGAAACTGATTGACATAACTGGAGAGGATGCCTTGGAACTATTTCATGGGAGTTGAGGGCATTTGGAAAAAAACCTCACTTGTCTAAAAAATCACAGTTTGAAAGGGGGGAGGGAATTAAATGTCTCAGCATAAAAAAATCATGTTTTTGAAGCATGTAAGCTTTTTTTTTTTTTTTACAATGTTTCATTTCCAATTCAAGATGATATTTCAAATTAGGGAAGGAAGCAAAATGCCCTTATTTCTCATTTTGACACTGTTTTCATGAATAAAATAGTGGATAAGTCTAGTCATTGGCTAAGTTGGAAAATATTTAAACTGCCTGGAGAAAACAGGTTGCATGATTTTGTCAAGGCCTTGTGCATGCTTTGATGAGCAACTTCTCTATACATCAATCTAAATATTCTACTCTGCAGCCATCTAAGTTAACAAGTCTTTTCTCCCTAACTAATATTGAATAATGGAGAAGGGACTTGAAGAAAGAAGCAAAATCTGTGTCATGGATTTGGATGTTAAAAAAAAAGAAGTTGAAAAAACAAAGTTAAGCCATAAAACCTGCCGTGTTTATCTGATGTCAGAGGAATGTGAGAGTGGAACAGGTCATGGAAGAGATGTAGCTGAAGGAGACATGGCTTATTAATTATTTTTAAATGTGTCAGCTGCCACATCCTGCACTCAGCTTGGATAACTCTTCTGTAATCTGTATCATATCTGTCCCATTCTCCCTTTGGAACACACTGACATCCAGAATGGTTTAATGCTCAGAAAAGTAATCAGTAACAGCACTGGGAAGAGCTGGGGACAAGCAAGTGGAAGGAAATGCTTGCGTACCACAAAGTGCAATGAGAAGGCATGGTGATGAAGGCAACTGAGGAAGAAAGGTGCAGCCAGATACCCTGGCACAAAGAGAAAAGGAAGAGGAAATACAAACTGTGGGCAGCAGGGAGTGTCCTGATATCACACAGGGCATCCTCAAGCCTTCAGTAGCTTTGAAGCTACCTGTCCTGGGAGAAGATGTGGAGTGATGAAGCTTGCAGCCCTAGCCTACTAGAATATTACTTAGCAATATCAGCATTGCTCTCTTCTCCAGACTAGGACATCCATCCATGCATCAGAAAAGTACTCTTAGTGCTTTTCAGATCCTCTAAATAAATACACACTTAAATTATTTATTGAAATATATATTATGTAGCTGTTATACAGGAACACTTTGGTTTGTCATTGAATATGTATAAGGCAAACATTTCACTTAAATGATTGCCTGTGGATCTGCTTGGGCTTGTTGTACCAATTTATATTTAGGACATGGTCTCCTGGCTAAAAAAAGAAAAATCCAAGCTACAAAAAACTAACATACAAACAAAACACTTCTATGGAAATGTATAGGAAAAGAAAAGTGATTTCCTGGTGTAACAAAAACTTGTACATTTTAATTTATTTTTTTTTAACTTGCAATGTTAAAATTAATTAGATGAAGAGAACAACCTCATGCAGTTTTTATGTGTATATATTTAAAGCATCTCAAAGCAGAATGCAAGGATAAGGTGGAAGAGGGAGAAGGCATAAAGGAAGAAAGGAAGACATGGTCTTTATGACTCAATGTTTTAAATTCTTTTCTATTATAGTTGCAGGATATCATGGCACCCAGTGTGTCTACCAAGGGTGTAAAGGAGGTGAGAACTTGATCCGCATACTTTTCAAACCGATGAAGGGATCTTTTGGGATTGTATACATCATTGTCTCTGTTCTAGAGGACACTGATTGATTTAGATTTCTTTCCTAGACTAACAGATCCTAGTTCCCTCTAGAATCAATGTACTACCATTATAAGTATTTAACTTAAATGTTTTGTCTACCTCTCTTTGAGTGTTTAAGAGGTCATAGGCTAACTGGTCTGGGAGACCTCTAATTAATTGCTCTGACTCATTCAATGCTTTCTTGAATTTCAATTTAAGTACCCACTATTCATTCATCTTAAATGTCACAGATGTCACAGGAGATAATCTCTCTACATATATGTTTAGTTCCCTTAAGCATATTCTTTTAAGAGAAGAACATTCACCTACAAGACAAGACAGCTGGAGTGAGGTGCTGGGATGTATTTGTTCTTCGTGTAGCTGTGTCTTCAGTGAAATCTGTAAAACTCACTTTTGTCTCAGTGGTAATAGAGGCTGCCAATCCAGAATGCTTGTGTGAAAACTGTTCTTTATGTCTGCCTTCAAGTGTCTCAGCTGAATTATAAAACAAAAACACCTCAATGCCCAACAGAAACTAGCATAAAATGAGCAGAGTCACTCTGTGAGCCAGGATCTGATACTTGTGAAGATGTATTTGATCAGGACAGTGTATGCTAAAGTGAAGTGGATTGAGGTTGATGGTGAACTCATCAGACTGATGAGCAATTTTGCGCTGGTTTTCCCACCCAAGGTGTGTGTGTGGGGTACTTCCTAAGCTAATTCCAGCACACTCAAGCTCTGCAGATCTGACAGAAATGAGAGTGGCTTCAGTAGCAATTAGTATCATCATAATTTCTCAGGCAGAGTATTTTAAAATTCTGGCAACTACATCTCTGCCCAGAAATTTATAGGCAGTCAGTGTGTGTTACTGAACATTCCAGTATCTGAAGTCCTGCTGAAGCATGGAGTGGTGAGTTAGAACACAGATCTAGATGGTCCATAACTGGCCTCATATAGAGGACTTAGGTACTGTTGGTGTTGCAGAGACAAAGTAGGCCCTAATGAAAATGTGGTACCACAAAGCAAAGAATGGGATGAAACTTCTATCAAATAGGAGAGGCCTCTAGAAATGTCAGTCCACCACTTGCCTGTAGAACAAAAAAATAAGTAGGTGTGATAGATTTGATGGCTGTTCTGCAACTGGCACCTCCAGCATTTTCCACCAGCTGAAAAACCTGATGGTGAGACATTTCTCAGGTGCCAAATAAAACCTTTAAGAATCTTGTTTTGGAAGAATCTAAGCAGAGATGAACTTGATTTTTTCCAGATGCTTATCCAGCTCTTTTCCTCGTTCTTTTCATATATCCATATGCAATTCACATTCTCACTTTAATCTCAGAGGTTAATTTCTTACTCAGAAACAGTCCAAGAGAGCAAAAGTTCTCTTAGAGTGGTGATGATCATGAAGCAGACTTAATTGAAGAGTCTTGTTTCCTCAGGCTGATATTATCTTATAGTGTGGATGGGGTGTTAGTGAAATGCTCTAAATACTGTACTCTAGACCAGAGCCATACTTACTCCAGATCTGTGCTGAGGGTTGCTCACAGTCAATGGAGCTGCAAGCAATATTTGACTGCACCATTCAGTCTGAGGAAAACCCAGGTCGTCAGATGTTAACTGCTACCTATCACTCTTTTTTTATACCTTTAGTTAGAGAAGTTACCATGCCTCCAATATATTGGTGGGCAAACTGCACTCTACTAGCTGTGTATTGCATCAAACTTTGAAAATTGTCCCTTCTGCAGGTATTTCATAGAGTCATAGAATGGTTTAGGTTGGAAGGGACCTTCCAAGATCATCTAGTTCCAACACCCCTGCCATGGCAGGGACACCTCCCACTAGATCAGGCTTCCCAGGACCTCATCCAACCTTGCCTTGAACACCTCCAGGGATGGAGCATCCACAACTTCCCTGGGCAGCATGTTCCAGTGTCTTATCATCCTCTGAGCAAAGAATTTCCTTCCAGTTTCCAATCTAAATCTACGCTTTTCCAGTTTGAACCCATTACCCCTCATCCTATCACTACAGACCCTTGTGAAAAGTCCCTCTCCAGCCTTCTTGTAGGCCCCCTACAGATACTGGGAGGATGCAATAAGGTCTCCCCTGAGCCTTCTCTTCTCCAGGCTCAACAAGCCCAATTCTCTCAGCCTGTCTTCGTAGGAGAGGTGTTCCAACCCCCTAATCATCTTTGTAGCCCTCCTCTTGACCCTCTCTAACAGGTCCATGTCCTTCTTGTGCTGGGGGCTCCAGAGCTGGATGCAATACTCCAGGGTCCAATTATTTATTTGGTTTTCAAATAAATAATTTTTGCAGATTAGTTATATGTGGAAATAAGACCCCAAAATATGCGAAAAGAGAGCTTGGACATGCCAGAGAGCATTCAGTAAAATGGTAAGATTTGAGAAAGGAGAAACAGAGAGCTAAGTCTTTGGAATGCTTTCTGTGTTGTATGTTTGTGCTATAAGTCAGAGATATTTGAAGAACAGCTGAACTGTGTGCGTACAAAGACCTGAAGTGGGCCACATTGTCTGGAGTGTTCACTGTTATACCTAATTAGTAGAAATAGTGAATTTAGCATGGGATGGATCTTTGTCTTGTACAGCATGAAAGAGGTTCATAATTAATTTTCTTTGGTGTGAGAGGTTGTATGGCAAAGGCATTTAAAGTAGCCAGGTAAGGATCTGACTATACCTCTCCTAACTAGGACTGCACATGCATATATTACTTTCTGTGACTGTGATGACAGAAAATTACACTTCAGCTCTGCATGCAGCCTAGATATTCTAGGAATGATGCCATAGGCAAAACAATGGCAGCCCAGGGGGAAGAAAGGAATTGTTTCTAAAATTCCATGATCCTTCTTATGTCATATCCTAACTGTTACCTTCCAACAAGAGATAAAACTCCTTTTTTTTCTCTTTCTTTATGTGAATTCACTCATCCGGGAGAGAACAGAATTAATTCCCTCAGAGTTTATTCCAAATAGGTAGTGAAAAATATCCTTCATTTTTCTTCGCAATAAGTTCTTCATTACAAATCTATATGCTAAGGAGACAAATGCATCTCTTTATTGACATCTGGTAAATGTAATAGCCATAATTATAAACAAGGGTGTCAGTAACTGCTGGTGGAGTATCTTTAGGAAGAAATAAGGTACTACAGTCAGCAAATACATGTTAGACACAAAACAAGGAGTCAAGGTAAGATTTAGGAATTAGAAGGGCTCCAGAAACAATTCCCCAGGTAGTGTTACTCTTCTGGAACAAAGATGTTTGTTCTGTATGAGTGGCCACCAAAATATACTTCAGGAGCACAGCTATTGCCTGACGGGGTAGATGAAGATTTGATGTTGCCTTAAACAAGAGAAGGTAAAATGTCATTTAGATATACCTAAAAAAAAAAAAAAAGAAAAAGAAAAAGGTGTAATGTGGCTATACTGGAACTCTGGTGTAATCATACCACATGTGCTCAAAGTACTGTTGATGGGATTCCTGACTAGAAGCTGCTTGTAGGACTGCCTGACTATTAGATATGTCCCCCTAGGAAACCACAAGAGTTCAGCTTTCCTTCTTTGCTGGCAGGAAACTCTGGAAGCACGGGTTAAGGCATAGCTATGATGTAGCCTTTGGAGCAGGTCAGGCCATAAGTAGCAGAGTCCATTTCATGATGAAAACGAGGACTTTCCCAGAGAGGATGCAGGGTAATCTACTGGAGGGCTGGTGGATGGTGAGTGAGAAGCAAAGCAAGACATGTTTGGAAACAGATTTCTACCCAAGTAGACCTACTTGGATGCTGTTGAAACCTGTCTTAACATTTTAGCCTCTATATAGGAGCCAGCAATAACCCATACTGTGGTTTGAAAGTTTCCCTGACTTCCTGAGTGTCCTAAACAAGCTGTACCTTAGACTCAACAGAAGGTCTTTGGAAGTCCCCACAACATTCTGGTGCAAGCACTTCAAATGAAATGCAGACTTATGTTCTACCCACTCCCAAACTACTAGGAAATAACTTCACAGCTTCCTCTTGAAGTGTTTTTCCATGATAGGATTTTCTATACTGCTCGTTGTCACCATGCCTGATCTTGATCTACAGCTGCTCACTGAGAAATGGAGGCATAGATAAGTGGTTTTCTCTAGGTTGCACGAGAAGTTCAAAGTGGCGCTTTGAATCAAGCTCAAGTCTTGAGACTCTTATGTATTACTCATTAAGTTTTCCTCCTTCCCCTTATCTCTGGGAATGGAAATAGACCACAGACCCCATACTTCTTAGAGCAAATTACCTGCTTTTTTATTCTGTCTTTCAACCTTTGCCATAAATTCCACTTCATTAACATCGGCCGAAACACCTCGGTAAGCTGCACTGCTTGGGCTATAAAATGCGTCTGGTGAGTAGGCAGAAGAATCCTTTTAGCCACAACCATGCAAAAGAGCAGAATCAGGAGGCTTTAGCTGTTCCGACATGAATCATCAGTTCCGACTAATGAACACAGATTTTTAAAAAAATTTTTTTAATTGCTTACCCCTGTGTTGAAGTGACAATGTCTTTCACCACACATTGTGAAAAAATATTTTGCACTCTGCTAGTGGATGACAATTTCAAAAGGACAATCTGTGTAACGCTGTAGGCTGAATCCCATCTGGATTAAGTCTTTCCTCTCTGAGGCATGTCTTGGAGCAATGAACGAGCCAGCAGCTCAGCCCAACTGCAGATCATTACTGGTACATGTGACAAAGGAAACACCTGAGCAGGGAGGCAGAGCAGTGTGCAGAGTTCATAGGCAGGTGTTGTTGTCTAGGGAACAGGTTGAGTTCTGGAGGGCACCTGGAAAGTCTCAGACCACCAACGTTTTTAGCACGGCTTGGCTACACACCTTCTGTTCAGTGCTCTGATAACCTAAGGGTCAGGTGCAGCAAAGGGGAAGAAATGCTGAACTTCCATGAAGAATACAAGAAAATGGATTAATCCTCCTGTTCTGAAAGGATATGTGATAGTCAGATCCTGTAGTATGTGGTCTTGAGCTCAAGATACTCATCTGGAGAACAGTTTGTCCTGCTTTGACATCCTAAAAACAGTAAGGTACTACAACCAGTGTTCAAGTGATGTTTATTGTATTCTGTTAGTGGGTCAGTTCCACAGAACTGGGGACAGAAATAGTCTACTGAATTTCCATTGACATCAAACAAAGTCTGTAGCAGAACAGAATAACAGGCAGACCAGGTTAATAAAGGTGGAGTTTTTTCTAAGGAATACTTGCAGCTTTTCATAGGAGTATGTTGAAAAGCTGGGAAATGAACATTCACCAACTCCACACAGCTGTTATTTACAAAAATAGATAAACACTTCCCTTCATTGGAAGGTTGTATTTGCAATTTTATATATCAAGGCACTTATGAGAAAAGGTAGTTTGTGGCTGACAGCATCAGAGAAAGCTTAAAGAACAGACAGGAGAACAGAGATTCGGAAGGCAGTGGACAACTGGCATGGCTTGAGAACCAGCTCATGGCTTCTGCTCGTGCTGAGAGGTGAGCTAAGCAGAGGCCTGGCAGGCTGTGTGCTTCCTTTGCACCTGGTTCAGATATCTTATTATTTCAGGAAAGTCTCGGCTTCTTAGAAGCTGTATAAAATGGATAAAACAGGATTCAGAGTCCTGGTATTGGTATTGGTCCAAAGCACCTTCAAACAAATGGGAAAATTTAAGCCACAATTTACCTTCTTCTGTTAAAATTTTATTTTACTTGCTTGAAATTTTCAGGGTGTAGATCATCAAATCCAATGCCACAAAACCACTGTCCTCATAAAACACTGTGGCTTTGTGGAGTTCAGAACAGGTTTCTGCTTTTTGTTTCATCCATCTCTGTACACTGTAATAACAATACATCTGCATTTTTACTCCTCCAAGTGAAGCGAGTAAAGACATTACCAAGGCCAATAGACAGTGGAAGATTGACCTAGGTATATGTTTAGCTAAATTAAGGAATGGGAATGTGGGAGAGATAAACAAGCGTCTGGGAAGACAGCTACTAAATTTTGCCACCAGTAACATCTCTTGAAAGGTACTATCAGCAGCACTCAAATCTCTTTGATCTGAGAAAAGACAAGGCAGAGTGCACAGAAGTTTTCCCCTCAGAGACAACTGTGTGATCTGCTGTTCATAAAGAAATTTGAATGTGAAAAGCGGGAATTGGGTGAATTAACCTTTATACTAAAGCACCTCAAATACCTTGGGTTCAAAAACTTAAATTACAGTTGAATGTTGCTGAACTACTCTTACACTTAGAGTCAGAAAAGGAACAGCAAGAGAGAACTGAAGGAGAAAATAGGCTGGGACAGAACAAGTACCATGAGCAAAGTGATAAACAAATAAACTGTGACAAGAGATCCAAGGAGGAAAGAACTGGATCCTAATATAGAAAGAAATAACACAAGAGGAATGTGGTCTTCAAGACTATATGGAACAGGTTGTTATTTCAAAATATTTTGCTTCTCCTAAAAGCGTAAACTTCAGCATTTTTTTTTAAAAAGGAAAAAATAAAAATAAAAAACCCTATATACTAAATCACTGACACTTAAAAATAAAGAAAAAAAGGTGGACTCATGTAATTAAAAGTCACTGAGATTCACTTCCTCTGCAGAAAAAATGTAAACAGCCAACAGACTCCTGTGAGCATCTACAAGATGGCAGAGCAATAAATAACCTTGTGGAAGTGAACAAAACATGCCAGATAACCTGCTACAGAAGTGATTTAAGGTTAATAGGCCTTCTGGATAAAGTAAAGAAGCACCTGTCATACATCTTGACTTTAGTAAGGTTTTGACACTGATATTCAACAAAAATAAGTGAAAGTTACATGGCCAGAATGTAACTGCTTAGGAAACTGTACAGAAAAAGTAGTTATCACTAGTTCATTGTCTGATCAGAAGGATGGATTCTTTAATCTCTTTCTTGGGCTCAGTGCTATTTATTAATTAAGATGGCAAACAGTAGAATATTAAATCTGCAGATGATACCAAGCTAGGAGTGGACTGCAAAAACTTTGAGGGTTGAAAACGATCTTGATAAACTGGGGAAATGGCCTAAAGTGAAGAGGGTGCAACTCAGTGTGGAGCACAAAGCAATATGCTTGGGGCTAAGATGTGGGCTGCAAGACAGTAGAGTGGATGGCAAAGCAGTCATTCTTCAGGGAAGGAGCTGGAGGCCAGAGTGAACACAAAATGAACATAAGTCAGGAAGGTCAGGCTGTTGCCAAAAACCCAAACATTGTACTGGGCTATATAAACAATGTTGGAATATGTAAGAAACATGAAATAGTCCTTCTGCTTTCTCACCACAGCTGGAGCACTAGGTTCAGTTTGGGGCACTGCATTTCAAGAAAGATGCAAATCAATTGGAAAGAGTCCAAGGAGAGGAGCAAGAGCAATCAAGGATCTGGAAAACATGACCTGTGAGGAAAGACTGAAGGCAGTGAAGTTGTTTAGTCTAGGGAGAAGCAAACTGCAGGGATGTATGATAAGTCTTCAAATGTTTAAAAGGTAGCTACAAAGAAGAAAGCAATAAACTACTGTGAATGTCCAAAAGAAGTAGTGGGCTTAACTTTCAGGAAAAGAGATTAAGGGAAGACACTAGGAAATGTTTTCTGTGATACTAACAGAATTGATTGGCTAGGAAGCCTATACAAACTCTACCGTATGAGGGTTGATAAACAGGTTGGACAAACATCTGTCAAGAATAATTTAGGAACAGTTGATTCCAACTTGGTGGAGGGGATGGCCTAAATGATCCCTTGAGATGCCTTCCTGGCCTACTTCTACAACGTTATAATTAATGGGTAGAAGAAAGCTATGGGTTTAAATGAATAAGGACAGGTGATGCAGAAAAGGATCTGGGAACTGAAATATTCATTCATAGAGTTTACAAAATTTCAAGCTACATGTGCATGACTTTCACTTCCTTAAAATAAGATGCTCTCATAGGGGTAGGAGCAGATCTCAGACCCAATTAAATTTTTAAGCACAATAGAATTTGGGGATGTAGCCCTTGTGTTGGACTGCACAAGCTAACTTCACCGCAAAGCTGGGAGGTCTCAGGTCCTCCAAATGGGGTACTGATTAACTATTCTTTTGTTTATTTGTTTGTTTGATTGATTTCCTTGGCAGTGAGATAGTTGTGTTTAATCAAATATACTTCTGGAAAGGTCAGGACTGATATGGGTTAGGTTACTTACCAGTACATGTATCTTCAAAATTTGATTGCAAAGCAAAACTTGTTTTAAATTATAAGTCTAAGCATATTAGAAACAATTTTCCCTTATTTTTATGCAATAGTTTATTTTGTAAAAGAGTAATAATATATACATGACTGTTTCACATTCTTATCTAAGACAATTTGTTGTAGTCATTTTATCAAAAAGTCCTCCTGATATAAGACTGTCATTCTGTGTCTTTACCTGTCCTTCTGATTCTTGTTTTTCTTTGAGTGTCCTGAAAGCTGTAAATAAGCTTAACAATGTGTATGGTGGTTTTCATTGAGCCAATGAAAACAGATCTTTGTGAAAATTAGGCAAACTTTTTCAGAATTTTTATACGTCTACTGGTTGGCATTGACTCAAAGTTGTTTGATCTTTAGAAAAAGTCCTGGTTCCATAAATTCCTGAAATTTGTAGAAATGCAATGTATGTAAGACCTGCAAATTCAGACCCCTACAAATGACTGCATGCTATAGATCTCAATGTATGACTCATGTTGGGTGCTTGTGAAATACATCTATCAGCAACAGACAGTTATCTTAAAAGAGATCTACATTCAGGTAGATGGTTTATAGACTGTCAGGCCACACTGCTGGTTTAGATTTGAGGAATTACTTTGGAAGAACAAGGAGGGTTTTATTTTTGACATTTCAGCAATGAAACCACTTGTACATTATGACCCAATTTGATTTACTGTAAGAAAATAAGAGTGCTGTAATTTGTAAAAGACATTTATTACATGAGTCAAAAAAAAAAAGAAAAAAAGGGGAGGGAAGGGGGAGAGAAAGCAGCTTAACGTCTCTGTCCATCTCCATCTGGTTTTATTTTAATCTCACTCTAGTCACATATGAAATTTTGCTTAGCTGTCTTCATTTTCTTAGTCAATCTTGATTAATGGCCTTCAAAGTAAAAATAATTGGCCTGCATCAGGCTTGTTTTATAACTCTTGTTCACAAAGAATGTGAAAGGCTGGAAAATGAGCCTAAACAGAAGGAATGCATTACGTTAGCCTTTGAGAAAGAGCAGTCCTCCAGTTGTGTTTCACTGTGTATTTTTATAACAGGCGCCTCCTTGACTGTCCATGATATTGCAGATATGCAGTGCCAAAAGCTTTTGTATACTTCATCAGGCTGACCATGTCACCTCGCAATCTCCCAGCAGCCTCGTGTGAGGCAAAGCCGGCCCCACTGATCAGTACCCCTCGATGTGTGCCCCACGAACAGGTCTGGGCTGTGCAGCACGGAGCGGGCACTATGGAAAGCCAAAGGGATGCTTTGGGGCAAGGGCTGTCTAACTGCTGCACTCCTGCTCTTAAACTTCAGAAGAGTTACCGTGCAAGTCAGGCAGTGTGGATCTCACTTGAACACAGAAGAGCAATTACATGTTGATTTCAGCCAGGGTGAATGTGGCCCTATGGCTTCATAGTTACTTGTATTCCTCTCCAGATTGGTAGAGCAATCCACCAAACTGATTATAAATTTGATATTTTAAAAAATATTTTATGCTATAAAAGATTGCATCAATTTACTGAGCTCAATTTATTTTTTAAAAAATGAAGTATATGCTGATTTTTAAGGAAAAAAGCCCCAACTTTCCCTTTGACATATCAGGAAAGGACCTGATATGGGAAGTTTGTTTCTGTTGGGACGAGCATTGTTGCGAACTTGCTTTCTAGCTGTCAAAAACTTAGGGAGATTCAATCTAGCTCTTTCTTTGTGTAATGCACAAAACAGATGATCGTGCTTGCATGCTTATGGCAAGATGTCCTGTATACCAAAAAGGAAGTTAGCTTTTTATTACACAGCTTAGGGATAAAAACTTTTACTTAGGTATTAATCAAAGAGGAAGAAAAGTTCTTCATTTGAATTATGATTTCAATTATGTTAATTTAGGAATATTTGAGCAATTCAGGACAATCCTCTGAAGTTATTATACCATATACTTATTTCCTTATACAATTTTGAAATAGGAACAGTTTACGCTTTTCCTGATGCTTTTCATGTAACAGCCCCAACATATGAACTGAACTTCCATTAAGCTTCCTAAGGTTTCTTGGAGTATGCATGTGATATGATACTTTTGCCAGATATAGCTGGATCCAAACTTGGTCTGGAGATGAACATTTTTCCCAGACTATCTGAGACCAGCTGCTGAGTCCTGTATCTTCTCTTCTCCCAGCAAGGCAAGCCGGGGTTACACAGATGGTATTTTCATGTCAGTGCAGATCAAGCTGAGCATTAACCTCATGGGATGGACCAAAATCAATCTTCAGGGCTGCCTGTATTTGGTGGGAGAGGAATGCATATTTTCTTTTCAGAAAGTGGCATGCCAAATACAGATATCAAAAGATCCTATTCCCTACACTCCAACATTTCCTATACTGTTTTTTTAAACAATTAATGATGTATTTTAACCCAGACATCTGACCTTCAATGAAGCACAGCCTCACCATGACACTCCTCCACTTTGATGCCTCATCAACCTTTGGAAAGTTGGGTTTACAGCAGCTCCTGTTAGAGCCAGGGCAGGTAGCCAAGATCCATGAGGAGCAGAAAGAAACCTTCCATGTTCCTCCCCGCTACTGGAATGAGTCTGATTCTTCAGCCGTAAAGTCTTCTCAGTTCCTACAATCTTTCTTAAGTCTTCTAGATGTACCTGAGAACTGAACAGGGGAGAGAGACCTTTGCTAGACAAATGCTTCACCAGCTGGAGAAACAATAGCTCTAGCTCCGTAAAGTTAAAGCTTTGAGATGGTGGCAGTGATCTCTTGTTCCATAGACATATTTTTCCAGGATTAATCATTTCCACCCTTAAAAGCTTTGGTTTAGCTTTGGCTTGGGCTATATTATGCCATTGTTCCATTAGACAGCTACAGGATGTGTGTACCTACATGAACCTTCTGTGGAAAGCTCTCGTAGGAGCTGCATTTTTCACACGGGAGAGATGAGAAACTGCATACCTAAGACATGTCCATCTTACAGAGGCAGTCTGTGTTATTTATCTCTTCCTTGTACTCAATTTAGTTTTCTTAAGGTCCACCATGTACCTCCTCTGTTCATTCTTTGTGTTTGGAAGACCTGGATACCAGATACAATTGTGTTTGTGGATGAGGTTGTGTTTGATGATTTTGCTGATGCCCAAGTATTATCTTTAAATCTTATGAGCACAGGAAATGGACTGATCTCAAACAGCACAACATTGTGTGAGTGGCACAATATTGGCTTTACTGACCCAGATTCTTAATGCTAAACGTCAGTGGAAATCTGCCAGGTACATGTCCTAGCTGGCTATATCAAAGCAATAAGAATAACAAATGTATTGACAGTGATGCATAGAGTAGAGAGGAAAAAGTAGAGAGTGCTTGTCTAGTTTAGCTCCTGCTTATATCCATTTGCTTATATAACTCTTTCTTCTCATTATTCACTCCAGTCACCTGTTTTTCCATAAATTTCCAAAAAGTGAGCTGTTTGAGGTAATCTTTCAATAAGTTTCCAATAAAAATTGCTGAAGTCCTTAGAATTAAAGAAAAGTTTTTCATTTCATCTGGAAATAAATTCTATTTCTTTTTTTAGAGCTAGCTTGTGTCCTTTGTCGAAATAAGCTATTTTTGGTTTTGTTTGCTTCCAGTTGACTTGAAGTTTTTCTTTTGGACTACTTGTTTCCATTTGAACAGCAACATTTCCAAGTCAATTATCTGTGTAGTTCAACCTGGGACTGCCTATGAAGCTATCTGAGTTTTCTGTTACACTGCTCTTATACGGTAGTCAAAAATTACTGAAAACATCATTGTATTATCTTGTAAATCAATGGTATATTATGCCTTACATTGTGTACAGAAGGTGTGGTAGAACTAGGGGAGGTACCCTGCACAGAGAGACTAAACAACCTAAGATTTTTCAGCTTAAAATAAAACACATTCAGAGGATGTGGGACACGTACAAGTCATGGATGCTTGAGAGAATATAAACAGAGAGTTCACTGTTTCTCACGACAGAGGAATATGGGGAATCCAGTGGTGCTATTAAGCAACAGGTTTAAAAGAAAGGGAAATATTTCTTCTATACCAACCACAATCTCATTTTGTAACACACTATGCTGTGGAGGCCAAAGTTTAAGGAGGATCAGTAAGAAATTAGACTTTCCTGTGGTTTGATAAGTTTGAAACAAAATTGAAATAAATGGCAAAGGGAGATGGGCAGTTCTTCCCTGTTGTTTCCTCCCAGCTGTTTTGACTTCACAAACAGGAGCTGGCTTGGGAATATTGATTCAACAGACTGACCAGGACATGTGCTGGTCCTACCTGGCCAGGGACACTGCTTCCTTCTGACACTGGGCAGCCCAGTGTCAGCAGCCTGCTTTTCAGATGTCAGAGAGGGAAATCAGTGACTGGGAGATGCATGTGTGGTTGCATGCTGTGCAGAAGCACTTTACACGCATGTGATGATCATTAAGTGCATCATAAGTTTTGCAGTAATAAGGGAAAAGAAATGCCAGAGAAAAGTAGCATGTTGTTTGCTATGTTTGCACAATGTTTGCCTAGAGATGCAAAATAAATGTCTAATTATTGGCATGGGAAAGAAGGAATCATCATGCACAATCTCTATGAGAGTGCTCAAAGGCTATCTCACTTTTTATTATTTGAATTAGAGCTACTCAGAAAAGACTATCTGAAGGGAGCTGGTGCACAACGAGGAATGCTGAAGCTCATATACATATTTTCATATAATATTTTAACAATTCCAATGTGGTACATGAACCTGTGATAGAAGTGGAAAGCAAAACAGTGAGAATGTGACCATCGTGTATTTCATAGTTTATAAATTAATTTTGTTTCTTTTTTTCCTTTTTTTTTTTTCTAATTGGCATATCTTCCTTTCAAGAAATTGATTTTTCAGTTCAAAGCAACATTCAAAGGGAAACGAAAGAAGAAACTGAAGACATTTTGAACCCATTTACATACTTCTAAAGAATTAATCCACTTTTTCAGAGAAAATGAGAGACAAGTATTTACATTTACTTACCTCAAAAGAAGCTGTGAAAAAATTAACACTTTCATCCAATTTTACTTATGCCAGTATTTCTTTTTTTGCTGCAAGATGTCAGCACTTTTTTTACCTCTGTCTTGTAGGACACACATATCTGGGATTTGCAGGTAATTGCATGAAATATGTAGGTGTGTACTTAGTATACTTACAGCTACTTGATTTGGGAGTTGACATTTCCTTGCTCTTTGACCACAAGAACATTTTGAATTATTAAAACCTAACGATTTCAGTTTTGCAGCACTGATATTCTTACCTTTGCATGAGCAATGGACTTTACGTAAACCCTGTAACATTGCCAAACAGCCTGTAATATGCAGTCATTTCTAGTTCATTTAAGGTTCAGAAATGAAGTCTCCTTCATGCTAACAGTAGATCTAGTGCAGTTGTTGGTATAAAATCACAAAATCACAGAATCACAGAATGTTAGGGATTGGAAGGGACTTCGAAAGATCATCTAGTCCAATCCCCCCGCCAGAGCAGGATCACCCAGATCAGGTCACACAGGAACACATCCAG
>VYZX01004331.1:24133-64418 GCA_013401335.1 Brachypteracias leptosomus
AGACTCTGCCCCATTGACAACTACTCTCTGGCTTCTATCCTGCAGCCAGTTCACAATCCACCTCACTACCTGATCATACATGTCATAATATGATGCTCACCTTGGATGAAGGAATGGATATCAATCTGAAACTACTTCTGCTGGTTGCTCAGGCTGAAACCTACCATGTGAAAATGCATTTGTTTGTTTGTCTAAAAAGATTTAGGATTGCACATCATCTTTATCTATGGTAAATATTTTGTTATATACAGTATACTAATTACTGTTGAACTGAAGTGTTTTTCTAGCCCCAGTGGCATAATGGAAATTATACTTCGAACTGCATAATATTCTTGGAAAGGGAATATAAACTTAGCAAAGAACATAATCATTTTGCTATAATGATAACGTACCTATTTACATAATGATAATGTACATATTTACTGCCAAGCATGTTTGTTCTGCATTAGTGTTCATAGCGTGGCAGGGAGAATTGCAAAATGGAACTTCGATTTGTGTTTGGTGGCTGTTGCTTGCAGGGGAGTGAAGAAGGGAGAGTAGGCGATGGGGTGGTTTTGAGAAAAAAAAAAAAGGAGTAAGTCTGTGTGCTAGGCTTGCATTGTGTACGAGATCAGATCTGCCCATGCCCATTTGCTTTCCTTTCTTCTTTTTTCTGAGGGACCTTGTCTGTTAAGTAAGTGAAAATCCTTTGTGAGATTCCTGGCAGCATGCATCAAAAAGATGCTAAAAGTCTATGTTAGCTGTGTGCTCTCTCTTTGAACACATTCTCAAGTAATGCCACTGTTGGAATCATTTAATCTGAGAGATGAAAAAAACAAATCTACATTTTTGGTTTCATTTCAAAACCTGTAAATCTCTGTATGTATCTAAAGAAATGGGAAATCTTACACTTGGAGGAGACAGAAAAAAAAAAAGTTAGGAGACACTATCTGGTGAGCTATCATATGTTTTCTGAACTTTTTGTAATAGGAAGAAGTCTCTAAAGAGCCCTTTTCTTCACTTCTCTAACAAAGGCATGTCCCAGTTTATTAAAAAATCATACACAACAATGCTGCCTGCCAGTTTTTATAGCCCTAATGAAAATTTGGTCCAGAGCACAAAAAATATCTGGAAAAATGCCTGAAATTTCCCTGTCGCAGATGTTTCAACAGAAGGTGCTTGCATGCCATTCGTTAATGTAACGCCATACGGGACTCGGTATGACCACTGCAATAACCAGTAAGTAACACACGCAGTGTGCGCATCACTGCGCCAAATTTTCCGTCTGTTGTGTGGGGCTTGTATCCTGTGGATTGAGACATACCTTGATGAAACTGTATTGTCATTGAATGATAATATTTGTGGATCACTCTGCTAGAAAACATCCTATCAAGAATGTGGGAGGTCTGTGTAAAGAGTTGGTGCAGCTCATTGGCATTGCAGTCAGTTTAGAAGGATGGGAATGTTAGTATTTATGCCCCTTTTTTAGCCTGTCTTTCAGATGCCAATTTACAGAAGCAGCACTCTAGATATTAAAGCACTTTCTCTTTGAGAGAGGCTGTTGAATTTTAATCTCAGGCATTATGCAATTAAAAGGGGCATGTGAAATACAGTAATTATCGATACAGTGGAAAAAATTACACAGACAAAACATTCTCTTGGGATAATTATTTTTTATTTTCTAAGTTTAAAAGAGGAATGAACTGAAAGCAAAAAGGAAATAAAAGAATCCTGACGTACACTGTACTTCATCAACTCCAGTTTAGTATCCTGAAAGGCAGAGAAGCTCTTAAATAACCAACTATAAACATTTCCGTGTGAACACAGATGAATATTGTCTTCCCTCTCGGGAGGGAAGCTATGGAGTATATTGCTTAGATTTGTGTATGTCTGAGGGAGGTGACATGGACTTTCCTACTAGTAGAGGTGGGAGCTGTGTGTACAAATCATCCATGCTGTGGTGAGGATGTATATGAGTGCTTCTCATGGACCAAAACAACAACCTTAGAAACACTTCTGCAAGAGTTAAATCTGCTCATGACAAAGGGTTTGAAAAGATTTTATGATTTTTCATGTTCTTTGTCTCTGTTCAGCAGTAGGATTTCCTGAACAGTTCGCCATCCCTCTTGTACAAAAATGAACAAACCAGGAAAAAGTGCTGAGTTTCACTTGTCCAGAATTTGATTTTGGGTTCCAGGTTGAGCAAGGGCCAAGACTGAACAGAAATAAGGCTTTTCCCATTGGCTAGGAGAATTATAAAGCTACCACCATGTTTTATTAACCACGTTTCTAGGAGATTTCATTCACTTCTGAAATGAATCTGAAAGATCTTTATGGGTTTGACTCAAGAAAAATCACTGAGAAAAATTCAGAGCCTGGATTGTGAAGCTATATCCAGAGGATTTGAGATTACACTTCATATGGAAGGCAAGGCTTTGCTCTGTAGTCATCCTACAAAACATTATCCCACTCTAGTAAATCCAGGTAGGCTATTTATGCACTTCTTTTCTAAGATATAAGTAAATATAAATGTTTCTAAGAACATGTAAACCATCATGAGAAGAATTAGAAGTGATATCTCCAGACAACTGGAGATTATTATATCATAATAAAGATTGTATATTTTGTTTGCTAAACACTATTTACAGGGCAGTGCTACTGTTTTTCCTTTTTTTTTTTCCATTCCTTTTTTTTAATATGCTTTCATATATAATTTTTCATTCCTATTTCAAACCTTAGACTTTCAGGTTAGATCTCTGCCAGTGGGCTTTCATGATATTACAGATTCAGGAGAATTCCCAGGACATTCATATTCAGGAGAGCAATCTATCTTTAACTATCGCATAGCCAAGTGCACAGTTGGGTTTGCTGCTGCTGCCAGGGAAGAAAGAGTTGGGGTGCATCTGGCTTTGGCTCCTAGTGGAGTCATCAGCTGCCCCTGCTGTGATCTCAGCAGCAGAAAGGACCAAGCAGCCTAACTCTCTGATGCTGGTCTCCATTCCAGTTTGACTCTTCTGAACCATTCTTCCTGTGACAGGAGTGCTCTGGCCCTTCTCAAGTTTGTGCCATACAAATGCTGAAAGACCTTGAGTTTGCCCTGCCATTGAAGATGAGGTTTTCAGAGTTTAGGCACATCAAATGCACAGAGCGTTCCTGGGACTTCTCCACAAACATTACATAAAAGCCAACATAATCTCTCATCACATGGACAGTTTGCCTAATGTCATCTCAGAAACAATGGGCAAGTAAGGCACAGAGAATTGTCTCCAAAGCCTTTGCAAACTGAGCCTCTAGAAACTTGCAAACAAAATGTAATTGTATGGATGGAAAAAATATAATTACCCAACCTTTCCTTTGATCTGGGAAGAAACCAGTATTATTAGAATGGATTAACTGCAGTAAGTCAATGGTATCTCTTGGCTATATAATCATTATTATCTACTTTTCCTGGATATAGAACTGATCGAATTTGCAAATCAAATTTCCCTGCACTGTAGAAACTTTTTTCTGGAAGTTAAAGTACATGGTTATTACAGAATTTCTCTAAGGGAAAAGTATGGGGAGGTGGAGCAGGAGGAGGAAGAGAGAAGAAAAGAATAAGAAGTACCTTGATTAATGCCCACCAGGCTGAATCATGCTGTGAGCGTTGTGTTCTAGCCTGGTGTCTCAGAAAAGAGGTGTGCTGTTTTTTCCTCTAAACATGTATTTATTAGTAATTTGTTTTGCTTTTTGTAAGATTTCTTGCTTTTGCAAGAGCACACCTGCTCTATTTCCTTGCTGCCTTCAGCAGGCAGCCTTCTTTTTATATTGCCTCCTGAAGTACATAATTTTTCCAGGTGTTTTAATGAACTTGGACAGCATTAAGGGATCAGAGAAATAAGAACTGGAAATTACATACACACCCCCTCTCCAGGAATTGCTTGTCAAGCAGGTTGGTATCCCTACCCAAAACTGCAGAGTCACTACAGGCACCCTCAGCTTCTGATGCTGTTTGCAAGTAAAGTGTTTGGGGACCTGGAAATGATCCTATACAGGATTGAGTCTCCTTTGTGGCAGAATATGTATACCCCAAAGTGGTATATCTTTCAAGTACCACAGTGGGAAAGGGCTGTTGCAGGAGCCCTGACTGACCTGACTGCACAGGAGTGTAAGTGACCAGGATGCCCTTGCCCTTTGGGGGCTGGCAGCTATCGTGGATGCCCTTGTGGATGTACTTCAGAGGATAACTCTGAATCCATTCTATGAGGACAAGCCTGGGAGGTTTTCACAATGATCCTTCTTTCTTCCCTTCCTTCTGTCATGGCTGGTCTCTGTGGTGTGACCCATAAGGAAAAAGTAAACAAGCAAAATCATCACATAAAGTATGACATTTCCAACCTGGCTGAGAAAAAAAGGATCCAGACACCTACCTACCATCACTTTGCAAGATTTCCAGCAAAATCCTTCTGTGGCCAGAGATATTAAGGTCACACACTAAACCAAGGTCCTTGCTCTTCTCTTGTGTGTGTTACAGAGCTTGAGAATATTTCTGACTTGTTACTCGCTTTTCTCTTTGGAGTTAACTCCCCACTCCCCCAGCTCTCTTCCACTCACTTGCATTTTTTGATTATCTTGCTCAACTTTTAATTGTGATAAGGTAGTGCAGTTCTCAAGGTGTTCCTTACTGTGTAGTTAGACTATGCTTTTTCTAGGGGAGTGAGTCTCCTAAATCCTCTGTGCATTTCTTTACTGCCTGTGTGCTGCTGCTATGTAGATCTGCTTGGATGTTTCTCATTGGAATTGTCCTAAGTGGAGTCTTTTGCCCAAACTTGGTATGCATTTATGTATGTGTGAGAAAGTAAGACAAAGAGAGAGCAAGGGAGGATTGGTTTCATTCATTAACCCTGAGACGGCTGTTAGGTTTGCAAAGTCATAGGCCAGTCATGTCACTGTTAATCAACAACAACAAAAATATTTGCACTGTGGCGGCAGTTTTCTCAAATACACTGCACTGTAGCAAAATCCCCATGAGTTATTTTGACACATCAAAATGTATTTGCTGAAAGACCATTTTGTTTATAAGAACTACCATATACATACTGCATATTTCCAGTTTTACAGGACACTCATCTTCAAGAGCATGTAAAGAATCTCATCCATCTCTTTGCTCGCACAATACTGTTCCTTTTAGGGTAATCAATAGTGTCCTGTACATTTTTACGGCATTCAAGATATGATGCTTTTTTGCTATTTATTATGTAATGAGATGAGAACATTTGGAGATTTTTATTCTATTTCATCTACCCTTCACTGAAAAATGTCCACAAAGAATTGTTTTTGTGCCTGTATTTTGCCTACTTCATTCTCTGCACCCAAAAAGATTTTTTTTAGAACTCCACATCATAGCTCAGAACTTCCATCTGCAAGAATGTCGTATATTTCTACATACAGGTGGCCAACATTTCTAATTTAATTCCAGCCAAACTAAACATCTGAAGCTGTTATTCTTGGAAAATAGTCTAGAATGCAAAGGTTTTACATTTTGGACAAGAAATGACTGGCAAGGAAACAGGATAGCAAAAATAAAATCAGTTTTACCTTGTCAAACCACCAAAACCACTCTAGATCAGTACTGCTCATCCTTGTTTTGATTCTGTGTAAGGCAGTGGTAGAATCCTACTGATATTGGTTATTATAAAATGGCCTTACAGATCAAGCAGATCATTCAGAATAGCTGATAATTATGTCATAACAAATCATGTAATCAATTGTCATTATCCTATATCTGTATTTTCCTTCCACTAGATCATTTTATACAATTTCTATTCTGTAGCTTCATTTCTGAGCATCTTGCTTCAAGCAGACACTCTCTGGGAAGAGACTAGATCCAAAACCTTAGAAAGCACAATTTTGAAGCCATCTTCCGGAAATCCTCCTGAAATGTCTCCTTTATTGCTCAAATGTGTACATATAAGGTAGAAATATGAACAAGTTCTAGCCCATAGATTAGTAAACAAGGATAATAAAAATGCTGTTTAAGAACAAGAAAAGTTTTGGAGGTTGTATGTGCTGTGAAGAAACAGTCAAGAGTTTTTGTTTGGTTTTCCAGGTGGTGTTGCCTATCTTATCTGGCAGTATTTACGTTATCATCTGACTGTTTCAGGATTGGGAGGGAGGAGAGCTAAACTGCTTTCATTTGGCTTTTCAAACATACTGTAATGCAGCATGTACAACTACACAACGTATTTGCCCCATCTGTATATTGTATTCCAACTTGCTGGCTAATGAATGGTATATAACACATGCCATTTCACAGTTAAAAAATAATAGGAAAATTACAGTTGTTTAAGAAATTTGTGCACAAATTCTGGATTTCTAGATCTAATGAAAGACTGTACAGCTATGTAAGCAACTCAAATATTTTAAGAAGTTTAATACTGTTTCTTTGATTTTTAGAGCTGTAACTTACCAAGCCTTCATTTATTTGGATAATTTACTCTTCACTATAAAGAACAGTTGATTTTGCATGTGAGATTAGAGATGTGAGTTATGTTCCACTGGAAAGAAACCTTAAGGCTATCATGTTCAAGGTCTTTGTGTTGCAAGCCACCGATGGACCATATGAGTGAGTGTTCTCTGTGCTCTTCTTCTTTACCTTCTTGAGGTACTCAGCCACCAATTACCAGAGAGATCTTTCCTGTGTATATGCATTAACACTTCCACTGCTGAAAACATGATAATGTCCTCATACCATACTTATCTCTTCTTTCTGTTGTTGTTTTTCTTCAGTATCGTCTTGTTAGCTCATAGTCATCCTGTGACTGACGGACATCGCCAAGTCCATCTCTTCTGTCACCTTCTGCCGGTGACTTTATATGTCCTAGCAAGCACCTGTGCAAACCTGTTGGTTGTAGCTATGTGCATACCTCCCTTCATCCAGCATCAGAGCTCACTGACCTTAACCCACCATTTAACTCTGTGTCTGTATCCTAAAGGAGCACTAAATGAGATATAATGAAATATCATCTGCCCTTATATAAAAATGGAGAGTGAGCCTTTCTTGAAGAGGTAGACAAGGTGTACTTTGCTTAACTCCTGAGGAGTGCTGTACCATAAATGACAATGTTTACCAGTGGAAACCGGCCACCCAGCACTGGCAGTGTCCCAAACTGTTCCTGCTCCAACCAGCCACATGCCTTACTTGTCACTGACGGATTCACGGTGTGTGTGCGGTGGATGACTAGTGGTGGCTTTGTGTTGCCAGGGCACGATGCCACAGAGCTGCATTTCCCCTCCACATGGCCTCCATTTGCCTTTTTCCGCATGATTATCACCCATCTGTTGCCCTCTGCCACATGTAGGAGGGCAGCAGATGGGCCAGGAAACTAGAACACGGGAAAGCAAGTTCATTGGGGAGGGAAGGAGAGAAAGCGTAAGGTCAGAAGAGGGAACCTCATACTAGCTCCAGGCAAAGGAGCCCTCCATGAGTGGGTAACTCATCACCCACAGAAACCCCAGAAAGAGCAATTAGGCAAAAAGAGCACCAGTCAGAAGGAAATATTTTTACTGTCTGGGAAGATTTAGGAAGTTTTGTTTAAAGCTGTCAGTCTGATTATTTATTCTTCCTGACAAAGAAAATACTTTCTCTTACTAAGCCATGATTTTATACAAAATCAGGCAAGAAATTGGTGCTTTTTGTTTCTCACCTGCAGAACAATCAGTTTCATTCCCTTTGTTGACTTACTTATAAGGAGTATGGTATTCATTTACCTACATAATACATCAGTGCAAACCCATAGTGTAAGACATATGTAAAAAACCCATCTCTCCCAGTCTCCAGCTGTTGTTCTTTAACATAAAGGGTACACGATGTGGCGCAGAGACCAGGGTGATCTCTTACAAAGCTATCACAGTGCCCTCAGCATTTGAAGTCTCTCTAATAGATTGGTAAGGGAAACAGAAGAGCCAGATTAAGTAAGTCTTTCCTAACTAATGCTGTCTTTATCTGCAGGAAGAGATCAATAATGTTTCACAAATGCATGTTACCTATGTAATGGAGGTCTTATGTGTACTAACCAAGCTATGTTTCTTCAGCAGTAATCCTCCTGGATCCTCATCCTCAAATGCCTGTTCACATTCCTATTTCTTATAAACATCCTCTTCAAAAAGTGTGTAGGCTTTCCGGTTTTTTATTTGTTTATTTTTAACTGACAATATAAAGAATTACTTTGAAGTAATTGATGTTTTTAGCAGGGGCAACTTGTGAATCTGTATTCCTTTTATTTGTAGTTGTCAGTGTCATTCTATTTGATTCCAGTGAGAAATTAAAGTTTATGCTCTGAGATCTGCTGATGTTATATTCTGATTAAATGATTATTTCAATGTCCCTCCAGCATCAGGTAGAAATAATCTATGCAACTCCCCTATCCCCTCAGAAAGAAGTCTCAGGAAATTTTTCTATGAGAACATGCAAACACTGTGCTCATTTTTGCCTTCACCTCTTTCACCTACCCAGTTAAAATGCAGATTGGGGTGCAAAAAAATGCTGTCTTTGAACAGTATTTCTGAGTTTTCTTCCTAATTACCATGATTTCTCAAATGCTAGAATTTCCAATACTCTGTGGAGCTGAGTGTCAATGGTTTGTGAATAGGTATTTAGTGTATGCAGTGTTTCAGAGAATCGAGTCCTCAGTCAAAAGAAAGTAAAGGCAAGGGGAATTTTGAATTATATTGAAGGGAAACTTAAGATACAGGTGGCAGGAGTCTAATGAGGAAAAATAAAGTACTGTTCAATGGAAGAAAAGAAGCCACAATTTTAATGTTTGGAAGCATCCAATTAAAATTAGTGATATTTTCTTGAATGGTTGTGTGTATGCGTGTGTGATATTTGTAATCAACATTGATTAATACCTAATATTTACTTGTGATTAAGGGCTGAGGATGTGAGGCCTTCAATATTGCACAGGATCATGCATCTTCAGGTGCAAATGAACTGCATGCTACCTTCAAATAATATAATGTGCTAAACTCAAAGTTTTCCCCGATTTACTCCTACAAGAAGTTTGGCAACAAGCTCTGTTCATTTGTGAATAGCAGTAACCGTAGTGGAGTGGAGAGAGGAACAAAGGGAAAGTCCTACATGCAAGAGTAAGAGCCTCATCTTTCATACCCTGAATTTGGCAGAACAGGAACTTGAGTTTGAGTCTTCCTTGTTCATGGCTAGTGGAAACCCAGCCTGCCACCTCCTCCCAGAAAGCCCAGGTAGGAGCCAAAAAGAACATTTTCAGTGAGGCTTCATTATCAAATGTGTTGGTATTGGACCCGCAGGCTCCAGGCATAAGAGGTAGAAAAAGACATAAAGCAAATAGCAGCAGTCAGCTGGGCAGGGAGCCCCATTTCTGGTCTGGGATCACTGCAACTTGTTGATACAAGCCATTTTTATAATGTCTTTGAAAAGGTTGGGTTTTTTCTCACCCTGTTACACTGAAAAAAAAAAAAAGAAACTCTGAAGGCTGTGAAAAAGTGGAACTGCTGTACCTCTGCTCAGCTGCTCAAGTGATTTCTGGATCTCATAGAAAGCCATGTTTCAGGCCATTTTACCACCCAAACCTCTGCAGTAACAAGAAAGTGCCCTGTCTCTAATCAGTGCTATGATGCAAAAGAGAAATCTCGGGCTCCTTCCCATGCTCTGTAGTTAACAGAAATCTGTTCAGATGTTTGAATTTCCATGCAAATAACCCCCTCAGCTGCAATAGTCAAAAGAGTGGAAAAACCAGGAGACTCTTTGGAGAGTTAACACCCAGGCCCTGTGAACATGAAGATGATTATTTTCCTCTACAAGGCTTTTTTACATGTGATAAGCTTGGCATGTTGCCTTCGTTAAGTGTCAAGCCCTGAATGTTTTTAGTTTTGCCCTGGTGGTCCAAAGGAGTTACTGGAATACTTGTTGGATCTGTTTTATATCACTTTGTGCACTGATAGTGACATTGAAAAGAACCAGGTAGAGGAGTGGAAGGGGGATCTGGATTTTCTCTTGTTCAATTCTGATAGCAGTCTCCCTGTCTGTCCAGGCAGCCCTACAGCTTCCTTTAGTCTTTCTTTGGCTCTTGGACTGTGCTTTTTGCATTATTACATTGTAATCTCTTCTAGCTTTTTTTTTCCCCCCTTCTTGATCCCAACGGAGAGTTGTCAAAACTCCTTATCTGTTGATGAATGAAAGGAATTTTTGTCTCCGCTGCCTGGAACTGGTTAATGCAATTCTGGACAATACTGCTGGGTCACTGAGTCAAGCGAACAGCAAAAGTTTAAATACATAGAAAGATTTTGTTTGGTGTCAGTTTGTATCGTCATCTGCAGACATTTTCTGCCATGCAAGGAAGTGAAAAAGACAAGACTGAAGGCAGTTGTAAAGAGTTTCTGGAATTGAAGAATAAACATTACCAAATTCTGCAACTTAAATGTTGGCAGTGGGAATCCAAATAGAAATGCTTTAACATTTGCACTAAAAGGCATTTTCATTCT
Organism: Brachypteracias leptosomus; assembly: GCA_013401335.1. Classification (NCBI taxonomy): domain Eukaryota; kingdom Metazoa; phylum Chordata; class Aves; order Coraciiformes; family Brachypteraciidae; genus Brachypteracias; species Brachypteracias leptosomus. The sequence goes on from VYZX01004331.1 coordinate 34,613, forward strand.
GTTGTTGGAACACTTTTTCTCATTATTGTTCATTAGAATCTGATGCTAATCATATTGTTGTATGTCTGGTGTGAGAAATGGTACTTCTGGACAAATCCTGCTTATCTGAGTAAAGACAATAGACATTGTCCATGAATATAAGCCTGATTAACAGCTATGCCCTTTTGGCAGTGGCCCAATTCTATAAGGTTCAGTGGGTTCAACTTCCATTGAAATGATACCTTGCAGAACTGAAATTTAAAGGAATCAGGAAATACTTAAAAACTCTGAAACCTAAAGCACAAGTTCACTTCTATTTTCAACATTTTTTGTAAGTTACAGTGCTGAGAACAATCTTGGCCCTGCATTTGTTGAAGTCAGTGGGAAATGTGCTGTTGACTTCAGGGAGCACGAGGCCAAGCTCTACCTGATTGTTATAGACACAGTTCTGCTGCCTCCTAATCCTAGAGTGACAGCTCTGTTTGGGACAGAAAAATCTTTGTTGAAGAGCTAGATAAAATGCATATGTCTATGACTCCTGAACTCTCCATAGTTTATTGCTGTATCCATTATTAATAATGATTACTCATAGATTTTTGTGTTGATAACACTTCCATATGACCATATGTAGTCATAGAAAAAATTCATTTATTTGTGCAGGAATGTACATTACCCCAAGTAGAAGCTTTTCCTCAACATTTGCACGAACAAAGCTCTGCCTGGATAGACACAAACAACAGACAACTGGCAAGCAAGAATTCCTTTGACTGGAAAGTCTTGGCTTGAAGCTTGAGCCAGACTCCTGGAAGCCAACAGGAGTCATCCCATGGATCGCAATGAGCTTTGTATCATGCCCTTTATTCATAACAGTGTTTGCAAATCATCTTTTGCAGTATTCACCCAGCTGAAATCATACTGCAAGCATATTCATATGGTATATTCACATAAATATGTGCTGTGATTCATAAACAAATTAGATTTGCATCTGTCGGCTATGGCTGGGGAAACGACAATAAAGAAAATAACAAAACAGAGAGGAAAGGGAGAAAAAATCGACTGTTTGCGACAGTGAAAGGAAGAAACTCAACTACATTTCTTTTTCATCCCAGGTATCAGGTAGCAAATGTTTGAAAGGTTCCTTTGGCCTTTCAAGAGAGTTCTACGCAGAACAAACTGTTTAATTCCTGTAGACTAAAAAAGCCATTGTTTATTTCAGACCATCTCAGGAAAATGTTTCAATAGTAACTCTTGTGCTTCCAGTCCCATCTCTGCTTTTCCAGAATGCCCTTTTTATATATCTGAAATTGAGCTTGATAAGCCAACATGAATGACAATGGGATCCCACCCCAAATTTAAGATTCTCTGGTGACAGTTGTGGTATTGCAGTAAATAATTGCTCATGAAGAAAAAGAAAATGCTTTCTTTAGTGTATGCACATGTATATACACAGTCTGGAAAGGGCAATTTTAACTTGAAGACAATATTTTTTACTTCTGTTGCCTTAGGAGAATGTCAGTATTTGTTTTTATTAATTCTCTTTGCAACACTTTTCTCTTAGCTGAGAAAATGACCTCTCAGCTGATTCTGCCACCACTGGTTTATGAAAAAGTGGCAGTAGATGGGATTAAAGAAACACCTACTAAATCGTCCTTCTAGGTATGTCAGGGCTTGTAGGGGACCAGGCAAGATCCTTGTCATCCACCCACCCAGGCAGAGTATGTCACTGCAATCCACTGAGCTGGCTTACGTACAGTGTCGTAGTGTTGTTTCTTCCCAAGCCATGAGCTGTACTTTGAAATGTGTTAAATATTTTCCCTTGTTCTTGTTCTGAATCCTGTCCCCTCTGCACAGACTATCTATAAAAGCAGGAATCAGCATTCTCAAAGCAGGCTAATTATTTTGGATGCCCAATTAAAGACAATTTAAATGGATCTAAATTTCAGAAGGTGTTAAAACATGGGAAGTCAGGACATATTAAGACATCTTGGTTTAGTTTTCCAATCTTCATTTCTGAAAATTATATTCCAGATTTATATAAACCCTTGACCACAAGGACAGAAGAAACCTTCACTGTAATACAGATTCTCATGACACAGTCAGAATCTATGTAAAATCTCATGACGCCCGTCTTTGGAAATACATGAGTTGTTCATAAAAGCACATATCTGGAAAGTTTCAAACTATAGAATCATGCAGACTTTGTGCAGCTGAGCACTCATAATCAGTTATAGCACAAAAAGCAGACAGGTCCTTATTAGTTTCCATATAATTTTTTATTTCTCTCCAAATATCAATGTTATATTGACTGTTAATCTGAAAAACTTCATTTAATGTCAGCTTGCTCACAGTTATGAAAATTCAGGTAATGTATTCCTGCTACTAATTGTATTTGAGAAAGTGTTATTAATTTCATATATCAAGTTCGTAGTGGCCATCTGTTCCCTCCGAACTGCTGCGTCTCCCTCCATCTGCCCTGTTTTTCTTCTGCTAATCGGGTGGCAAGGGCTCAGATGATTGGGAAGTTTCACTCTGACTTTTGATTTGTCACTCATCATCAAGCCAGCTGTGCATTTTTAAACAGACTCTTGCAACGGGTGGTGCTGAATTTAAATCTTACTGTCTGATTTTTTTTTTAAATAAAACTTTTTTATAAAAAAAAAATCAAAAAGAAGACAGATTGTATTTTCTACAGTGTAAAATGTGCTTTGCTGCCACTAATTTGGCTGCATCTGCACTCTCATGAATATAGATGAAGGTACATGTCCAGGATATTATTAGGGACTGTGGAGAGTGGGGAAGAATTTCAAGTGTGGTAAGACACCACAAGTTTCTAGCATTCAGAGTAGTGAGCAAGCACATGCAATGCTTCTGGCTTCAGCTGATGCTCCAATGAAGTTACGATGTTAGTGCAGACCTAAGAACAGATATGAATAGCAGCAAATGTTCATACGTCTAAGTGGGGAAAATTATTAAAGAAAGGTAGAATGGTCTTTAAAAGCTTTTTCATCCTTTCTTCCCCCTGACTCCAGCCACAACAATTAAGCCTTACTGCTGATCACTGTAAAATTTCCAGGATCTGTGTTTCCCATTACTCCGAAATTTCCATTTCTCTGTCATAAGAATGTGGGAATTATCAGACAGAAGCAGGCTTTGAAGTCCTTGTTGGACCCCTAATTCACAGAATACTCCAAGCACTCCTTCCCAGGAGCTGGTTCGTAGCAGGTGTTGGGAACAGGGAGAGTTGAAGAACATCAGAGCAGTCTGAGTCTTGTCTGACTCAGGAAGGTCCCTTTATAATTTCTGGTAGTAAAAGTGTGGTTAAAACTCTCAAACAAGGATTTTATCTCCTTTCCAAAATCCATATTGTCCTTAGCTATAATGATTCTAGATATTTCTGTTATCCATGCAAATGCTCAATTCCTTTTGACTGTTGTTGAAATGATTCAGATCTCAAGTGGAAGATTAAATATTTATGCTTGATACAGAGGGAATATTACAAGAAATGATTGGTTGAAATTAAAGCAGATGAACTTCAAGCTGTACAAGAAAAGGAAATTCCCAGACAATGAGATGTATTAAACAATGGAATAAAATTGTAAAAGATATTATGGAAGCCTCATCACTTGGTCCATGTGAAACAAGGGCTCACAAAACAGCTGAAAACATATGACAGTGGAAATAAGGTGAACAGGCTCCTTCTACATCAGTTTTCTATTGTTCTGCAATCTGATTTAAGAAATCCATAGAGCACAAGGACATTTGTAAGTAGGACATCATAGTACCTGAAGCATATGATGTTGTTTTACAGCTCAGAGGTGAAGTTTGACGGCTTCTCTTTGCAGGGGTTCATGAGAACATTTCCTCTGCTTTGTATTTATGAGAGGTCTGAAATAAAACTCACGTGTGGGATCCTGTTCATGTTAGGCAGAGACAAAAAAGAAAGACTTGCCAAATCTACCACCTATTCTTTGCAGTATATTTTCCACACAGTCATGCTTACCTTGGAGGTTTGGGGCAGTTCTCCAAAGGAACAGGAACATTTTCTGTGCTGAAAAGTATTTGAGTCAAAGCCACTTCTATGTAAAACTACATACAAATTTTATATGTATCTATTGCAATATTAAAAACATTTTACTTTTATTTGATTTTCCCACTTGAACAGTCCCAGAGCTCTGATAACATTTAATCAAAGTTACCATGTTTCACCTTAATCTTAGCCACTGCCAAGAAATACCACAAATATCACCTGATCCTGTTATGAAAATGTAAGTACAAGCCAACCTGCTCTGAAGTTTCAAGAATCTAATCAAACATCTCACTTAATTTGGTAGCTGACAAATTCTACCTGGTTTCTATGGGTGGGAGCAGAAGGGTATAGGAACAGGAGGAGTGTCACAGTGTCCTCTATATAACAGTATTACCGCGATTTTTACAACACTGCATGCATTCTTTCATCTAATTTTAATCATAGCAAATATAGGTTTTGTATGTCATTATAATGCATTGTATTCACATGCATTATATCACAGCATTTGCATGCACAGGTGACTAGCTAAACCTGTTGTTGGTCATTTCCAGGTGGACTTGATATATTTGTGGGTGTAACTGTAGTAACTGTGTGTCACTTTTGGGAACTTTTCCAAACATATGTACCCAAATATATGAACTGGATTGGCTATGTGGGGTGAAACACTATGTATTTGAAAAATGAACCTAGTTACAGCCCAAGCTTTTCAAGTTAGCAAAAACTCTTTTTGAATTTCAAGTCTTGCAAAGAGCTCTGTAAGCTAAAACTGAAACTTAACTCTCTTTTTTCACAGAGCATTGTTATGTTACCAAGGGCTATAAAAAGACATTATTTGGAGAGAAAGTAAAAGGTCATAGCAGAGTAAGAAGCTATATGGTTTCATAATGTTGCATCTTTAATTACCTTGTATTTGTCTATTTGTCAAACTATACAAACTATACAACTTTAAACGCATCATGTAAACAGAAGCATTTCAATGTTGATGCAAAACCATGGAGAAAAGTCATATCATGTTGTTGTTTCCTGACTCATCTACAAATGAGGTCTAATTTGCTCTTGGTCTTGAATTTTTCAAGTTGCAATGTGCCTTTTGTAAGGAATTACATGTGTTTACTTCTGCTGAAGTGAAGGGGACTCCATAATTGCTATTATTAATAGTAGTGACAAAATATTTACCTGGCATCATTACTTTGACTGCAGTCCACATGTGTAATCTCATTCTTCTGTTTATCAAGCAAACAACCCTGAGATAATTAGCACCATAACAAGTAAAATAAAAGCTGGAGTAAGATAAATATTTCTTGTAAAAGATCCTAGCTCATTACAGTTCAGCACAGCTATACCTAGTTGTGCAAAAGAATGAATCTGTCTTTCCAAAAATCCAGTTAGAAGCCACAGATCCAATAATTATACAATATACTTGCACAAGTGAGATGCAAAAGTAAGTAGAAGCAGCTAGTGAAAAACCTTGAGTAGGAATGCTTGTAATAAGATTAGCTGTTACAGAGCATACTAATTCAAATCTTGTGGAAAGTTTCAATATAGGGAGGATGCACAGTGGAGAGACCCACGTGTAAAGCTGTCACAGAAAAGGTAGTTTTGCTTATCACACTTGACTTGGAATCTGCAAAGGAAAGAGTTACAGTACTCATCAAGGCATGTCTGAAGGTGATTTTGATGTAGATGATGCCCAAGAAAAGAAGTTTAAATAATACCAATGTATTTATTTTATTTCCAGGTCACATACCAACCATAGAATTGGTGTAATTGCCCTGGCCAGTTATTCTAAGTGGCACAGTGCTCTAGATGGGATGAGTCCACTGCATCACTGGTCTGCTCTGAGATGGTCTTTGCCTCAGCAGAAAAGGCATGCCAAAATTCTCTCTTGGGATCACAGAAAAATATCCAATGGAACAAGGGTTCAGAAACTTTTCACTGGGAGGAAAAGAAAACTTCCCACAATTAACCAAACTTTTCTAGTTCATCTGTGACTTTTAATTGTTCTTATCTATGATTTTTCACAGTTGAATCCCTGAGGAAGATGATCAAGTGGGGATAGGGACTGGACAACAGCAAGTCATACCCTAACCCTTTCGTAGTCACATGGATAAGAGTCAGAATTTTAAAGAGATATGTCTAAATTCATTGAAGTCAATGAGTATTAGATGTCTAAACACCTTTAAATATCGAGTTTCAAAGGACTAGCCTAGAGATCATTTGTCTGTAAAGAATATGTTTGCCACGGGAATAAGCTGATGTACCCACTAAATGGACTTGATTAATCCAATTCCATGCTTCCCAAAGGAGCATAGCTCTACTTTCTTTTCCGGTGTCTATGGCTGAGGATGGCTCATGAATTTGGCACTGTCAATAGTGCAGCACACGATTTGTAAAATTCCTATATAGAAGAAATCCAGACTCGCAATGACTCTTTCATCACTTTCTTACCAACATACAGTCCAGCTGCCTCTGCTACCATAGACTGTTATATATAACCATGGTAGTAGTTTGAGCCAAAGAGACAACCTGATCAAGGCAAGAGGCCTTTATGAATAATTAGAGCTGTCAGTGGGCTAAACATTCAGGCTCCTCTTATTGAAGTCCACCTGTGAGAAAGAGAATGCACAGTGGCTACAGGGTAAAGACAGAAGCATATGAAGCCTTCATAGAACCTTCTTTATCCTTATTTCACAAGAAAATTAGTCATGAGGAAGAGTTCTCCATTTTCCAGACAGGAATAGTACAACATATGCAAAGTTAAGTTACAGACCAAAGTAATCGTACAGTTTTTGTAACACCAAAAATTGGTATCAAATTGGAGCAGTTAATAATTTATCTTTTCCAAGTCCAGTACTATGCTTTTTCAAATCAATTGTTAAGCTACCATATCAGATCATTGATGGCTAATAATAAAACTTATTTTCCTCTTCTGATATCTTTCCTATCTTTGTGACCAATGAATAAAAAGTTATGTTACGCTTTGGGAATTTATATGTGCATTTGACAATAAGAACACATTTAAGCAAAAAGTCATGTCCCAGAGCTAAAATATCACTATCTCCTCTCTGTGTGCGGAATGGAACAGATTCACCTTCACTGTAACATTGGACTGAATTACATGTTATAGTCCTTGATATGCTTTGACATGACTAATGTGACCCAGCTGGTCTCAGTGGTAGAAAAATGTGAACATAGAATGTGTGGTTTATGAGATACACATATGCGTTGACAACAAAAAATACCCATGGTTGTGTTTGTGTGATTAAACCAAAAATAAAAGTAAGAAGAGAGAAATCCATTAGCTTTCAAGGGTCTGCAAATACACAAGCTGTCACATTTCAGTATTTACATGTATTGAAAGGTAGTGGGTGACTGCGTGTTTATAGACAGTGGGTTTCCAAGTGTACGTGTGTAAACTGTTCCCTCTGTTGTTTAGAGGATGACCATATAGCCAGGTTTTTTTACTGCAGTGTTTAAGCAGGAACCATATGATACTATGTTTTATTTAAAATTGGGCTTGTACCACTGAGGCTGGAAACTTGTATCTTTAGAACAATTTCGTATTGCACAGTGCCACCATATGTTGCCTACTTTAGTGTTTTTAAAGAGATTGCCTACTGCCTAAAGGTAGCATGTCTCAAATTTACAAATCACATATTGCTTGAGGGCAAAAGTGAAACCATTGATTTAAGAGAATGCAATATGCTTAGTTTAAGGGTGTTAATTCAACTCTATCATCCTCCAGCATTCCTTACAGTGAAATATATTTTAGTGCAGGGCAAGGGAAATGAAAAAATCAGAACTACAGGTTCTATAATTGTGCTTCAGTCTTAAAAGGAGAGAAGAAACTGGCTGATTAGCTAGACAGACACATCTAGCATAAGTGTTCTTGGAACCTCTTGAAATGAACACTCTGAATGATGAAGCTGGCCTTTTACATTTCTCATCATTAGCGTAAATGGAAAAGTAGCCACTAGTACCTTGCAACTAATTTAGCAGACAGACTTGTTCTAACATTTGTTCCGAATTACCTCGTGCGTATTTTAAAGGGAAAACTTGTAATTCATTTATATATTTTAATATTTAACTTTCTTAAAAAATTTGGATTGCTCACAGTAATTTAATACATTTCTATTCAATGTCTACCTTCAGATAACTTCTGCAAATTTAGAGATAGAAAAGTTCTAATCCTTCTGTATGTAAGACCATTACTTCATTCTCTACCACTTTATCAATTCTAAATGAAAATATTTCAAATGATGAAACTTCCAGCTTTTTCCTTGAGAAAATATTCCTTACCAAACTAATTCTCCCCAGTTTCAGGGCCTAAAGGTGATAAGCAGCTCTTACAATATTGTCATTATTACTTTATTTGCTATATTTCATTTAATGTACCTGATGGGGAAGACAAAAATTATAATTGGAGTCCCATCATAGCACAGTGAGTCATAACAAAGATGAGTCTCTGTCTCAGAGACCTCCTTGTGTAGCCCTCGGGCATAAAAGCACAGGCGGGCAGAAAGAGCAAACAAACAGTACAAGGTGTTGATATAACTAAGTAGCTGTGCACAAGGTCTCAGAGACAGGGGAATCTTGCTTTCATACTCTCAGTAAGCACAGAGATTGGGTGAAAACCAGCCTTCCCCCCGCCATTTCCAGCATCACCTGTGCAGATCTGGGTCAGTGATAGTGTCCAGCACAGTATGAGCCAAGGTGTTTGTGGCGGGAAAGATCAGCGAGTTTGTGCTATTACAGAATTAAGTCCAAGATTACTGCGGAACTGAGGCATAGCCTAAGGGAGATATGCTAGGAAAAAGCTCATACATGCCTGATAAAGAAACCAAGAGTTGAGGTGTTCAGGCTGCTGCTACTGCAGCTCAATGAAACTGAGGATGCTCCACAAGAAGGGCTCAAGACAAGGTTCAGTGTTAGCAGGTTGTCTTTGCATCCATCTTATTGCCTCACTGTTAAACTGAATGCTGGAAAATACATTTAAAAATGAACACTAAACCAGAGCCTGTATAGGTCATTCAATTATGTATTCTAGTTTCTGCCATATTTAAGAGTGTGGCCAGCAAGTTGAGGGAGGTTCTCCTCCCCCCTCTGCTCTGCTCTGGTGAGGCCCCACCTGTAGTACTGTATCCAGTTCTGGGCACCCCAGTTCAAGAAAGACAGGGAGCTACTGGAGAGAGTCCAGCGCAGAGCCACTAAGATGATTAAGGGAGTGGAGCATGTCCCTTATGAGGAAAGGCTGAGAGAGCTGGGTCTCTTCAGCCTGGAAAAAGGAGACTGAGGGGTGATCCCATTAATGTCTATAAACATGTAAAGGGTGACTGTTGGGAGGATGGACCCAGGCTCTTAGTGACATCTAATGTTAGGACAAGGGGCAATGGGTGCAAGCTGGAACATAGGAGGTTTCGGGTCAACATAAGGAAAAACTTTTTTCACGGTGAGGGTGACAGAGAGCTGGAACAAGCTGCCCAGAGAGGTTGTGGAGTCTCCTTCTCTGGAGACATTCAAAACCTGCCTGGACACGTTCCTGTGTGATCTGATCTAGGTGATCCTGCTCTAGCAAGGGAGTTGGACCAGATGATCTTTTGAGGTACCTTCCAACTCCTAATGTTCTATGATTCTGTGATACTCTGTTGTGCAAAACTTAGAGATTGGAACAGGAAGTTTCTGAAATAACTTTTCTTTTTTGCATAAGTCCTCTCAGTGTTTCATGTATTTCTTTCTTTTTTTATAAATCTATAATAAAAGCATTTTTAAGTGCTTTGGTGACACATAGAGTGTATTTTTTGGAGAATGATGACACTGGTTGCTGGGGCTTACACTAGCAGGTTGAGTAATTCTTTATAGGAATGGCTATGGCATGTGCTGAACTGAGTCTTCAGTTTCAAAAGCAAGTGTTCAAGCTATGCAGCTTACAAGTCATCCCCATTAGTGAGTGCCAGCACCGGCATCCTTACAATGCTTCCACATTGCTAAATAGTCTTCAACAATACCACCATGGCTTAATTTACTTGATATTAGTATCCATGTTAACCTAATACCTTTCTTTCTTAAAAAAAAATGGGCATTTTACACGACTCTTTTTTGTCAGGTAATAGCTCTCTAGATTTATTTAAAGAGCCCTTTCTTGTCTGGCAAGGCAGCAGCCCCCTGCGATGACCAGAGATTAGGTGCCCCCCGAGGCCAAGCCCAGCCCGCTCACGCCTTTGTGCGGATGCCCTTTTGTGCAGCCTGCGCCGTGGCCGATGTTTTGAAGCCTGTGGGGAAGAGATTAAGCTCTCCCCAGCTGGCGGGTGCTGGGTGTGGCTTCTGACCATTTTGGCTAGCAGATGGTGGCAAGCCAACAGGTGCACCGCGATGGCGCACGGAGCCCGGCACATCTGCTGGCCAGGCGAGCAGGAGGCTGGGCCCCGGCCCCGCACCAGCTGCGATGTGTGTTCGTACCAGGCATGGCAGCAGACAAGGTGGTGAGGGATGGAGGCTGGTGACCTTCAACTATTAACCTTTTTGAGTTATACTCTGAAAGGGGTGGTATGGCAAGAATGCTTTGATCTGAATATTATGGGATGAAAAATGAATGGTGATCAGGAGGTGATTGATTAGAGGGTGTAGGAAATGGTGGACAGCTTCGTTTTAGGTTTTGCAGTGAGTGACAGGGTCTCTCAGCCACTAAAAAACACTCTGGTTTTAACCAGATCCTCTTTTGCATCCATTGTTTCACAGGGCATTGGTGGATGGAGAATGCGCTGGATTTTATTTTTTTTTCTACTAAGAAAAGCAGACCACTCTTCTCTGGACTGGAATTTCCAAGGTCCTTCATGCTCCAGTCTCCCTTGTCTCCTGCAAGAAATCTCAGCCTGTTTTCTGCAAAGAATACAGTCTCTGCACTTGGGGCAAGAGCATATATTAATCTACTAGTGAAGTTATATGCACCACAGGAAAGAAGGGACTCAAAATTACAATTAATACTCCTTTTCTAAGAATGTTTGTCTTAATTTCTAAAGTTTATGTTCTGTACTACCTTCTCACTTTATTTATCTCTGTATTAAACCCGTTTCCTTCCAAACCTGACAGATCCTTCCATGCTCTCCTGTCACATTTGCTTCAATCCAGCCCTAATCCAGCTCAGCTATCACTCTGCACAAACAAGCAGCCCTCCAGCTGATCTTCTTGGCTCAGAGTTAGACTTTTTGTCTTTTCTCTTCTCACTTCAACTCTTCTTCCTCCCTGCTTCACCTTTTGCTCTCCTTTCAGTCTGACTTGATATAAGGTCTGCTCTTCTCCCAGGGCCTTTCTGCTGATGTTCTGGGTCCATTGCAAGATCTTGGCAAACCTGGCAGTTTCAGCTAGACTAACAGCTATTTTCATCTCTTGTAGCTCTGGGGCTTCCCAGGGTCAGAAGCACATCATGAAGCAATGAATTTCATGACTCTCATGTGGAAAAAGTATTGGCTCAGATGAAGTTAGAAGAAACCTTCTTGTCCAAAGGATACAAGCCAACCCACCGAGGTCCCACAAAAAGAGCTGCTAAAATGTGTCCAAAGACAGGAAAGCCCACTCGATGCACTTGAGGTGGGGCAGAATGGTGGCTTATTGCTCTACACCTTTTGAGCTTTCAGAAAGTCTTACTAGCTGAGCTAAGCTTTGAGCTTAACTTTTGGACAGCCTCAGTTCCTCCCAGGGCTGGAGAAAGGAGATGCAGACACAGAAAAGTGTTTCCGTCACACCAAAAGCTGAAATACATAATGTCTGGAAAGATGAGTGGTGGTGTCCAGGGTTGTCTGGGTGCCTATTTGAGGGGCTAGAGAACAGCTCTAGTTGCAGTTACATGAGTCCTGAGTGTCCTTTAGATGGCTCACTTGGAAGACAATATAACTGATATTAAGCAGATTGCTCTCTCACACCAGAATTGCCAGGAATGGGTACAACAGCTTTCCAAAGAGGAAATTCTTTGGTGGGAGCAGAAGCTGAAAGCCACAGTGATGTAGAAATAATTTCATTACTTGAAACCAACCTGAAGGATTGGTATATAACAGGTTACTGAATCTATAATCCTTGGGAATTCATAAGTTCATGGGCCTTTATTCTTTAAAATCCATTATCCCATTTTCATCTTCCTGAGCTATCAATTATTGTTTGTATTTAGAGATATCAAAAAATTGCCCTATTTCTAAAGAGGGAAGCCCTCTCTGCAAACATATTTTATTTAAACACATTTAATCTTAATTTCAAATGATTATTCATAAGTTTATATCAGTGAAAAAAATAGCCAATGTAAAATTTTTTTAGGTATTCTTACTGCAAGCATAGCTAAATTCATGCATAGGCATACAAAACTACTAATGTTTAATTTTTGTGGTTTTCTCCAGCAGGTACTAAATGCTCCAGCCATCACAAATACCTATGTGATATTGACCTCATTTTTCTGAGGATTTCATAAGCTCTACGAAGAAACCCTTGTGAATATGGACTCTGGTCCCCTCTGGAAAGCCTGGAAGAATTTCATACAGGTGCACAATCTGTCTAAATAAATTTTAAACACTACGCAGCATGCTTAAAGAGCAACTGCACAACAGTAGAGTACTTTACAAAATAATTAGGGTAGTTACAGAGTAGAGATCATTCCACATCAAACTCAACAAGTTATAAAATAGTGTCCATAAATCCTTAATACATTTGTGTATGGCATTATTGTTTCCAAGTCTGCTTAATTCTCTCACACCCTTGTCTCTAAGCCCTATAAAGAGTTAGGCTTACTACATGAAATAAAAATCTTTTCAGACCATGGCAAGCTTTTCTTCCCAGTTTAAAACCTACACTGTCTTTGCTGGTAGGGATGCTCCTATTGCAAGCCCCAGGAGGCTCCTGGAAAGCTAACAATCCTGTTTTCTTTTGTGGGGGTGAGGAACCAGCTCAGAAGGGGTTAAGTGGCTGGAGACCAGATGCAGCTGGGCTCTGTTAATCTGCAGGGACCAGCTGCTTTGTATAAAAAGGAAGACAAGAAACAGAGTGGTTACTGCTGAGGGAAAGCTGAGGGTATTGAATTGCCTGTGTTCTGGAAAGGGGGAGTGAGCACTTTTGTGTCAGCCTTTTGGTGTACTGGAAAAGGAAGAAGAGCTCTGTAGGTATTTTGGTTTGGTTGGGGAGCTGCTATTGCAGGTGCTGATTGACAGCCCACCCAGGATACTGGCTTTCAGTTCTCAAGCACCCCTAAAAAGATGGCCCTGTGGGGTAAAAGCTGGTAACTGAGCAAGCCAGGTGTAATAAGCCACAAACTGGCTTTGATTTCATTTGAATGTTTTTGAAAGATGGAAAAAGAGCAGTGGAGGCTTTTCATGCCTTCTGGGGTCCTAATGTAAGAGTCAGAGTGACCTCTTTTTTGGCTGTCCCAGCAAGTTGTCAGACGAATGTAACTTGTATTTCTCAAATGTGACAAAGACTTTCATCTGACCCAGTGTGAATTGGCACAATGATTGTATACATTGCATGATTGTCACCCCCTGGAACACTTGCCTGTGATAAATAGGCGGTAGAAGGAAAATGCCTCAATAGTTTTTACTAATTCTTTTCTTTAAATATTAACTCTGAGAGACTTTATTGTTTATAGTTGCTTCGAATGAAAAAACTCTATTAACAAAAGCTGAATTGCATAATACTATGTACAGAGTTATTAAGATATATTTAGTGATTCCATTAGAAATCTGCTGTTGAGCAAGGCAGAGCATATGGAGAGAAGCTGGTGAAAACCTGATTAAACATTTATATGGAGCATATTTTGATTTAGCTTGCATAAATAATTCATTATTTTTGTTTTCTTGTTTTCTTTCTTTTGAAACCACCCTTTTCTACACCTGCTGTACTAAAAATAATGCTATTGTATCTACACTGAAGAAGTAGTGAGAGTGAGTGGGTATATTGTACCTATCCATCTGCACCAGAGGTTACTCTCTCTCAGGTTTGATAGATCTGTACCCTTTTGAGAAGAAAAAACCCCACTTTATGCGTATAAAATCTGCAGTAGTTTTCTTTTGTCCTTACAAATTGTAAAGCAGCCATGTTCCAAGGGCAGTAATTATTATGCAGAAGTTAAGTTGTGCTACGAGTCCAGATCAATAGAAGAATTTCCCCAAAGCTAATGGGAATTGCAGCTCACATATCAGATGACTGATCTATTTTCTAAACTGAGTAACAGTTTTAAAGGGGGATTCATTTCTGAACTTTGACAAAGTCTGGGTTTGATATTCTAGTTCAGCCTCAGTTTTTGTACTCTGTTGGGATTTAAAGTCCAATTTGTAAAAACACTAATGGTCTTTTATGGATTCTTGATAATAATAATGTGGTATAAAGTGGGTCTAAATCCTGCTCGAAGGCCCCCTCTCACCACTAAATGTATGAAGGAATTCAAGCTTTTTCTTTAAGAGTTGATCTGAGTGAGCATTCAGGTGCCCCAAAGCACAGATTTTTCTTTGAAACTCCCGAGAACAAGGTATTTCACAAAAACTACTTCTCTTTTCCCTCCCACTGAGTTTCAGAGTTCAAACACTGGCAATTTCCAGTACCATCTTTTCTTGTATCCTCGTTACAAGTAGGGTTTCTTTACTTACTGAACAACCAGCGCCCGCTTTCTGGTGTCAGAATTGTCCCGAGATCCTTTCTCTGGCTGTCATCACTCATTACGGCAACGTGCTGCTCTTTCATGGTGGCCCAGCAGATCACAGAAACGTGGGGCTCTGGATCATTACCAGGGAACAAAATCACTTTGGGGTCATTACCAGAGAAAAAATGTCCCTTTTTTTTTTTTTTTTTACAAATGGCATTTCCTCTCCGGCTCTGTGTGGCGACAGTTGTCTTCTGAATCCCACCTAACTTCTGCAACCCAGCAGCTTCTGCCAACATGGTTCAGCAGGGAATTAAATTACAAAAATTTGTCAGAAAGAAGCTGCTGAAATCTTTTGAAATGGAAATATTATCCTCTGGATGGAACACACTATGTCAAGTCCTGAAGGGCCTTATGAAGCTGCTCAGATAAAAGCTTTTGATAGTGTGTGTTTGCCAGTATATTAATCATAATGTAGTGAATCAAAAAGTCTACCCCAAACTCTGAGAGGCTGTGCAGAGTAATTTCTCTAATATTTTAGCCAGTCTATGGACCGATGCTTTTGGCCTATATGAAAGCAGATTGTCTGTTAGACTGCAAAAGTGGTCTCTAATGAAAAATAATACTCTCTGCCTGTGGCTTTGGCAGTTATATCTCATTTCTGTGCACTTTTCAGTCTGGTGAGAAGAGTTTAGTGCTGCAAACCTGTACTTGAGCAGTCCTTACAGCGTGCTGCATGCAGGTAGCACTCAGCCAGGTTCACACACACCAAGAGCTGCTGATGTAGTAGTAGTAGCGAGCATGTGGGGGAAGCTATGTTGGTTAGTGAATTTCATTAAAAATCTGAGATGTCTATGCACGCAGCCTTATTCACAGTTTTTTCTGTATTGTGATTTTAGGATATAACAAGGTGTTAACAAGAAAAACATGTTTTCATTAAAGCTGTATACAAAATGTATCTTTGCCCTGAGCCCTTCTGTGTGTTTATTTTTCTGAAACAGTCTGTTACTTAAAGAAACAAACAAAAATTGAAGCAGGGGAAGAAACTTTTTCCTTTCTGAGTGAAGGTCCATTTCCAACCCCCTTTGATTTCCACTCATTGAGGGTCATGAGCTGCCAGGTGGGCTGGGCTGGCCCAGGTGAGCACCACACCTCACCTGTTGAGCTAATTTAGTTAAGCTGTTGTAAACATTTGCTCTGTTTTCTTTCTCAAAGTGAAAACACTGTAAAAATAATGGCTGCCATAAAGACTGCATTAAACACATTCTAAAAGGTTATAGTTCGCAGCTGTGAGGTCACTGCCCTCTGATCATACTGCAGCAGTGAAGCAGGATGTCTTTTCCCCATGCACCCTCTGCGGAGCCTGGGAAAGCATTGCCCTGCCTGCCAGGCTGGAGGCATTCAGGCTTCAGGGTGTTCAGCATGGTCTGGGGGCTGGGCTGGGGATGAGAACTGGGATGCAAAGGCCTATTGCCAGCCTGCTCTTGCTTGCTGTGTACAGGGGAGTTGTCCACGCATCCATTAGCACCTTGTCTGTGAGCTGGGAGTAACAGCAGGAAAGGGAAACTCACTGATGAGGGTGGGTGAAAAAGAAAGAGGGGGCAGGAGAAGGTGACATAGAAAGCTCTACAGAAACCAGAATTCCTGTAGAAAACTAAGACAAGGAGTGTTCTGCTGATGTGTGTTGGGGAGAACAGGGAATGAAAACTGGAAGCTTCAGTAATTTTAATAATTAATTGATTAAGCAGGGGTGGGATACAAGTACAAATCTAGGTAAGGAAAGCATTCACTGGGCCAACCTAGAATTCATGAAGAATCATCTAAACACCTGTCAATGGAGAATAGGATTTTGCCTTCTGCTGAGCACATGACCTGTGATGGGCAAGCCCTTAACACTCCTTCCTGCTGAGTCTTCCTTGTCCCCCTCCCTCCTCATCTGTGTAGGTAAAATTGCAACAAAACCAGGCTCCTGATGCAAGTCCTTTGGGTTTCTGGGAAAAGAGCAATAAACTTGGACCTAGGCATGTAATTCTTGTTGCTGCTCACATTTCTATGTATGTACCTGCAACTGTACAAATTCACTTTTATGAAGTGACAGCAGATAAAATAGTCCATACTCCCAGAACATTAAGGATCCTCCTGGCATATTGTGCTCAGTCTGCCACAGGAAAGATTTTCACTTTTTAAATTATATTTTAGAAGTAGGAACATCAGATTTAGGCAGACCTTCTCCTTCTCACCTCTGTGATCAGCAAGCTAATGGAGCAGATTCTCCTGGAAACTATGCTAAGGCACATTTTAAATAAGGAGGTGATTAATGACAGCCAACATGGCTTCACTAAAAGCAAATTGTGCCTGACAAATCCGATAGCCTTTTACGATAGCGTTGCAGTGTTGATAGATAAGGGAAGAGCAACTGATGTCATCTACCTGGACTTGTTCAAAGCATTTGACACTGTCCAGCACAACATCCTTGTCTCTAAATTGGAGAGACATGACTTTGACGGATGGACCACTCAGTGGATAAAGAATTGACTGGATGATGGCACTCAAAGACTTGTGGTCAATGACTCGATGTGAGTGATGTTCCTCGGGAATATGGGACTGGAGCTGTTTAGCATCTTTGTCGGTGACATGAACAGTGGAATTGAGTGCATCCTAAGCAAGTTTGCTGACAACAATAAGCTGTGTGGTGCAGTCAACCTGCTGGAGGGAAGGGATGCCATCCAGAGGGACCTTGACATACTTGAGAGCTGGGCCCATGCCAACCTCATGAAGTTCAACAAGGCCCTGGATCAGGGCAATCCCAAGCACAAATCCAGGCTGAGCAGAGAATGGATTGAGAGTGGCCATGTGGAGAAGGACTTGCGGGTACTGGTAGATGAAAAACTGAACATGAGCCAGCAATGTGTGTTTGCAGCCCAGAAAGCCAATCACATCCTGGGCTGCACCAAAGGAAGCGTGGCCAGCAGGGTGGGGGGTCATTCTCTCCCTCTACTTTTCTCTTGTGGGACCCCACCAGGAGTACTGTGTTCAGCTTTGAGACCCACAACATAAGAAGGACATGGACTTATTTGAGCAAGTTCAGAGGAGGGCCATGAAGATGGAGTATGTCTCCTACGGAGACAGGCTGAGAGAGTTGGGGTTGTTCAGCCTGGAGAAGAGAAGGCTCTGTGGAGACGTTATTGCAGCCTTCCAGTACCTAAAAAGGGCCTACAGAAAAAATGAGGAGGAACTTTTACAAAAGCCTGTAGTGATAAGACAAAGGGAAATGGGTTCAAACCGGAGGAAGATGGATTTGGATTGGAAACCAGCAGGAAATTCTCTACTCTGAGAGTGATGAGACACTGTAACAGGTTGTCCAGGGAAGCTGTGGATGCTCCAACCCTAGAGGTGTTCAAGGTGAGGTTGAATGGGGCCTTGAGCAACTTGGTGTCCCTGCCATGGCAGGGGGGTTTGAACTAGGTGATCTTTGTGGTCCCTTCCAACCCAACTATTCTACGATTCTATTATTCTGCCCTCAGCCTCAGAGTCCTTTTTGCTGTTGTAAGCAGCATGGGGAGGAAGTGGTGGGTTTGGACTGCAGTATTTCTCTGATTTTAGAATAAGGCAGCTAAAATCATGCTAGGTTTTAAAAATTAAACAAACCTCAAAACTCTCAATTAAAGCATGAGTACTGACTAGTGAAATCAAACAAGTACTCTGGGATAGATTCTCAGCAAGGTGTGCTGTCATGTCAGATCCAGTAGAGCTATGAACTCACTGGGGAGCCTGCTCATCATTTGGATAGCACAAGTGGAGCTGTGTGCTTTTCAAATTTAATGGACCTGTAAGTTCACATTCCACCAATATAAAAAGGGTTGGACTAGATGACTTTTAAAGTTCTCTTCCAAACCCAACCATTCTACGCTTGATTCTATCTAAGTCTAATCTGTAAAGAAAAAGGGAGAGAACAGGCATTTACATGCTGGAATCAATCTGGTTAGAACTACAAGTACTGAACTGGTTCTCTAAGCTAGCAGGACCTCAGATTTGTTCCTGTTCACTTATATCTCTGCCTTCTAGCTGTCATGCATTTTACTCTCATAACACAGGCCTATAGCTTGGGAGAAGCAACGAACAGCCTTCAGGGACAGTATGGTCCTTGTGGAACTGGCTGGAGTCAAGGAAGCCACACTCCCCATACCAGCCAAGAAATTCATCCTGGCAGGAGTTTTACACTTAATTTGGAAATTAATTTAGTACTTGCCTTTTTGCCTATATTACTGGTTTGGGGAGAGAAAGAAAAGGAATACTTGTTGCCAGGTAACTATTGTAACTGAGCACATGAAAAGTAATTTTAATCCATGATTAGTTTATTGTCCTTGTCATTTGATTGGAAGGTGCTTAATGAATACAAGGAAAAGAGCAGCCCCTTGTACTTGCTGCATGCAGGGAAACAGAACAGAAGGGTACATTGCTGCTCTCATCTGAACTATGTGGGGTGAAACTGTATAAAATTTAAACCAGTCTGTGCATGATGTTCTCTGCACTTGAGGAGACATCGTGCTACATTGTGCTTATTTTTTCAGGTCCATTAGCACTGCACTTTCTTGGAATGTTTTATTCAAGAATTGAGGGAATACTTTCCCTTTGCTTTGTATTTATTACTTAACCCTGATATTCAGAAACTTTATTGCTTAGCCTTTGGAAACCAGATTGGTTATACTTTCTACAAGTAGCTAGCCGCAATCTGGGAGAGTCACAGTTGTCGTCAGTCTGTCTGTCTGCACAAGGCTGTAGTACTATTAAGGCTCTCTGATCTTTAACCCCACACCAGCTTGGTACAGGAGTAATGGAATGTGTGTGGTGATGTTACTCCTCCTTCACCCTGTACTAGAAACAGCAGAACAACTGAGCTTCACTCAGGACAACTGAACCAGAGGTTTGGCCTTTGGCTTTTTCTCCCCTAACTGGGTATGTATAAATAAGTCTTTACAGAGAAATTACTGGTGCTGTTTGAGCCCAGATATTGGTTTACTATTATTTATAAGACTGCAGATGTCTTTTTGCACCCAACAGTAGTCATTGCAATAACAAGAGTCCACTCTTGCCAACATCTGAAAGAGCTCTACCATGATGTCAGAGGAAGCTGGATTAGAATGACAGGAGCAGATTTTCTGCCTGACTTTGCTTATTTTGTGCCCAATGGATCTGTTCCCCTTCCATCTCTATGTTCAATTTTGTACTGCACAAATTATGTTAGGCAGAGAGTAGGAGAGCCAATGAGAGCCAGGACAGGGTATGAGAGCCCTGAGTGCTGTTAGCTGGTGCTGGCTCTGAAAATCACTGGTAGCCAGTAAGTAGTGGAGCAGCACAGAGCCTGCTTCCAGCTGTGCCTAAAGCACATCCCACAGATGACCCCGTTTGAGTGGAATGGAAAAAGCAGTATGGCCTATGGTATTTAAAACTTCAGATAAAAATACTCATGTAAAGCTTTATTGCAAATGAGAGGCTTCATTATCTTCTGCAGTATGTTTGTTTTTTGGGGAGAAACTTTAACCTGAGTGTGTGGTTCCTCTTGCCTAATATCAGCCAAGTAAAATGACAATGTTAGCCATGTAGGTGCCTAAGCTGGCTCCTATTTACATTCTTTCCATAGGCGCTGGAGAGACATAGACACTTCCAGAAGTAATTCACCCCTTAAAACAGAAGACACCTCTGAATATGCCTGAAAGAAAGCTCACTCAGTGGACTGAGTGGATGGCTCATGCCTTTGGATAGCTAAGTTGAGCTGAAATCCACTCCTAGAGCATATCTCAGTACAAAGTATGTCCAATGAAGTTATAATCTCATCTCTTGGTTTGCTTCTTTATCAGCAGTTTTTCCTCAGAATACTTTGAGAATAAAATTGCTTATAAAAAAGCTTGGAAAATATTGAGAGTGAGCCCATAGGGGTGGGCAGAAAGTTCCCTAACACCACTTCTCGTGTGGATTTACATCCAGAAACTCCCATACCCATCCAGGCATCACTTCTGAGCTCAGCCCATCGGTGTCTATTAGTGGTATTGCAAACAGTGCTGGTTGCTTTGAGCTGGCTGGAAAGGAACAGTTCACTTATTCTCCATGAGATTTTTTTTTTTATCTGAATGCCTGAAAATGAGCATTTTTATATATCCTCTCTTAAAATACACCTTGTTTACATGAAATGCCTGCAGTTTGTATTTAAAAGTCTGGTCATTTCAAACCGACCTGCTTTTTTAAGTGATACAATGTTTTCAATGGATTTTTCATGAGATGACACCACTTTCTATAGTTCAAAATTAAACACAAATCCTTCCCATGAGCTGATTTTTTCCATTGTCTTTGACAATTCTTTGCCTCTATATCCTTTCATTAGATAGAGAACTAATGACAAATAACATTCAATATATCTAAAAATAAACCATTTTATTGTTCTCTTCTGCAAGTATAACCAACATTTCTCCATAATCAGCTAAATAAATGATGTTTGTTGCAGGAATTATGACTAGGGCAATTTCTTCACACTGCTTGTTACGAATAAACTAACCCAATGCCTACAATTAAAATAAATCAAGCCAGCTGAGAAGGTTCAGATACATGACACAAACTTGACTAAATAGCAACATGACATAAAGGGATGCTGTAATGTCTCCATGATAATAGTTGCAAAGACTCCTGCATGCAAAATGTAAAAGACCGCTTTTCTGTGTGCTGCCATATGTCCACCACAATTTGTGGACATATGGATGTAGGACTCTCATGTGTAATGTATATCACACAGACAAAAATAAAACAGGAGCAAAGGGCTAATATCATGAACACTGTTTAGAGGACAAATTAAAATGTTTGTTGTGGCAAAAACATGGGTGTACTAATTAATAGCTCTAGATCTCTTACTGGCACTGGCTGCAGCAGCCTCAGGTTTTTGATAGGTTTCAATAAAAGACGAAGCTGTATAAAATTAAATCTGTGACTTTAAATGTAATTGTTTAGATAAGGTCTCCTTTTTGGAGGCAACATTTTGCCTGATCTTTTAAATTGCAATTTACAGTGTGAATTAATGTATCTACAAATTTATCTATAATACTACTCTCATTGCTTTCTACCATTGCTCACTGGATGTGAAAGTAGGGTTTGAAACAAACAGGAGGAATAAGAAAGCTCACAAGAAGTTTTCATATTGATGAAAACATTTGGAACATAAGTTTTATTTCCTAGCCAGCAAGAAAATGATAATGTACAACGAGTGATAAATGTGTGTTTTGCTTTCATTTCTCTCAAAGACAGAAGCTGCTTGTTAAAGACTGTCTTGCCAGCAATCAAAATGGTATAAGGCTTAACTGTCATCTCTTTGAGAATCTGTGGAGGTGATCTAAATCAAGACTGATGCCCTCTTTACTTAGCAAAGCTAGCTGTTTGCATCCCCTTTCTAAGAGCTGCAGGCTAAAGAAAAGGGTAAGTAAGACTACTTGTCACCTAGAAAGAATAGCAAACAGGCTTACAAGTTAAAAAAATGAGTAGTATCATTGAGTGTGTTACTTCACTGTAATATTTTAAAGATTAATTTTAAATTTTCCTTTTTGCTTTGCAAGCAGGGCTGGAGAATGACACCAAGTTGGGGAAGGATAAAAGGATTTTTATGGCAGATAGAAGCTGTACCCTGAATATTAAGAACATGAGTGAGATCGGCAGCTAATGTGTGCATGGCAACTTGCTTCCATAGGAGAGACACCGATTTCTCCCCCAGAGAGATTAATCTCCTCATACATGAGCCATTCGAGCATGAAGAAATTTTCTTTGGACATGGTGCACCAAATGGAAGCCCATACATCAGACAATGATGGTGTATTATATTGAGATGTTTATAGGATTGGAACATGCCAGCTGGGATGTGCAGCTTTAAGGGAATAAAAAAAAGAGAAAGCATTTAAGGTGGATCTGCAGAGAAAATCAATCAGCCAACACAGTAAACGGGAGTATATTCACTTCTCCTTTTATACGTACTTCCAAAGAAGGTGAAGGGAGTCCATTCTCAGGGAAAATGTTTATAAAATTTGTATCTTGGCTTTTTGCAGCTATGTGTCCCAGTCTTTATTTCAAAATGACAGGATTGTTGCCCCTTGTGAGAGCTATACCAGTGGGAGTACAATCCTATCCAGCCTCGCATCAGTGCTATAACTCAGATTCTTTCTGATATTGTTATGTTAATAACAGCCCTACTGACAGGTTTGATAATTCCCGCAAAGGCCCCAAACAACAGCAATCTGTCAAGGTTTCCTGAATATTTTTTGGAGAGTGGGTTAACAAGTGTTCAGAAACATGAACTGTTAACTTTTAAACTGAAGATGGCAAGAGAAACAAGTGTAGGTTTTCCTCCTTCTACTGGGGAAGACTTTTTCTCAGTGTGCAGCCAAGCAAACGCTGCTGGGCTCTCTGGAACACATAGCCCGCCTGACTTCTGTCAAGTAATGTAAACCTGCATGTTTATTATTAAAACACAATTGACTCATAAATCTTCACCTACAAGTCAATGAAGGCAAATACTGCCTAGTGACCATGTGGTTTTGATTTGACAAAATTCCCCTGATCAGAGCTTCCCTGGATTGACAGCCCAGGAAAGGAAGAGCACTGGTTAAAGCAGGCTCTCTCTCAAACCAGCAGGAGCACTTCAAGTGCACTTGCTATTTCTGCAAGTAAGTATATAGATGCACTAAGTAAATTGTTATTAATTATTCTGTGCATAATTAACTTCCTCTACACTTAGGCAGCATTCTCCCTTATGTAGGCAGACACAAGTCTTGATAAGCAGAGTGATGCATTTCACAAAATATGATACTCAAAGTCTTTCCCAAACCCATAGAGGACAAATGTGCTCTGGTGTTATAGCTCCATCAGTGAGGAGTTCACCACAAGGTGCAGGCAGATAGCCACTTCAATTATTCCTATTTCTACTTTTCTCTGACTACTTTCTGGTTCTTTTACTCTACAGAGACGTACTGTAGAGCCCTCTCACAAGAAGTATCTTTCAGACTGTACCTACACTTTCCTTTGGGGTAAGGATTTTCCTAGAGCAACTCCTGTGTAAGAAGAAGTTAGATTTTGTGTTCCGATGTTATGAGAGGCACAGATCTCCCTTTGCAGCACTTGAATCTGTTTATATTGAGTGCCAGCCCAGCCCTCAGGACAAAATACAGCAGCTGAGGCATTACTCTGCAGTCACTCTCAGCTCTGTCAGCTCCCTGCAGCCCACTGTCCAGTCCGGCTTCCAGCAGGATTTCTGCCCTGAAGGTGTAGCATAAGATGGGCATCCACTAATCCTACACACGGCTGGAATAACTTGTCTCCCCACTCCCAGACTCATGTAGTTCCTGTTAGAGTAGGAAGAAGAACAAAAGTAGATCAGCCCTCCAGAAAGTTTCATTTTAGTAAAAACAAACAAACAAACCACATTCACAAAATACCGATCCAACTTTTCCATGACTGTGTTTTTCACTTATCTTCACTCTAACAGAGTTGTTCTACTAGGCAAAAAAAATAGTATACTAACAGCTTTTTGCATGCTATCTGCACTCTATCAGACTTGAGGTTGTGAGTGTTTACCTTGCAAAGTATCATCTTTTCATGTCGTAAAAATTTCTAGTGGTAAATAGTGTCTATCAGACAAGATTCCTGCTCAGGATATTTAACTACTTCATTTCCCTAGCAGGGAATATGGATTCTAAGAATTTATTGAAGTATGTTTTAATGAATGGTTGTGAAACATTTTCAGTTTTAAATTCCACTCACCTATATCAGGAAAACTGTGTTTTTTCAATGAAATATTTCATTTTAAATTTGTTTGTGCCTCAGAAACACAATGTATTTTGGTACATGGCATACAGTAAGGAGAAATCATACATATTTTATGTGCAACACATTGAATTTGTAATATGTGTCTAGTAATGACTTTGTACTAAGCTCCTATTCCTCTGCAGTTGCAATGTAATTGCTGTTCTGAGCTAGACAGAGTCTGCTTTAGCGCTACTTAGTTGCTTATACTGTTGTGGGAAGCCTATAAATCTGATCCAAGTCTCTGATGAGACTTTCATACACCAAGGAGAAAGATGATACATCGTGATAAAACAGAATCCAAGATTTGTTTTCTTCTGGGTGATTCTTGCCTCCTAGCAGTTGGAGACTTTGTTCAGGCTTAAGTACTTTTTGTGTGTGTTTTGTTTTAGATATATTAGGAAAAGTTTTTGACTAAACATGGCTTCACTTGGCAGAGAGACTTTTTTAATGATTTCAGCAGACTGAGTTGGAACAAGTACTTATGCTGTCATAAGGAGAACTAATTGGGGGGTTTATGTATGTATATTTATATATGTATCTGTAAAAACATAAGGGAATAAATGTAATGGACGCCTGATATCCTCTGCAAGCCCTGCATGAAATAAAAGCTTAGCAGGAGCATGGAGGTAAGACAAGGTTATGTACAGCATCAGGAAAAATGAGACTGAGAGACAGGAGTTACTCATTTTCCCACAAGATGGTTCTGACTTCCCGCCAGAAGGTCAGCATCTGATAAAGTATTTTACACTGGTGCCTTTCTTTTTTTTCCATGATCCTTAGGAAAGTAGGCTTAAGAGGGTAGAGGACAGCCATAGATTTCAATTTCAGCATAACACCACTGAGAGAGAGGTAGAGATAGCTAATATTTTCACTTGTTAAATAATAGACATAAAGTCTTTGTTAATGTTTTGCAATAAATAGTGGTGGCATTTTTATGGCACATTTTTAGAATGAAAAAGGGAATCCTCTTATTTCGAAATGCAACATCATAACATGATCTTATTAACATCTTCAAAGGGAGAGCCAGTAGATCCTCTCCCTCTTTTCTCTCTCTTCTTTCCCTCAATTCTCAGCTTTAGTCAACAGAAATGAACTCTCTTTAAAAAACACATCTTTTCCTCCACAGAGATCCACTACAACTAGACTACATTTCTGCCATGCAGGACAGGATGTCACTGTTAGTTTTATCTGTATTGCTGAAAGCACACATCTAAGCTTTTCCCTGAATCAGGGCCTACAGTCTGGAAAACAGGCATGATTTTTACTGGCATCTACTCCTCCTCCTGAGAGCTCTTCAGGGACTGGCATGAGCATGGAACCTCCAAGTCACTTGCTTAAAAAATGGGAGAAAATGTATCCTGAGTGATCTGAGAAGAGGCCCCTTTGGGATGCCCTCAGTTGAGGGTTTCCAGGTCTAGCCTTGAAGATGATCTAGACAAATGCCATCCATTCCTGGGCTATCCAGCTAAGGGGATAAAAAAATTGGTGTAGAACCGGACGTTGTCATAAGTATTACCTAAATATTGGATTTTGTATTTAAATGAAGATGAATGAGTGTGGAGATTATTCTTCCTGCAAGTTTGCACCATTCCCAGAACATCAGGGCTCTGATTCCTTGAAGTACTGTTTTTCCTGTAATATTCCTAAATACCTTTGCCCCTTATTTCTGTTCCTTTGCTCTAACTGATCACCTGCACCATTTCTGGGCAATCACCCCTCTTTCTGGTTGGCTTTTCTGCATCTACATGCACACAAGCATCCTTCATGCTCCTAGATACATAGGCGATTGCTAGGAAAGGGAAATGTTTGGAAAACAAATATTTGTAGTTTCACTGAGCAGACATGCTCCTCTCTATAAACATAGGCAGCAGGAGCAAATTCTTACACAAATGTATCAAAGCTGGACCATGCCTGGAGAGTAAATGAATTCTTTCTGTTTGCTTTGTAACTAGTGTCAGAGCAATGAGCAGTTGAGATTGGAGGGAGAGCTGTCAGATCACCATAAGGATATGTTAACCTGAAGACTGTCATCAGGCTACAGTAAGTGCCCATATGAGACCCTGTCCTCAAATGAAACCCCCAACTGTTGCAGATGTGATGGTCATTGGCATTATTTCAGGTCTAAGTGGGAACTTCACCCATATGCATGGGTTCCCACATGTGAACTTCACGAATTTTACAAGCACCAGCTGATATTCTCTTATCCCAGATAGAGGTGCTGGGTAAGAAGTCTAAGGTGGATGCTGCATGGCTGTTGCTCTCTGAGGTGGAGTAGTTTTTAAACAAGCCTGAGCTCTATCAGTTGATGGGCATATAAACTGCAATGTCATTGCCCAAGTAATGTTGTTGGTTTGTTGTTTGGGGTTTCTTCCAAAACAAACAGGTTGATGTGCATCAGAGCCAGCACACCTTGGTTTCTTACAGATGTGCGTCCCCCAGAGCATTCTCTGGTGTCTAATCAGGAGTCTCTTTTGGCAATGTCTTGTCTGTGTTTTCTGTGTGACCTTGGTGTGAATTCTCTATGTGAAAAAGAGAGAACTAATCCTGCAGTCTCTCCTGCAGTGGGGTATAAATAGGGTCTCCCTTTCCTACCTGGCCATCTATTTTCCTGGAAGCTGTTGAAACATAACTTGCTTGAAACCTTACAACTCTGTTGAGTTTGGTAGAAAATGGCTGAACAGTTCAAAAGTTACAAGCAAGAAGTTAGTCCAATTGTGTGAACACTTAAGCTTCATTTGTTTAGAAAATCAGGACGGAAAAGGACTTTGCTATCTCAATCCAGCCATCAGGTACTGGTCAATTAGACAAAGTAACAACAGAAAAATGACCTCAAGAAAAATGCAAATTATTAATAAAATATTTAAAATTTGATTCTTCCTCAGTTTGAAAAGGTGAATTAATGAATGCATCAATCAAACCCCTGAAAACCTGAAAACCTTCAATTTACTCTTGTTCTAATTGCATGGCAGAAAAATAGCCTTCACCTGGAGATACCCACTAAAATGTAATTAACCTTTTGTTTGTGGAAGAACTTTCTTGGGGAATTTCAGATGCTTATTTGGAGCTCTCAAGGGGTATTGAATCTTTAACAAAGACATTTCTCATCAGCGTTCATTTGTTACTGGAGTTAAATGGGTGTTAAGAAAAGTAAAGAATCTAGAAAATATATCTAAAAACATCTGTTTTCTGGGTTGCTCAGATTTCCTTATTCTCTTGAGATGTAACTATCTGACTTGTTCTGCGGCTAACATGCTGTCCTCTAGGGTAGACAAGACTTGAATTTTTAACATTAAATCCCTTTAAAATGGGCAAAAAACCACCAATCCATTGATTAATTAAGGATGTGTTTTGGCTTAGGAAAATTTTCAAGGCTTTCATATGTATCTGTTGTAATCATGAACACAAATGCACAGAAAGAATGAACACAAACCCCTTATTTTCTTCTCTTCAGGTGACTTTTAAAGTTCTTCAGCTCCAAAAATCCATATAGCCTTGACTGTGACCCACTCTGCGTATCTGAGACAATTACACAGAAATACGACATAAATTCATGGAGCAACAAGCATTTGTAAGTGTCTATACTAGCCTTTGCAGATTTGTTAGCTAATATGAGTTACACAAAAAATCAATTAACTTGGGTTAAGAACTCTAATATTGACGAATCTGTAAGAAATGTGGAGGAGGTAAATCAGCAGAGCTCTAGTCTCCAATGTATTAGAACCATATTGCATGCACTAGGCGAGAAACGTTCTCATGTATACTAATGTAATTTGATTTTAGTTATAGGATGTATAGAAAGGTGATAATGACATATACCTATCTTTATAAAGAGATCTACAGGTGAAAGCAAAAAGTGTGTTAATAGCTCTACTTTACAATGAGTGGAACTGACTCTTAGCTGAATGTCTTCAAGGATTCAGCAGAGATATGCTTTGAATAATATATAGGAGGCCTTGTCCAGGGATCTGAGAGCAATTTGTATTTGATTGCTATTGTTGTAATAACAATACATATCAATATTGATTCTACCATAGAATTTTGGGAATATATTTATAAAGGGGCAGTATTTGGTTTCTATCTGCATTACAGTGTCATATCATGAATTGTTAAATTATACTTTGTTATGATGCAATATGAAGTAGTATACGTTTTCTTATTTTAATGTTGAAATACAAATATTTGTGTTTCTGGAATCAAGCTATGACACTGGTAGACTGCAGGAGAAAACAGATACTTTCTTAACATCACCCATTTCAGCTGGCCAACCAAGGGCAATCTGGATGCAAAGAATGGTGTGCTGTAAACAGTCAGGAGTCATACTCATACTCCTCTCTTGGTGCAAAAGGAGGGCATGTGCATGTGGAGACCTGTGCTTCAGAGCACAATCTATGTCTACATGGACAGCAGGGGTGAGCTACTGTTGACCTCCACCAAACTTTCCACTGAGCGTCAGCAACCAGTCCCAACCTTGAGCCTGCCCAAAAGATTTCTGAAGAAGCTTGGCTTTGCGTAAGAAGGCTGCATATATATAGGATAAGATAAAGATACAAAAGTGGTGGGGTGAGCTGTGGGTGACCTCCAGGTCAGTGCTTCTTTGTTAGCCCAGATGTACCCATTTCCACTGCTTTCTCATTTTGGGGCACTGTGGGAGATCAATGGACAACGCGTACACGGACTAATGTAATCCAAACATTGCTGTTTATTCGCCTTAATCTCACTCGTTATATACCCCTCAGCGCTGACCACGCGCCGGAAGCACAACTCTGATTGGTACAACAAACTCTGCCACACGCTAAACAACATCTCCTGATTGGCCAGGCACTGCTGTCAAGGCGCCGCCCTTACTTCCACCTTCTGCCTCCTTTTTCTTGCTGTGTCACTGCCACTGCACGTGCTGCACGTGGCCATCCTTGGGTGACTTTGCTGGCGCCACAGAGTCAGGATTGCTCACATGTCCATTCTCATGGAGATACCGCGCCACAGGGCACCATGATCAATACACCATCATGCACTCAGTGTTGTGACTGCTGGTTATAACTATACCTTGGTTTTGCATTGCCTGGATTAGAGTGACATTTGACCATGGCTGTCAGAAAAAAAAAACAGAAAACACTGCTAGTAATAATTTAGGACCTAATTTTGAAAAATTCACACTCAGTTGAATAAAGGCTAATTGTATGAGTTAAGATTTACAGGATTGGTCCTCTATGATACAGCAATGTGGTGGGTTTACCTTGGCTGGGTGCCAGGTGCCCACCCCTAGTCCCTCTATCACTCTGCCTCCCCCCCCCAAACCTCAGTCAGCAAGGCAAGCAGGGAGAGAGTAAGATGGAAAAGAAGAACCCGTGGGTTATGAT